>JAQQSE010000152.1:600000-979686 GCA_035772565.1 Antheraea assamensis
ATTAGAGACCCACTGCAGGGCCATAGAACTCTTCCCGGTGGATGGTACGGACATAAATACCACGCCAGCTCATGACGTATTGGTGATTTTAAACTCTGAAAAATCCACAGTTCTATATTTTCCCCCATATGGTGGTACTACTAGAACATTATTTTGCAGGTTCAGGTTTTCCCACAATGTTTTCCTTCAGCGTCAGCCGATAGTGCTACCAATTTAAATTAGTAAATGTACACCGGGGTTCGAATCTGCGCACATCTAATTGACT
The DNA here is from genome assembly GCA_035772565.1 of Antheraea assamensis. Classification (NCBI taxonomy): domain Eukaryota; kingdom Metazoa; phylum Arthropoda; class Insecta; order Lepidoptera; family Saturniidae; genus Antheraea; species Antheraea assamensis. The sequence continues at coordinate 600,266 of JAQQSE010000152.1, forward strand.
ATTAATTCTACCGGTTAAAACATTCGACCACCACGACTTATTGTATATATATATATATCTTAAAATATGAAAACTGTTACTCATTCTTTCACCCGCTTGCACAATAGGAGATCAGTTAATGCTTTTTAGACACGTTCTTTCATATAAGTTTTCATTAAAAAAATTACGTATTAGATTTCGTTCGATTCATCTTCGTTGTAGGAGTGGCATAGACTGTACAATTTTAAAAGTGACATCAAAAAACAAAGAAAAGGTGATAAATAATACTTTTTTCACGTACCTACCAATATTAATGCGAATGAACAACTCATTCATAAATGTAACTATAATGTAATCAGTTTTTTTAAGTAAAACTTCTTTGCGCATACTTGACTTGGGGAGTAAGCTGGTGAATGCGTGTTGAGAGCGTTACGAAACGTGTGATCGGACGAAGCGAACGGACGTTGAGAGGGAGATATAAGTTAGTGATGATAAAAAGAGAGAGAATTACGTTTCGTATATTGCTGTAGATGTAAGAGAGAGAGGTGCGAGCACACATTTTCCTTCTCTCTCTTTTTGCATAGTTACGTTTTGTATATCTAAAACACAGTGCAGCTCTATTATCTGTATCACACTGTAGGAGTAAAGCATTGTTGAGTTTTACTTCAGTCATATGGTCTAAAGTACAATCGTTTTTTTTTATATTTACTAGGTTTTGCACGCGGGTTCGCTCGTATTATTGTAGATTTGATATATCCCTCGAGAACCGTACCACTTTTCTGGATGTCATATACCCTATATTCTTTTTAGTACTTTTGACAAAGTCTATCCAAAATTTCATGATGATCCTTTGAGTAGTTGAGCCGTGAAAGCGTGACAAACAAACAATCTCACAGTCGTACTTATAATATTCATATTACATTAGTAAGGAATACACCTTTCTAAGCAAATGTTGAAACGGACATCTGATGATCATTTTTTGCATATAGATTGTATTAAACAAATAACTAGTCCAAGCAAACCAAGCTGCGAGCACCACTATTAGTACATGATTTTTAAAGTAGTCATATCTAGTAGGTGGTAGAGCTACGCTGAAGCTATTACTGGCTTCAGCATGAATGGGTCGGCTCGCCCAGGGTAGTACCACCCTCTCACAGAAAACCGACGTGAAGTAACAGTGCTTGCACTGTTGCGTTTCGTTCGGTCAGTGAGAGTGCCGAAGGCCCACATATTTAAAAGGCCAGCAACGCACTTGCGACTCCCCTGGTGTCGCTAGTGTCTATGGACGGCGGTGATCACTTACTATCAGGTGACCCAGCTGTTCATTTGCCCCCTGTAATATATAAAAAAAAAGAAAAAATCTCAGTGGCAGCGTGTTCGAACGCGGTGACAGTTGACGTAACTTCTATACCCTATAATACAACAAGCGTAAATTTTCAATGAAAGGTACTGCTGTGATGAAACCACAACAATGTGATCGAATTTTTCCCAATACCAAACTGGCTAGTTATCACCTTCAAGGTGATAATCTGTGTAGCTAAGCAGCTATTTATAGTTGTGTCCTGGTAGATGCACTTGAGTCACTCTACCTCTAGGTATAGCGTCTTTACCAATCTGGACCATATCGACATTTAACATTTAAAAAAAAGTACCGAGGGGAACCGGGGCTTAAAAGCTACAAATGTTGAAAATCTGTCGCTAATCAACTATAATTATGTTCCAAGAGCTGCAGTTGAGAGCCAATTCGACCTCTAGGCATTGCATGTCAAGCAGTTTTAAAATAAATTCTCCGACCGTTCAGGACTTTAGTCCATCGAATAGATCTCTTAAACGATGAAGGCGAGCGATGTTAACCGCCAAATCCATAAACACATAACCCCTGGACTTGACCGTATTATGCCAACTATTTTTACAAGCGAAACTTTTACACAAGAGTTTATTTTCCGAACAGACACTAAACGTTGTACGTAATTCGCGCAACGACTGGATACAATAAATATTATTGTTTCCGTCTGGAGCACTCGTGTTTCTGTCAATTGTTGTTGACGTACGATTCAGGATATATATTATTTTTGCCAGTGTTTCTTATCATCACAAATGACTTCGCTCGCATAGATTACAATCCATCGGGACTTTCGAATGGTATTCCGTTGAGTAACTTAAGGGTCGATTTTCATTCCTCTAACCCTTTAATTGATACTACGATATAAACTTTCAACTATAATCCTACATCATTACGTTTAGATTGAAAAGACGAACTGTATTCATCGTGCCTAATAAATATTTTCCCTTTATTCTACTGTCAAATTTGAATATTAAAAACAAACAGCACACACACAACACACACATACATTCACGCACACACAACACTACTAACATTTAACCCTTCCTTCACTTCACACAAATTTTCAAAGATTTTTTATTTTTATTTTTTTTTGAGAAACGCAATATGTTGCTCTGGATGTGGCCGCTATTGGCTGCGATACAGTTTCACTAATGTAGCTGATAACGGTAATTTTTTTTTATATATTGTACAAGTTGTTTTTCTGATTCCAATAAAAATTTAGTTGTTTAGTTAGTTACTTGTATATGAATTCATTTGTAATATAGAACATAAATACGATTTTTTTTATATTTGTAACTTAAGTGAAACTGTAAATAATTGATTATTTAATAACTAAACTAATTTAATTTAATAACATAATGTAAGAAAATTCAAAATTAATAATACGTTATTCAGTTTAGGCCCTGAGAAGGCGCCTATGAACGTCAAAGTTACCACCGGTTCGGAAAACAAGCAAGTCATCGAGAAGAACCGGCAAGAAACTCGATCGGGTTTATCTTTTCATTAAGCTTAATGTAATACATATAGTTATAGTAGATATAGATAATTACATTCGTTTTTAGTTCGTTTTTAGATATAAGTTACTGTATTTGCATGGTGGGTATCCTAATTTCGCCTGGTTATCTGCCACCCTCGAGTTGAAAATCTGTCGCCAAGCACCTGCATGTAGCATTGACATGGTGGGTTTTCTAACTCCGCCTGGCTACCTGTCACCCTCAAGTTGAAAATCTGTCGCCAAGTACCTGTTTAGCATGTTACACAAGTTTAGCATGACTACCGTCTTTGACTACATCATTATTTAACACCATATGAAATTGTGGTGAAATGCTAACCTACAAAGTTTTAACAAAAAGAAACATTTTGTACACGGGGAAGTGTATTTTCTTGTAAAATTTATAGGCTATAAAAATGATCCAAAGTACCTTTACAAATTACAAAACAGTAATGAGGAAAATAAATCGGAACCCATTTTGAAGATATTTTGTACCCGAAAAAGGATATGTATCATTTTGTATCTGGTTATCAATAGAATTTTCTATAAAAATCTAAAAACCAATTTCATTCTTAGTCAACGTTTTGTACACGAGAAGAAAATAAAAAAAAATAATAACCAATAAAAATCACCAGAAATACTTTTTCAAAAATCATATAAATTGATAGCATAGGTAACGTAAAATTACAAGTCGAAAATAACCACTGCTTAAGAAACGTATGCGAAGCCGCGAGTAGATGCTAGTCCTACATAATTAATACACACGCCCGTATAGAGGACTATAAAAGTAGTTGTGAGAAATTGAAGTATAGGTATGTTACTCGTTAAGGCAATAATAATGTTCGAAATGTCAAAAACGTTTTTAGATTGGGAACTTTTCAGAATAGAATATATATCATTTCGCTTTTACATAAGAGCTAAGCAGTAAGGATAAAATTATACACAAATGACTTAAAATCACTAATAACTTAGCAATTACTATTTACACAAGACAGTCCACAGATTTATAAACAAACTAGTGGCCCGCTCCGGCTTCGCACAGGGTATAAAATATATAGCCTATGTCATTCACTGAAAAAATGATTAAAATCGATCCAGTGGTTTTGATTTATTAATTACTGCCCGTGGCCCGCACGCGTTAAATTTGGAGTAACCTCAAAAATAACAGTATTTCTCCACTATTTAATTTGTGTTATTATACGTATAAACCTTCCTCTTCAATCACTCTATCTATTAAAAAAAACCGCATCAAAATCCGTTGCGTAGTTTTAAAGATTTAAGCATACATAGGGATATAGGGACAGAGAAAGCGATTTTGTTTTATACTATGTAGTGATATGTATGTATTTTCCTTGAAACAACAAAAACATTTTCACGAGAACGAACTCGAAGTCAAGAGCTAGTTATAAAATAAGCGCAAAATAAATGTTTACACATTCTTGAGAGATATCTAGAATCTCCTTCAAACAGGCGCGCGTTTTAGACTACAAGGTGCTTAAGCCTTGATTTCTTAAGTGGGCAAATGTGTTGTTGTTATATAACTTTTAGTTTTTCGCTTATGGCAGCGGTGTTGTCAGTCAGTCCATCCACCGCCAGTCCGTCAGTTTTGAAATGCAATTGTTTCTAATTGGCTGAAAGGTTATTTCGCTTATTTATGCTACAGATTACAATACGAAAATATTAAAAAAAAGGATAAACAAAATATTGAATTAAAAATTTCAAAAGTAACATCAAATCAATGAAGTAATAGAGAGCATACCTATAAAAATATTTCTACATTTACAATAAAATTAGACAGAATGTTATAAAATGATAACTGTTATATTACGCTGTTATATTTTAGGGGAAAACAATCGCAAAAAACGAGAAAGTTTTTAGAATGGACGGATGTTTCTTACTCTTTTATGTAGAAACTACTGAACGAATTTCGATGAAACCTTATAATAATAGCTTATACGTTAGAACAACGCATATGCTTTAAGTTATAAAGATATTATTTAAATTCGCCAAAATCCAACGAACGAATCGAAATGATCAAAATCGAAATAACGATAGGTGTTAAGTTAGTTAGAAAAAAAAAACATTGTGTGATTTTATGAAACTAGGATGCAAGTGAAACTTTTTTCTTATTTATCTGAAAGTTTTCGGAAATTATTTGATTTAGAGTATTAAAATCGCGTTTTTGATGTTAACTGAATAATTGGAAAATGGGAGTGATAATGGGAAAACAATAGTGGACAAGCTACCGAACTATAAATTTGAATTTTAATCTGCGTACTACAATAAGAAATGCAAAATAAATACAATCATTCGGATGTCGGACGCATTTAAAAAACTGAGCACAATATTTATTTATATCATTTTGAAGTCATGGCTGGTCTGCTGAGCGCCTGTCACTTTACCCCTACTCCGCGGCCGGCTGTAATGCGATAGATGGATGTAAAAATGTCAGGCGATCTAAAAAAAGTTTCACTTTCAAATCATGCCATCAGAAAATCTGAGCTATCTTAACGCGCGCTGCAAGGTCCGAAAGAGTTACACGAAGATAATTTACAAAAAATATAAACGAACTCGCGGGCGGTTAACAGAAGTACATATGCTTATCATCCATACTTAATGCTATTTATAACTCCTTGATACAACAGAAAGATGATGTCGTGATAAGTGTCTGCTACTCGGCTTCGCCTTATCGAGCTCAATTAGCATGCATCAAAATCAAACAACAAGCCTACGTACGTTTAAAACCGATAACGGTGAAGGTAGAAACATACTGACACGTAAAATTCCATAAATATCCTATACATTTATACAAATGTATCTGACATCGATGAATTTTGAGTCGGTTTGAGCGGTACCCATGAAAGTCGGTACATATAAATGTTTTTTCCTGGAGAGAGGGTTGTTATGGTGTCCACTTTACTATAACTCGTCATCGGCTATTATTTGTGTAGATAGTAATAAGTAAATCAAACGGAACGGCGGATATAATAATACATTATAGTATAATAGGAATTTACACTGACTGTGTCCGCGGCGCCGTATGAGTTTCTTATTAATTATATAAATAATATAAAAGATTTTATTGAAGTGAAACTTCTTTAGAATCGTTGTGATTTTAAACCGGATGCAACGGAAAAAACGACAGGTAAGAGACACAAATACAAAAATTTGTATCCAGAGCGAGACAGCAAATATCGGTGTGTATGTATATTGCACACTGTTTAATACTTGCTAGTATTTGAGCATTTAACGTGTGTTAGTATATGTGAAAAGTACGTGAACTAATGTACACTGTATGCGGCAGCTTATTACAGCTTTTTAGTAAGAAGTCAGCGTGGCGTGTTATTATTTAACAGTGTTTGTGAGTATTTTTATATCTTGTTTGTTGAAACTGAAAATATGGAACTTGAGCAATAAATTATGTAACATATGTTAAATAAAATATCTTATGAAATTAATCAAAATACTTTCATTTTTAAACACATAAACTTTATAATTATCCTACCTTAGTTATATATATTCATTTCATTCTTTTGTCGATTTACTGAAGTTTCACTTCTATCGTGTGTGAATCGCACACACTCCTTTTTTTTTTGTTTTTAATATATTAAATCATAAAATACCTAACCGGTTTCAGAAATTCACCCAACAATAAAAAGCTACATGATCAAGGAGTAACATCGGCTGTATTTTATTTCCAAAATCTACATAAGCGTCAGCAAAGCCACGGCCACAATGATTAGTTTTTTATAAGTTACCTAAAATGTCGTCGAGTGAATTGCTTGTAAGACGATAAACATACGAGTGGGTAAACCTACGCGCAACTTTGTAAAAAAACGCGCGGTCGCCCGACTCACCGATGCGTCATTACCATACACAATAGCATTATACACAAACTATTCAAAATAATATTTCGTAACACAAGATTTTACTGTCAAAATGTTATAGAATAGACTATTACTTGAACGATAGTGATGTCTTTAAATATCACAAATGTTTATCCGCTAAAACAACAATAACAAAAGCAGTTATCCAAATATGTACTTATATTTTCATTACAAAATATCGGAAAAAAAATAAAAACCCTATCAAGTTTTTTGCCGGTTTATTTCGATGACTGGGATATTTTCCGATTCTATTGTATGTTATAAACATTCATAAATAAGTACATTGGTGAAGCCGAAATATATTAAAAAAAATGATTTTGTGCTTGCAGATCAATAATATTCATTGTGAGTAATAATACTATTACAGAAATTCGTTGCTGTGAAAAATTTTGAAGCGATGATGGCTCAGTTGGTAGTGTATTCGGACACAACGCCGAAGGACGTAGGTTCGAATCCAAGCAACTGAGTCGGAGCTTTCGGTGAAGGAAAACATCGTGATGAAAGCATAGCATGGTGGTAGGGCTTTTTCTAAGTCCATCTGGCTAGCTCCTCATGTTGAAAATCTGTCGCCAAGCATCTGTTGGTGTGTTCCGGCAGCTACACTTGAGAGCCAGTCTTCCTCTAGGTTTAGCGTGACAACCATCTTAGACCACATCATCATTTAACATCAGATGAGACTGTGGTCAAATACTAACCTATAAATTATAAAAAAAAATTAAAGTGTATTTTTGTCATTGGGTCATCGTAAGTTACTAGTGGATCAAACATTTGATGCGTATCCTATAATAAAGATTTTACAATCACATTACCCATTTGAATGCAAGTACAGCGGGATTTACGATATGACTATTTATAAAAGGTTTTTAAATTTAATGACCATAAGAACTACTTGATGTATATTTTTAATACCAAGAAATCCGCGAATGTTTTCCTAATTTTCAACTGGTCAATTTTCTATTTTCAACCATTTTCAATTGGTTGGAAAGGGTTTTATTTATTTAAAATTAAATAAATAACAAAAGCCATTCGCTGAAAGAATTGCGTTTATATTATGCTAAGGACTATCCGTGATTAGGTTATAATAACAATAAAACATAATTTAACGCCATCTAGTGTCACAACACTCCAAAAAGTAACTACCTACTTTGTTTTTTTTTCAACAATTTTGAAAAATATTAAGCTTAAGTATATAAGTATATTTAATTATCTCAACATCATATAATCAAAGTTTTTTTAGAGTAAAATAACTGTCCTATTAGACATTGACATTTCTGACTAAATAGCTTAATAGTTGACTTCGGAATTACTCGTATTACCCATTAACAATCTGAAATGGTTAATAACTCAGAAAAATGCTATAACATCACAAAACCTATAGTACGCATACAAAAAAACATTGTTTTAATTTATAACATTCAGTATCAATATAGTGGATTTCTACCAATTTCGCTGTAGTTTTAATTGGTAAATATAACCAACTAGATTTAATTATACTAAGCTGAGCAGACTTCATCAAACTAAAAAAATCAAAAATTTGAAGCACATAACGTTTTTATTATCATGCAACAATTAATAATTACTTTGCGTGCATACAAGGGGCAAACATATTTCAAGCGATCACAACAGAAAAGAGAATTCGTATGTTTCCATAGTTAACAGACGCCCACGAATCGCGTTGTTTAATTAATATACACTTGAGTTCACTCAAGTGTGATAACTCACAAGAGAACTCTGAAAAGAATTAATATTTTAGATATTGAAAAGAAAAATGTTATAGTAAATATTTCAGTTCCGGTTAACTTAGTAATCAGTAATAAGGTTATATAGAGATGGATGAAAATGACTTGTAGATATGATAGCTTACTTTTTAGTAGGTATAGTAAGTGCCGCCTAATTTTAAAATCACTACATAGTATAAAACAAAGTCGCTTTCTCTGTCCCTATATCCCTATGTATGCTTAAATCTTTAAAACTACACAACGGATTTTGATGCGGTTTTTTGTAATAGATAGAGTGATTGAAGAAGAAGGTTTATATGTATAATAACATAAATTAAATAGTCAAGAAATACTGTTATTTTCGAGGTTACTCCAAATTTAACGCGTGCGGGCCACGGGCAGTAATGAAGAAATCAAAACTACAGGATCGATTTTAATCATTTTTTCAGTGAATGACATAGGCTATATATTTTATACCCGTGCAAAGCCGGAGCGGGCCGCTAGTTCTTCATTAAATGGATAAAGGTTCGATATACAATTGTCGCTCAACAAAAATTCGGTTATTTAACAAGTTACATCTGTGTCAACGTCAAATGTGATAAAAACTATTTAGACGGAACGTAGACAATGTTATTTGATGTAAATATTTCACATTTTGTATTTTTTACAATAAAATATAATGACTATGGATGCTTAGATCATTCAATTTAAAAAAAAATCTACAATTAATGTATATTTTCGCAAAGCAAAAACAAAAATTACCACAATTTTTAAGTTTTAATTTACTTTTTTTTTTCATTATTAAAAATATAAGTTACATCGATCGAACCAGAAATTTCAGGTAACAATGAGCTGATGATGGGTTTTTATTGGTTTTAGTCTCGACAAAACATCAGTGTCTTATTATAATTCAATAGAATGGAACTACGGAAAACAAAAATCGACGAAAAATAAAAATTTCCAATTATATATATATAACTAACCAGCTGTGCCCATGATTTATTAAGATTTCTAAGAATATTATTATCACCTATTAATTTTGAATTTAAATACGCTCCCCAAATACCAAGCGTAATTAGAATCGTTTGTAACAATTTTCTTTGTATTTATGTCTGTTATTTGTTAAAAAAATGGCGTATTAATAACCTACTAATTGCAGTATGATATATACGTTCTATGTAAAAAAATACAAATGTACAAAATTTGATAACAATTCGCCAAGACGTTTTTGACTTAAATCCAGAGACGTACAAACAGACAGACGGCCAATTCATTCCGAACTCGTACAATAATAGTATCCAAGCAGACATATGTAAACAAGAATTTGGAGATTACGAAGTGATATGACATGAGATAAATGACATCATAGTTTGTATAACTGTCAGGTGTGAAATAATGTTTCGCATAGATTCTGAATTATTCCGATATATACAACAACTGGAACTTAATTTTTTTTGAGTATACTTGTAAAATAGATAAGCAAATCGATTTCTGGAAACAAAAAAAATTGTATCGTTTATCTAAATAGTACCCAATTCCCGCTTGTACTTTTAGCATTAAAAAGAGATATATATATTTTTGTATACTTTATAGGTTATCGTTTGACCATAATCTCATCTGATTTTAGTGCAGCTGCCGCAACGCATTGACAAATGTTTGGCGACAGGTTTTCCACTTGAAGGCGGTGGCTAGCTAGGCGGACAAGAATAAGCCCTACACCATGCTATGGCGTTCCTTCACTGAAAACTCCTCAGTAGCAAGAACTCGAACCTACGTTAAGCAATGATTGCTTAATTGATAGTTTATTCGAAGACCACATTGATCGATTGATCGTTGATTGATCGATTTTGTTTGATATTAAAATGTTTATTGGACTCAAACGAGCGATATACATAACAATAATGTTGTAAAGTATTATAAGAAAATGTTTCTATAAGGATTCCTATAAGAAAGGTGTATAAAGTATGAATATTGGTACCCCCGAACTTAGACCCGAAAATTTGCATTTATGTATGTATGTATGAATGTAGTATGGCCATTTCTTTAACATGCTCCGTACACGAAACGGCTTGATGGATTTCAACATACGACGTGTCGTTCGATTTGTCTTGATTGTATGAGTGATATAGGCTGTATTTTTTAAGCGCTAGCTTTAGATTCAGTCTATCCTGCGGAAGCCGTTCTTGTTCTCTGAACGAAATGTACGCGTGTCCTTTTGTACACCCTTGACTATATACATGCAAAGTTTGGTGATACTCTGTTAAGTAGTTATTATGTGAAAGCATTACAAGCAAATAAACTTATTTTAGTATTTATAATATCGCTTAAAATTTAGGGACACCATGACGTCTATGACTAAAAAGAGAGATTTTGCAGTCGGATTCTTTTGTTTTTTCTTTATTAATGTATACGCTTGTTTTAGATTTCCGATTAACACTAACGAGGGCGAGCTGGTTATATAATCTTGCTTTGTTAAAGTCTTATGTGGAATTTTATACAAATCTATTGGAGGGTAAAAACTTTACGCTAAATATTGTTATCGCAGTCAAAGCTGTAAGCATAAATGAATATGTATAATCATATAAATGATCTATATATTAGATCGTTTCAAGTATCAAATTGTTTTTAACTGATAAAAAAATTATAATATTTATAAATATCGAAACTGGTTTTAGTGTCGACCTTTTTGTTTATGTATCGTCAGTTTTTGTAATATATGCAAGCGTAGATAATAAAAAAACGTAATAAAATAAGGTATTTCTTATAATACTTCCATTTAGCTATGAAATCAAATATAATCTGCGCATGTTTTTTTTTTGTATAAATAACAATTGGAAATCTCGCTATAGCACTCACGAGACAGATATAGTTTCGAATACTCCGCATAGATTTGTTTTGTCACATTCTAAAACGATATGATAAGCGTTTAAGCTTATTGAATGATTCATAAAATCGGTATTTTATATAAAAACAAGTAATCAAAGGGTTTTGAAAAAAAAAACAATCATTTTTACAACTAGGTTTTGTCGGTGATTTCACTCGCGTTATTGCACATATTAATATATCCCACGGAGACAGTTCTTTTCTACATCCCTGACAACGTGTTTGCAAAATGTCACGATGGTCTGTTCAGTAGATAAAACATGAAAGCGTAACAAACAAAGCGACATACCCAATTTATGATATTAGTTAATATTAGCTTTGCCGCGACTTCGTCTGAATGTTTACGGTACAATTACGGCGAAAAGTAATTTATGTCATTGTCTGGGTTCGAGGCGATCGGTTCGAGAGTCTTGTCGTGCAAAGGTAACGGCTACTAGAAGGACAGTTACTTTCCTATTAATAACATTAACGTGTATAATCGAGTAGACAAGGTTAGTAGAAAACTTACATAATTACGATAGTGCTGCGACCTTCTGGGGAAGAACTGTGGTGGTCTGTAATCCGTGATTCCGAGAAACTCGTTACGCGTCTCACTCATCGGCATATTCACCTGAACAGCCAAACAAGTCGTGCACAGACGCATAATTGTAAAGGTGAAAAAACATTGCCACACGTCGTTCCGTCGCATATCTTTCTTTATTAATGTAAGGAGGACACCTTAATAATAATCACTATATATTAATAATAACTGTCACTTCTAATATTATTCACTATTTAACAATGGTATCCACTGATTGTTTGTATGTACGTGTGTCACTTTAAAAAAAATATATATATATAGTGCGCGTAAACAGTGTACGTATGTGAAAATCAATGGAGTGAGACTGTACGTGACAGTGATTGAAAACGCAGAACAATGTTAGCATGCTACGCTTCGCAAATAGACGAATTGTATAGCGATTAAGATACCGGTTGGGTTATCAATTTTCGGTGCAATCTGCCGATAATGGGCGTTGCGCACTTAAAAACCGCTGACGCGAGGCATCGATACAACACCAGAGATAAGATTAGCGAATTAATGTTACGCGCACAACCGTAACAACATTTGTTTAGCCCCATCATGAACTTTGCGATTGTTAAGCGTGCTATAATCGTGTAACGTACTTGTTTACAAGTAGTACACGGATACATCCTTACATTTAAATAACGTAACGGATCTCTATTTGTCTGTTGGTTAGTATGCTTATAACTTGAAAACTCTTGAAGTGATTTACATTTTTTTTTAAAATGTAGATTATAGGTTTCTTCTTCTACTAACTTTTAGTAGTATGCTATTTTGATCTATCTTTATTTAAAAACTACAAGAGAGACTTCGATCACAACAAGATTGACTATAAGATTTTGTTAAAGAAATCCGAAACAAGATGTCTGGATTACTTAAAAAAAATATATTAATGATTTTTTTAACAAGTATCATGTTTGAATCCAAAGGTATTATATATCTAAATATTAGACTTTTTCTTTTTTCACTTGTTTCTCAATTCTCTTTCAAAAAGTTAATATTCTCAAACGTTGACTTTTAGTAATGAAAATGGTAGAATTTAGCAGAAAAAAAAAACGGCAAATTGATTATGCTATATTATGCTACTGATATATTGTTACTATATTATCGTTAACTAGCTGATACCCGTGACTTTTTCTGTTCCGTTTATTATCATGACAAAAAAATATAATATATACAGAGTGAAAAAAATAAGTCTCACATCGCTTGGCCTACTGCTCCATGGTAAGAATAACATAACTGAATTGAACGCGTAGTGCTTATAAAAATCAAAGTTTCTTAAATATTGAATAACTTTTCAATTAAATGAAGTTATAGCGATGTTTTTTTTTAATAAGTAAGAATTGAAACAAAAAATATATATCGTAGCCTATCGAATATACTACTTATTTATGTATACAATAAGATGCGTTATTAAATAACAATTTTGCTTATTTATAGTATGTAAATACTTAAAATTATACTTTTTATAACGTCAGTGTTTTTTTTTTTTCGAACTGGCAACACTGTTAGCCTGGCAAGACCTCTACAGTTTCACCGGACAACTAAGGGGAGCGCTTAAGGCACTCACCCGATTTTATATAGGAACTTTAGTGTATATTTTTCTAAGTAATACTTGACTGTAAAATAACGGCGGTCATTGTAATATCTACAATCCACAAACTGAAATATAGTTCACTGTGACGGATTTTATCAGACCGATTTTTTTTTTTATATTATAGGGGGTAAACGTACAGGTGGGCCACCTGATGGTAAGTGATCATCGCCGTCCATAGACACTAGCAACACCAGGGGAGTCGCAAGTGCGTTGCTGGCCTTTTAATATATGTGGGCCTCCGGCGCTCTCACTGACCGAACGAAACGCAACAGTGCAACCACTGTTACTTCACGTCGGCTTTCTATAAGAGGGTGGTACTACCCCGGGCGAGCCGACCCATTCATTCTGAAACCAGTAACAGTTTCAGCGTAGCTCTACCACCCAGAGCTACCCACTCTCTTTAATATATGTTTAATAATTTGTTTTTAATGGGGTTTATTTTTGGGTATTATTTACATTTATATATAATTATTTGCAAAGTGTATGTTGTGATTTCCTTAAAGTACCAGTTTATTTTCTGCCTTGCTTTGTGGTTTTTTTTTTTTTATAATTTGTGTTTTAAAACCGCGTATATTGACTTAGATTCGAATCCGTACAACTAAGTTGTAGCTTTTGGTGAAGCAAAATATTGTAATGAAATGAAAATGAAGGGCTTTTTCAATGCCCGCCTGGCCAGCTAGTACACTCAAGTTGAAGAGCTGTCATCATGTACCCACTTATAGGTAACCCATGCAGGTTAACCGTGTTTGGGCGATAAACCATATTGCCATTTAAATTCTCATGTGATTATTCTGCTCAAATACTAAATCCTATAAGGTATTAAAAAAATATATCGGTTCTGTTACAAAAAAAAAAATGTACACGCTTTTCACTAAACAGTGTCTAAAATTTTAAACCTTAAACACATGCCTAAAATACATTATTACAAAAGAATCTCCAAGCCGTCCCTAGATAAACGACATCTGGGTTAAGTTTTTCATTCAAGCCACTCTGAATGAATGATTGAATTCGTTCAATGCAATCCTATCATTCGAAAACGTTCCATTACACATACAGATTTTTGTCAAGCAATTTGATTTTATGCATAATATTTTTTTTTTGAGATCCTCATTAACTAGTTTATTTATTTTAAGTGACGTTTTATTGTGACTTACTGTGATATTTAGGCTAAAAGAAAACGATGTCATTATTAAAAGAAGCAATATATAAGTTTATATATTACGTCAAAGTGCTTTTTTTTTCGACCTTACCTACACTGTTGTCCTGGCAAGGCCTCTACAGTTTCACCGGACTATTAAGGGGAGCGCTTAAGGCACTCACCCGATTTTATATAGGCGACTAGCACAAGGGCGCACGGCACGCCTCGGCTTGGGCTGTCGCTAGAGAACCCGACCCTAAGCAGCTAAGCTAACCTATCCATATTGTACATATATGAGTTCATGAAATATACGTGTGTACCAAGCATCTGACTACTTTATTATAAACTATTACAGTTCGAAAAAAGGGCGAAAAAACAGCCCATCACTATGTCGTCAAAGTGCGTATAGTGGAACGCAGTATAATTTCCGATGGAATAAATTGTCAACTGTCAAATATTGTCATATAGTAGTAAATATGATTTACTTGTGAATCTGTAAAATTATTTAATTTACATCTTCCAAATTAATTATAGCTACGAAATTCATAATTTATAACTTATTTATAATACATTTTACCGACCACTATGTCGTCAAAGTGCGTATAGTGGAACGCAGTATAATTTCCGATGGAATAAATTGTCAACTGTCAAATATTGTCATATAGTAGTAAATATGATTTACTTGTGAATCTGTAAAATTATTTAATTTACATCTTCCAAATTAATTATAGCTACGAAATTCATAATTTATAACTTATTTATAATACATTTTACCGACAAATAGTAATACAATAAATCACAACAATAACATAAAAAAGGCAAGTGTTAGACACTGTTTAAATTTAAACCGTGTCTGTCTCTAAACCAGCATAAACACTCTTTTGTGATTAAACTTTTTTTTAAACAAGTGTTCAACACGTATTTAACTGTTTTGTAATAAGACATTATGTTTAGTGCACTGTTCACTGGCGGTCCGTAATAAATATCACCTCGTATATGGTAGCTGTAATCCATTCCGACATTATTATATATATTAAGACGCGGCTAACCGGGCGATGACCGGTTATGACTGTTGGCATTAATAAAAAAGAGTCGAATAAAATTCTACCGAAATACAACGAAATCTACACCACCATAGTGTAAGTTTAAAGTCAGAAAGCCTTGCCATTGGTCGATTACGAACCTTGAATAGTAGTAAAGAGAAAAAAAAAATCAGTTCGCAAGCCATCTGGACTATAAAATTGCTACTTATGTAAAAAGCGTAATGAATATGCATAAACAAATGAGGCACGCATCGTATAAAACGGTCTTGTGTAAAAAGTCGAGAATAGTCGAGAATCAACTATTTCCAGAGAACAGGATAAACTCGATAGTACGGACGAAAGAGAAATAACACATCCAAAGATTTGTAAAAAATAATCATTTTTTCTTTTAAATTATTTCATTGTGAGAATACATGGAAACATAAGATCTACGTATGAACTGTAAAAAAGGTAAGGAGAACCATCTCATATACGGAACATGTTAAAAAAGTGTCCATCTCTAAGCATTAAATAACAATTCCAAAACTATCCAAAATGGCGCTAGTATAGATAAAGGGTATAGCTAGTTCAAAGTAATTTTGTAAATATAACTTAAAATAACTGCTGTAAGATAACTTGGAGAGTCATAGAATTTTTATTAACGTTGTATAATACGTTTAGTGATTTTAGAATGTGTACTGTTATACAACTTTTTGCAATAATTTAACAATAATGAATCCTATTGCTACAGTAGTGCGACCATTATCTAGCGCATTTTGACGGACACATTTTACTATACACAGATGGTTCTCCTAACCTCTACACTCCATAGGTCTACTGTAAAATATATAAACTCCTTGATAATTATTAATTACATTGATAATTCGACAGAAAACCGTCTGTCTGCTTTTGATATTTCTCAGACTTCGGTTACGGGTACGGCACACATGAGAATAAATTATGCGTTTACAAGCTTCAAATTTTCTATAGAATAACAAAGCACACGAAAATTAAGCCGAAAACTGTTGCTGGAACGATCCATAAATAATATGTAGATACCGAAAGAAATATATGTATACAAAATATTGTACAATAATTGTATATTAAACAGTGTAATGATTATGTGATTTATTACTGAATCTGGCATCTGGATTCTAAACGGATCTTAATTTAAAATAGACCCATTCTTTCGACCGACGCAGAGCAAATGCGTAAATTATCAGTTATTTTCGCTTACAACTATTTTGTACGCTATATTTCTATAGCATTTGTTTCAGTCTATCTCTTTCATTCCGAACGTATAAATAAAAATGAACAGTATCTTCTCCGTCCGAGTTAATCTATCAATGAACGAATGAATGAATGGCTATAAATGAAAGCGAGTCTTCATCGTTCGATTTGTATGAATGAACGAATGAATGAATGAACCGACTTTTACTTATTACTTAAGAGTATTATTTAAAGTACATATCATTACGCTCTTTTCACGGGGACCTTAAAATCGCTAAAAATAGTAATATATAGTTTACATAGAAATACATTTCAAAATTAATTAAGATAAAACAAACAACTCCCATGATATATTAAAAGCATTTGCACAAAAACAAAGTAGCAGGCATTGACTGGATGATTATGACATTGCCTGTATAAAGGTTAGTATGAAATATAGAGAGAGACTCACTTGAGAAAATAAAAATGGGGAAAAATTACTAAAATTTCAACATATTGTGTTTTTCACATCACCACCGAGTGCATGCATACAGAATTAATTCGTGTACGTTCATTACATCGCACAAAACGAATTATATACATACACAGACGTGCAGCCAGACAGCAACATTAATTCAGAATGGATCTATAGTGTGTTGTGAATCATGCCGTTTTTATCTTCAGTGCATATTATTTACTGTTAAGAATTAATAACTTTGCTTGCACAAATTTAAATTCTCTACTTACGTGGGGCATCGGTTTCGACTCCAAGGTCAGTATTTCATCAGGCGCTGTAGTGGACGTGACCTCGTTCACATACGTCGATGAGACGACAGCACTCGCTGTAGGAATGTTCGTCGCGGAATCACCCGACGATGCGGGAATACTCTTGGATAAGCCTTTTCCAGGGAAGAATAGACCGTCGCGTGAAGTACCGCTTGGCAATATAAACATAGTAAAGCAATAAACAGTTATTTGCCATTTATTCATTGTGTTTCTCTGCACATTATTTCTTTTATCACTAAGTGATGCCTCGATACTAACTAAGCATACCACTATCATGCCTCTTTCGACATTATATTCGGTCCATTTACGAGATGGAATTCATCTGCACTTTATTATAATG
The DNA here is from genome assembly GCA_035772565.1 of Antheraea assamensis. Taxonomy (NCBI): domain Eukaryota; kingdom Metazoa; phylum Arthropoda; class Insecta; order Lepidoptera; family Saturniidae; genus Antheraea; species Antheraea assamensis. Next base: position 618,224 of record JAQQSE010000152.1, read on the forward strand.
TTTTTTTTTTTGTGATCACTCTTTTAGAATTTACAATAGTTTTTTTGTGAGTTATCGATGTAATAAATAGTTGAAATTTTATTTATGTTAAATAAAAAACTATCTCAATTTAGTGAATTTTGTTCCTGGCCGGTTTATAATAAACGTCTGAGGTACTATATTGGTCAGGTACTATATTGTAATACTATAATATGAAATTTAGCGTACACATTGTCAGGAGTACCGAAAAGATCTAGGTGGTAGAGCTACGCTGAAACTATTACTGGTTTTCAGAATGAATGGGTCGGCTCACCCGGGGTAGTACCACCCTCTCACAGAAAACCGACGTGAAGTAACAGTGCTTGCACTGTTGCGTTTCGTTCGGTCAGTGAGAGCGCCGGAGGCCCACATACATTAAAAGGCCGGCAACGCACTTGCGACTCCCCTGGTGTTGCTAGTGTCTATGGACGGCGGTGGTCACTTACCATCAGGTGACCCACCTGTTCGTTTGCCCCCTATAATATACAAAAAAGTACATAATATAGTAAAGTAGAAAAAGTGTACTGTTCTCGAGAGATAAAAGTTTATAACAACGCGAACGAAGCCACAAGCAAAAGCTAGTTGATTATATTTTTAAGTCGCTTAGCTACTTATGTCTAGACTTTAATCTTTAGGCGCGGTTTAACAGGGACAAAATATATCGTCGCGGTGCGCAGTTACGATTTCGGTTACGCTGTCATAATAAGAATCGGTTACGCGTAACTATATACGAGTGTGAATTATTGTTATAAGAGTATATAGGGTGATTATTTAAAAAATAAAAATATGTGTATATATGTTCTAAAGAAGTTTCTTTCACCTTTTTACACGTGTACATTCGAATATTGACATCGTTTTTTTTTTTCTTTCAATATATTATAATGTTTCACTATTTCTAAAGACACTTTATTAATTATTACTCTCTTTGGTGATTCGTTCGTGGAAATATAAAGGCTATAAAAAAACATACACAATTTCTATTGAATTTATTTAACTGTTAGAATATTCACAAACAATAACACCGGCCCCGTAACGAGATATCCCTTTCAAACGTAACATGTACACGGAAACCGGGCAAAGGCAGAATTTATTAAAGAAATTTTAATTTATTATACACGCTCATACTATGTACTACACCGAAATAATCTAAAGTATATTTTTCTTTCGTCTGTTTACCTACGTCTCGAATAAGGCAACATAAAACATCGTTTTTTACGAGCGCCGGCAGAGGCCTTCATAAATCGGCCGGCTTAGGATGAAGGATTCTTCAGGTCTAATTCTTGTGTCGTAACACATATCTAATTTGGAACATAAAACTGACCATTACTTTGGTAAATGAGCAAAATGTTTCTTATGATGCATTAAGGATGAAGATATTTCAGGTGATTACGAAAAATTACTTTCGGCTTGATGCTTAGTGGGTAATAAAATCTATTTTCTTTACTTTTTCAGCTACGGCCTACGGTCTACACTTCGTTGAGTACACGGACATTTGCGTGGTTTAAAATCATAAAACACGTTTCAAATTCATACAAACTTGCACATGCTATCTATCATGCACGTTCAAAGTAAAGCAAACATTTTATTACTATGCGTAAAACATTTTTTTTTTCTGATCTTTTCTGGTCACAATAGATCACCGTTTTGTTAGCTGTAAAAAATATTGAAAACCGTGTACCGCATTTGTAGCGGACTTAGAATTAGTTAGAGAAGCTTTCTGCTGGGCTGACCGCTGGAGTGGCACAGGTGATAGCCTTAGCACGGTCCCATGCCGCTCCAACCCAAAAGCGGCGGTCGGTACACCGTGGGGTTTTAGTCCGTGCGAGTCGGACATAACCTATTCTCTCCCCCGGGAGAATGGGTATCCATAATGGATTTCCCCAAGTTAATAAAAAAAAAATGTACGAGACGAGTGGAGACCTAATGAAGATCGTTGGAAGATTTGGATTAAAGCGAATTACAATTCAAAAGAGCTATATTTAACTAAGAGTGACTGAAAATATCTACAAAAGAAGAAATGTACCATATCTGACCGGGTATTTGAAATTTATTAGAGGTATTTAAAATCGTTATTAAGTTAAGTATTAATTTAGTTCGTGAATCGTTTATATATAATTCACCATTGAATATTATTATCAACAGCAAAAAAAACGTATAATGGTTTATTTTCAAATTTTTATTTATTAGCTTTTTAGCACCACGTTAATGAAAATTTGGTCTATCCCTCGGGGACCCTACATTTTTTCTGGATGAAATGTACTACAAGTCTATTTCTTTACTTCTTAAAACATATATGCAAAATTCTTTGATATTTGATTAAGTAATTAAGGTATGAAAGCGTAACAAAGTAACTCTCATTCTTATTTATAATATTAGTAAGGATTTACCCTCAAAATACATTAATGACTTTAGTATATTCTTGTTTTCTTGGGAACATTTGCGAGGATGTTTTTTTTTTCGAACTAACTATACGCTGTTGGCTTGAGGGGTTTTCACAGCTTCATCGGGCTGAATTTGAGCGGATTCGAACGTGGAGAAAATAATATGAGGTCGACTTTTTTATTGTAGATCAATAATTTGGTGGGACTGTATCTAATGGTAAGCATAATGGAATACAAAGCAATCGAGACCACCGTCCCACGACCCGTGTCCAATCAATCGTCAGGCGCTGCTATAAACTCCTAGACAGCTCCATATACACTGGCTGATTCCGAAACCTGACTAAGCTAAAGACAGGTTAACCTAAAATACGATATACTTAAGCGTTACTGTGGTGGCTATCTGCGTTAGAGTGAGTAGGTCAAGTAGTTTGGACCGGTGGAATGTCAATTCGATGTCCACCAGTACCATCAAATTTTTCGAAATTCGCGTACATTTATTGATTCAAATTATTAACATTATCGGTGGACTGTGGAGGAACATATCGTGTGCAAAACAGACCTTGAAAAATATTCTTGCAATACCGTCGTATGTGTGAAAATATAGAACTGTATTTCTCAGAGCTTCAAATCGCCAATATATCATGGGCTGGCGTGGTGATTATGCCTATACCTTCCATCGGGAAGAGACCTACGGCCCTACAGTAGGCCTCTTAAAGGCCGATGTGTGTACGACTGTGGCAGGTGTTATATCTTATAACAGACCCCCTTATCCACCTTACCTTGCATTAGTACCTTCCAGTTATTGTTCGATTCGGTTCGAACAGTATCTGGCTTACTTATACTACAGTAAAGACGTTTGGTTAAGTGCATACTTTGATTTAACTTGAATCTTTATTCACCATATTAACTGTGTTAGTCTTTTTTTTGTCCAGTAAAATAATAGGTTTCTCTTGATCGAGCACTTGAATATATTTATAATCAAATGGAATATTTATCCACGGTTCGCGAATGCTAGAGTAACTCGAGGATTCCCAAATTAACTATACCACAATCACAAATATTTTGGGAAAGGTTAGAAGGAACGCACAGAATTTCAACTGTTGGGCCGTATTTAGTTATACGTGTTTGAGAATACAAAAACATGCTTTAATGTACGTCGTATAAAGTTGGTAAGGTAATGGGTAAAAGCTTCACCGTTTTTATTGAATAGATACGCTACTTGAACGGTGTAATTATGAATCTATTCTGCATTCAAAAACTAGTCTTTGAAGAAAATTAGGGACCCAGTAGTCTAACCATGACTATGTATAAATCTTCAATTGAGTCTGAACAGCTCACTGAACTGCCTTTGAGATTATATATATTGAGATTTTTTTTAATGGTTGTCGCTATTTCTTTCAGTATTTGCAGACCGTTATCCAAACACACGTACATAATCTAAATTAAGCAAATATTGAATTCTACCAAAGGACTATATTATATATATTATTATCTTTATTAAAGGAAAATTAATTACTATAACCTAATAATATTATTGAATTTGTGTCTGTCGAATCGTCACTAACAACATCGTTATAAATATTACAGATAATAAATATGGAAACTAATTTACTTATAAAGTCTTCCTTCTTTGTTTTATTTTTTCGGGTTACATTTTTATAATGTACCTACTCGCTGATCCGTCAGACGTTGTTTTGCCGTATAAATTATTTCTAGGGAATTTCTGGTGTAGAAAAAAAATATAGTGAAAATAGAGTGAAGAACATTCACAAAGAAAAACGACTTGGTTTTAATTAGCTCTTTCTCTGGTATAACTTACCAAGTGATAACTGATCAGTTATCGAGCGGGATGAAAAATGATTAATTACTAAAATGTCTATTAAAAAATAGGGTTTGGTATTAGAGGGGTGAAAATTTGGGGTTGTATGTATTTTTTAATTCCTCATTATAACAAAATAAATTAAAAATAAAATTGTCCAAAAAAAAAAGTATCACTTAGGGGTATGAAAAATACATAGTATCCGATTCTCAGACCTACTAAATATGCATATAAAATTTCATAAAAATCGGTCAAACAGTTTCAGAGGAGTATTGTAGCTGACATATATAAGATTAACGTTAATACGAGACAGCACGATTTAAAAATATATATATAATTTTATATGTTAAAAAAAATGGATCGGATTGACAGTACAAGGTTTAGTTTGAAATTGACAGATGTATTTGGTTTTTAGCGATATTCGACGAGCATCACGCGTTTGCCTGCTTTTTCTAAAAATCTGTGAAATATTTTTTTTCTTACTTTTCTATTTATAAACTATACATTATTTTGTCTTTATTATTATTTAGTTGAATTCACTAACATTAATAAACCTAAATTTACTAAACCGTGGAATATAAAGTTTAAAGTTAGATATTCCAGTAATTGTTTTATCACTACATAGTATAAAACAAAGTCGCTTCCTCTGTCCCTATATCCCTATGTATGCTTAAATCTTTAAAACTATGCCACGGATTTCGATGCGGTTTTTTTAATAGATAGAGTGATTGAAGAGGAATGTTTATATGTATAATAACATAAATTAAATATTGGAGAAATACTGTTATTTTTAAGGTAACTACAAATTTAACGCGTGCGGGCCACGGGCAGTAATGAATAAATCAAAACTACTGGATCGATTTTAATCATTTTTTCAGTGAATGACATATAGGCTCTATATTTTATTCCCCCTGCGAAGCCGGAGCGGGCCGTTAGTTTGTTTATATGTTACAACCACTGCATGTATGCTATTGTTTCTCAGTTACGTATTTCCCGCGCATATGTAAATTTATATTAATGAGATAAACATACACCGGGTAATCTTTTAATGTGACTCGCCCAAAAGCCAAAACACTGTGAGGCGGTTTACATAATATGCCACGCAATACCTACAGTCCGGCAAACTGACCTCATTAGTTTTTAATTGCTTTAGCTTCGTTCTCTCGAATATTATATTTTACTCTTATGTCACAATATAGACATATTGCTATAGAATTTTTCTTCTTTCATCTAGAGCTAGTACACTCTCGATAATGAAAGCGTGTTTTTAATAGAAATATATTTTCTAATCCGGCAAATAATTGAGTTAAAGGTTTATGTTTATGTCAACTAATATATCTATATCTATATTATATGTAGGGGGTAGAGCTACGCTGAAGCTATACTGATTTCAGCATGAATGGGTCGGCTCGCCCGGGGGGCTCGCTATGTAAATCTATATCATTTTGTTGTTCACTCCTTAATTTGTAACTGGTCGTTATAAGTAATGTATACCGTGTATTTGAGTTTTCTGTTACACGCTCGGCGTCTCTGTGAAGCAACGTCCGCGTGTAATGGAATAAAACAAAATATTTTTAATACCTAATACAAAAGAATACATCTACAGAGAAGAGAACCGTATTACTTCGACTGAAAACGTTATACGGCAGTCAATTTTTTTTTTTTATTTCATTTTTAAATATCTATAAAAGCAACAATTACTGCAATATTTCACTCGTTTGAAAATAATTTGTCGCTGAATTAATTTCTTTATTTTCACCACGATTCGAATTGTAGCTTTATTGTGTTTTGTATGTATAATTTAAAAGCTATTGAGGATTTATATAGCATTTATCTAGACAGAGTGATGAAAAGTGAAAAAAATATCATTAATTTAAATACCGGTAATACCTTAATCCGTCTTTTTATATCGTTATGAAAGTATCCTACGTATTGTATATCACTACATAATCTTACATCTATCATTCTATTAAAATTTCTTCATCAATATAAGTGTGATTGATAGACAGACAGTAAAACATTGGTACTTTTTTATAATCTGTACTATTTTTTTTTATATTATAGGGGGCAAACGAACAGGTGGGTCACCTGATGGTAAGTGATCACCGCCGTCCATAGACACTAGCAACACCAGGGGAGTCGCAAGTGCGTTGCCGGCCTTTTAAATATGTGGGCCTCCGGCGCTCTCACTGACCGAACGAAACGCAACAGTGCAAGCACTGTTACTTCACGTCGGCTTTCTGTGAGAGGGTGGTACTACCCCGGGCGAGCCGACCCATTCATGCTGAAACCAGTAATAGCTTCAGCGTAGCTCTACCACCTATTAATGCTTGTCATCAGTGGCTTTTAGATCGCATTGTCATGCTCTGATAAAAAAAAGACAAACATATCGACATTAGAAAGGCTAATTCAATAACGAGCCATCAACGATCTTTACACGTTACTCATCTAGTCTTTCCGCTGTCGAAATCTTACTCTTATATTTATAAATATTAGGCAATAGAAACAAAGAATTAATCTATTTTTTTCAGTTGCTGTTCAAATATCGTTCAAGACGATGTAAACAAAAGTTTTGGTAAAGTTTGAGATATTAATATTAGGAGGTGCTTCTTCGCGATTTTATTTGGAATCTTATTGCGTTCCAACGTATTAGCGTCTTGTAGAAATCACTACATACTCTTGTGGGAGATTGAACGATCTTAAAATAAGGTCTGATATGTTTTTTTTTGATGCTTGTCAAGTTAAGGTGTGGCTTGTTCTTGTTCTGCGGTTCTTGTGATCACACTGGCTTTCTTTATATTGTTTGACCTCGGCTTGTATTTCTGGACTCTGAACTGGTTTTCTCACCTGACTTGGCTTGTGTTTTTGGACTGTCGATTGCTTTATGAACGACTTGGCGTGTTTTTACCGGTTTTTTGATTTTATTCATGCTTATCTCGAGGACGCTGCTGTCCCCGAGGTAACATGAACACGGGCCAACCTGGGGCTAAGCCCGGGAATAAGCCCGGGTTGAAGATCCCGTCCAAACGGACGACGAGATCAGCGACGGTATTTGACTCCGATACGGAGATAGAGGAAGCAGAAGGGCCCAAAGTGGGATCCGCACGCAGGGGGAGGAGCACGAAGGAGCAGCGTGGGAGGACTCTGAGGAGTGGGAGTGGTCGTGGCCTGGTGGGAGAGGCTGATGGATCGTTTGATCGAGCGCTGGCAGTATTGCCTAAGGACTGCGTCAGCGGGGCCAGTCGGACGCCTAGTGCGGCTAGTGTGACGGCTAGTGCGGCTAGTATGAGTGCGGCCAGCTCGGGCAATGAGAGTGACATTCTACCGGCAATTGTAGTTGATGTGGACGCCCTGGATGCCGAGCGTCTGAAGGCATTAGCGGGTGGAAAAGTTGCGGCAATATATGAAGTTTGCCGCATATCCAAAAATTTGAAGGGTCCTTGTGTAAAGGAGCTCAAGGGGGCCGCAAGGCTCTTACAAGAGGTGGTGGAATCCCTCGCAGGACGTACGGAGGCGGATGAGGTCATCAAGCTCTCGAGGGAGACAAAGAATCTCAGGCGGCAGGTTGAGGACCTTAAGGCAGAGGTACTGGCCTGGAGGAGGAAGGCTAATGAGTTAAAGGAAATGCCCCCGCCTCCTCCTCCGGCTCCGGTGGTGGCTGTTCCTACCCAGGACTGGGAGGAGGTTCTCGGGGGAGCTGTCTCCCGCCTGGAGAGGTCTCTTCAGACGTCGTTCGGCAATATGCTGAACGCGCGTCTGGAGAACCTAGAGGGGCGTTTGCTCCCAGCGGTACCTGTTCGCCCGCCCCTGGCCGCGGACAAGGGTAAAGGCCCTGCCAAGGCTTACCAGGGAGCACCAAAGGCTCCAAAGACAACCGGGAGGCCTCTGGACCCTCCTCCAGCTACCGCGGGCCCCAGTGTTCTGGGAATGAACTCGGCGGATCTCCCGGTGCCGGTGGCAGTTGCGGCGCCAGCTGCGGACTGGGCCACGGTGGTCCGCCGCAAAAAAGTTAAAGCGGCATCGGCACCCGTGGATAAAGCCACTACTGTAGCTCCCAGTGAGAGGCCTGCACCGAAGACGCAGGGGAGTAGGCTTCCGTCCACTCCTCGCACGGCTGCAGTCATAATTACACTGCAGCCGGAGGCTATAAACAGAGGAGTAGACTACAGGGCGGCCCTCCTCAAAGCGCGTGAGTCGGTTCCCCTGGCTGAGCTGGGAATAGAAAACCCCAAAGTGCGGAGGACGGCCACGGGAGCCCGTATAATAGAATTAGCAGGCTCCCAGGGTGCGCAACAGGCGGATCAGCTTGCCGAAAAGTTGCAGGTGGCCTTATCAGACGTCGCCACGATCGTCAGGCCAGTGAAGAAGGCTGACATTCGGATCGTCGGCTTGGACGATTCGGTGTCGAAAGAAGAGGTTCTGGCGGTCGTGGCTTCTAAGGCCAAATGTGGGGAGGCCCAAATTAGAATGGGGGAGATTAGCCGCAACTGGGGCGGGCAAGGGGCGGTACACGTATCGCTCCCTTTGACGGGGGCCAAGGAGCTTGCCCAAACTGGTAAGCTCCTAATTGGATGGAGCGTGGCGCGCGTACTCCTGCTGGACGAGAAGCCCATGCGCTGTTTCAAGTGCATGGGCTTGGGGCACACACGCCCCACGTGCCCCTCCTCGTCCAGTAGGGGCGAGGCCTGCTACCGATGTGGTGAGATGGGGCACAGGGCGGCAGACTGTAGAGCGGGGGTGGCGCGCTGCGCCATATGTGCTGATGCAGGGAGGCCCTCGGGGCACCAGATGGGGAGCCGAAATTGTAGGCCCCCCATCATCAAGGGCAGGGACTCCCTCGTAGCGGGGACAGGCACCCGGAGTGTAGCCGCCAGGCAGGAGGAAGTTGAAATGGACCATTAATGGATAGAGCCCATTTCAACTTCCTCCAGGCGAATCTGAACCACTCCGCCGCCGCACAGGACTTGTTTGTCCAATCGGTGGCGGAGTGGAACATTGGACTTGCGGTCGCCACGGAGCCCTACCACGCCCCTTCCCGGCCACATTGGGCGGATGATTTGGAGGGCTCCGTGGTGATCACGGTCGGCGAGGGTTCGCCCCTGGCGGTAAAAGAAAGAGGTGCGGGATTCGTGGCAGCCGCCTGGGGAGGGTACGCTGTTGTGGGGGCGTACTTCTCCCCCAACAGGCCCCTGTGGGAGTTCGAGCGCTTCCTTGACTCCCTACAGGGAGCCGTGAGGCGGCTGTCGCCGCTCCCCGTGGTCCTCATGGGTGACCTGAATGCCAAGTCGAGGACCTGGGGAGCGGCGGCCACGGATCTAAGGGGCATGGCCGTTGAGGAGTGGGCAGTCGAGTTGGGGCTGTCCCTCCTCAATCAGGGGAGCGTCCACACGTGCGTGCGACATAACGGGGGGTCCGTGGTGGACATCTCCTTTGCCACCCCGTCTGTCGCACGCCGTGTCCGGGGGTGGAGGGTGCTTGAGGAGGTGGAGACCCTATCGGACCACCGATATATTAGGTTCGAGGTCTCCACCTCCCAAGCCAGTAGAGTAACCCGCCCTCGGAGAGGTACGACGTTCCCCTGTTGGGCGTTGAGCCGCCTTAACCGCGAAATGGCGGAAGAGGCGGCCATTGTCCAGGCCTGGGCCATGCCCCCCCTGAACCAGGAGGCTGTCGACGCGTCCGCTGCCCGCCTCCGTGATGCCCTCACGGAGGTATGCGACGCGTCGATGCCGCGGAGCGTACACCGCCCAAGCAGAAGGGCGGTGTACTGGTGGTCGCCGGAGATCGCCGATCTTCGGGCGGCCTGCTCCGCGGCCCGGCGGATTTTCGGGCACAGCCGCCGGAGGAGTCATCGGGACCCTGAGGAGGAGGCCCGGCTGTACGGTAACTACAGGGCCAAAAAGAAGGTCCTGCAAGTCGCCATCAGTCGGGCGAAGGAGGAGGCATGGGAGGAAATGCTCCAGTCGCTGGAGAGGGACCCGTGGGGGCGCCCGTACCACATGATGCGGGCGAAGCTACGCGGACGGGCGCCTCCCACTACGGAAACTCTCCAGCCGGAGGTGGTAGAGAGGATCGTGGGAACGTTGTTCCCCGACCCTCCGAGTATGTCGTCTCCTCCCATGCCTCCACTTCAGGCAGCAGTTGCGGAGGAGCTAGTCGGCCCTCCCCCTCCAGTCACGGAGGAGGAGATGGAGAGGGTTGCACAGCGCCTCCGCAACAGACGTAGAGCACCTGGCCCAGACGGGGTCCCGGGTCGGGTGCTCAGCCTGGCACTGGATCATCTCGGGGGGTGGCTTCGGGGGCTGTTCGACCAGTGTCTGTCGGTCGGACAGTTCCCGAAGCCCTGGAAGCAGGGGCGGCTCTACCTGCTGCGGAAGGAGGGCCGCCCTCCGGACTGCGCGTCTGCATATCGGCCTCTGGTGTTGTTGGACGACGCCGGGAAGGCGTTGGAGAGGATCATTGCTTCCCGGGTCGTCCAGCACCTGGATCGAGCGGGGCCGAACATCGCGGACGCGCAGTACGGCTTCCGGACAGAGCGTTCGACTGTGGATGCCCTGTGCCTCCTAAAGTCGCTGTCGACTGAGGCAATCTCCCGCGGTGAGAGGGTTTTGGCAGTGTCCCTCGATATTGCCAACGCCTTCAACAGCTTGCCGCATGGAGTTATACGGGAGGCGCTCCGGTATTTTGGGGTGCCCCCGTACCTGCGGCGGCTGTTGGAGGCGTACTTGGAGGACAGGGAGATCGCCTACGTCGACGGCGACGGTAGGATGGTTCGGCGAAAGACCAGGCGGGGTGTTCCACAGGGGTCGGCGTTGGGTCCACTCCTGTGGAACATGGGCTACGACTGGGTGCTCCGCGGCGCGCTCCCATCTGGAGTGCGTCTTATATGCTACGCGGACGACACCCTAGTCGTAGCCCAGGGAGGAGGTGACTGGGGGGACTTGGTGCGTCTGGCCACGACGGCCACAACCGTCGTGGTCGGCCGCATCCGGCGATTGGGCCTTGGAGTGGCCCTCGATAAGACCGAGGCCATATTATTCTATGGGCCTCGGCGAGGGCCACCTCCAGGGGCTCACCTATTGGTGGATGGCGCCCGTATCAGGGTGGGGACCCAGATGAAGTATCTGGGCCTCACCCTGGATGGACGCTGGCGGTTCGAGCCCCATTTTGCGGGGCTCGGACCGCGGATAACAGGGGCGGCGGCGGCGCTCGGCCGGTTGCTCCCCAATATTGGGGGGCCAAGTGCCGGGTGCCGCCGACTCTACATGGGAGTCGTGCGGGCGATGGCCGTCTACGGGGCCCCGGTGTGGTCCGATGCCCTCGGTGCCGCTAATGTGCGGGTGCTGCGCGCTGCGCAGCGCATTGTGGCACTGAGGGCAATCAGAGGATACCGCACCGTGTCCTCGTCGGCGGCCTTCGCGCTCGCCGGCTCTCTGCCCTGGGAGTTGGAGGCTGGGGTGCTTGCCGCCGTGTACGAATTCACGGCGGCAAGGAAACGTTTAGGGGAGCCTCCGGCTCTCAGGGAGATAGAGGGAAGGCGAAGAGAAGGAAGGGAGGCCGCTATAGAGCGGTGGCGGCAGGACCTGGCGGACGCGCGATATGGGCGGTATACAGTGGACGCCGTCCGCCCGGTCCTGCCGCAGTGGTTAAATAGGGAGTGGGGCTCCCTGACGTTTCGGCTGGTGCAGGTACTCAGCGGCCATGGCTGTTTTGGCTGGTACCTGCACCGGTTGGCTCGCAGGGAGCCGACCGCCGCATGCCACGAGTGCGGCGCTGAGGAAGACACCGCGCAGCACACTCTGTCTGAGTGTGCTGCGTGGGAGGTGCAGCGCCGCACTCTGGCTGCGGCGGTAGGAGGTGATCTTTCGCTGCCGAGCGTGGTAACGGCCATGCTCGGCAGCGAAAACGCATGGACGGCGATGGCCTCCTTCTGCGAGGAGGTCATCTCGCAGAAGGAGGCGGCGGAGAGGGCCCGAGAGGCGGACCCTCTTAGCGGCCGTCTCCGTCAAAGGAGGGCCGGTGGAAGGAGGCGGCGTTTTGCCCGCCTTCTTCCACCTCTGTAGCTGGACCTGAGGGGATGAGCCGGGGGGCTCATCTCCTCATTGCACAGGTTCGGCGGACGAGGGGAGGCAGCTGGTCGTGTACCCAGTGTACCTCCCTATAGGGACGGAGCCCGGCGGCCATCTTTCGCCGGGCTGACCGCTGGGGGCGGCATGGTGATAGCTCAGTACGGTCCCATGCCGCCCCAACTTAAAGCGGTGGCCGGTACACCGTGGGGTTTTAGTCCGTGCGAGTCGGACATAACCCATTCTCTCCCCCGGGAGGATGGGTATCCATAAGGGATTTCCCCACGTTAATAAAAAAAAAAAAAAAAAAAAAAAAAAAAAAAAAAAAAAAAAAAAAAAAAAAGGTCTGATATGTTTTTTCGATAAAGCAACTCGTTTAAAAGTTATTCAAGGTTAAAGTTTAACCTCAAACGGTATACGATTTCTTTACGACGAGACACCTCATAATTATTATACCAGATTTTTTCTTCATCATTTTGAATTATATTTTCACGGTAACTAAGGGAAAAAAATGTTGATTTTTGAATCATCCTAATATGATATTCAAAACAATATGGCAGAGAAAATAAAAGAAAACATTTTTACCTGCTGCAACTACTCAAAGAAATCCGTTACATGTCTGCTAATAGAACACATGCCTAAATCCATTTTCAATGTTCGGATTCCAAAGATGTAGCAAATATATTATCCTATATTATTACCTGTGTAATATACAAGAAAATATGGTTTTTCAATTCCAATAAAAACGAGAGTTTTATTTTGCGCAGGCTTGGAAGCTTGGACCTTGAAATGTTTAAAACGCAGTACTTAAAATCGCATCTTGAAAACGCGGTTTAAAATACAATCTAAATTTGACGACTTTAAACTTTAAATTCTTTGTTTAAAACTTACATAAATAACTATAAAATAAAAAAAAACAGTAAATATCGTACGTATTTATAAAAAAGTCCTCCTATTTATCAATTGTATAAAGTAAATTTTTATTTTATGCAAATTATTTTTCAACACATCCGAATAAATTTCTCCGGTCTCTCTGACCTCGGTCTGGTGTCATTGATTCAATTAGTAACTTCAAATATAACAATTACATCGTTGTTATAGTAAAAGTTTGTCCACTAATTACAGCGGGCATATATACAGAAGTGGCACTGTTTGAAGGAGGCGAGGTGAAGATAGTTCAGTTTAACTTGGAGAGATTTCGTTTTGTCGTAAAGCGAAGTGGTTGTTACAGGGTTATTTATATATAATTCGAGTGATTTATTTCATTAATCCAATAAGGATAATAATTAATAAAACCTTGACCTTGATTATTATAACTAAACAGCTACCGGCCTCGGCTCCGCACGGGTGTACACCAAAAGAAAGAATTGGAAACAATTTTTCTTTTACAGTACCACCAACATGTTATAAAATAAAATGACAACTGAACATAATTCCGTCAATATTTTGAAAGATATCTCTTAATCTATTCAGTTTCACTCTCTTCTTTATATGAAGACTTTTTATTCCAAATTTTTCATTTTTCCGTAGGATTTTTTAAACTTTTATTATACAAAACTTGTCCTGACGATAACACACACACTAAAAAAGAATTGGCCAAACAGATTACTTTCTTTAAAAATAACCAACGATATGCTGTTAATGCTTATCAATAGAAATCTTATTCTTAATTTATTAAATAAAAGGAAATTTATATATTTTTTTTATTTATAATCTTAAATCGTTTGAACATAATATATTGCTTGTTCATAGTCTGTTGGGAAATACAAGGTGTTTTTGTTTGTATAATTTATATTATAGTATTATTGTACGTTCGAATGAAATTACTGACAGCTTTATAAGTAATATCAGATCTAATTTCCCGACTCTTTAGACTCGCAACGAGATTCATATTTAAATGATTAACAAAATAATTAAAATAAACCTAAGTATAACGAGAAAATTGGAAAAGTAATTGATATAGGAGCATAAAGGTGAACGTTTTTTTTGCTACTCCAACGAATGTTACCGAATATACCGAAAAAAAATTGCAAAAATTAGAAGTTCTTTATTTTTTCTACTTTAAGGTATTGCCATATAAATACAAATTGTGATGGTCAAGTGGAATATCAATCCGAAGTCCATATGTTCAAACCCCAGCATGTACCAAAAAAATTTCGGAATTTCGTATACATTTAATTTGAATTGGTAACACTCGACTAACGCTGAAGGAAAACAACGTGAGGAAACTCGAACCTGAGAACAGTTCTTGTAGTAGCACCCTATATGGGGAAAATATAGAACTGTGTAATTCTCCGAGTTTAAAATTGCCAATATGTTATGCGCTGACGTGGTTATTGTGCTCACACACCTTGTAAACTGATGATGATGTTACAGAATATATCCGAAATTGAGATTTTTTCTCAATTTCCTACAACTTAACAGCATTTAATGCTATTTGTAATGGACCAAAGCGCATTTAGTAGACAATACGAGACTATTTGTAAGTCATATAACGGTATCCAATAATCGCTCATTCAGTCATTTAAAAGACACAAAACTAATTACTTTATTAATATTTTGCAAATTAATTCTTCAAATGTTTATATCTTTTCAACTATAAATCGTATCGCTTTCATACCAAGGACCATTTTTATACGAAATTAAATTGCTTTTCAAATTACTCTCTTCAATTTCCCTGGAACTTTGACGATTTCACCGAAAAACGTATTCGGAAATAACATTCATCCATCCATATACTTACAATACGAGTATATATTATGAATGCCAGATTTCTAGCTGACATCATTGCAAACTCGAATCTATTATTTTTTTCGTAAGATGCTTTGTGTGTTACGGTGTTTATTACAAGAGAATAGAGTTCCTACATTATTCCCTCTCAAGTGGCGCAGGTCAAGTATGATGTAAATTTGCGAAGGGAACACATTTACCACAATGAGTCCCACTTTGATTTTCATATCTATCTTTCTTCCAAGTCTTTCTTTAGTTAATGACGGTGTATGTGTCTCATGTGATAAGCCGGTTTTAATCTGTCGATAGACACGGATACATTTTCGTTATTTCTAACACTCTGTGGGGGCCCGTGTAAGATTGTTGAAGAGAGCTACGTATTGTATCGTCTCGAATAAGAACAAGGTCGTATGTCTTTAAATATGAAGATTATTTCTTTGCTGTAACGTGAAGCAGGAATTGGTTTCAAATTTTCTCCTAAATGTTGGAAACAGGTGGAAAAGTTCACTGCATCAGTGGTTCCGATGGCGAGCGTACGAAAATTCCCCTGATAACCGTAGAGGTTAGCCATATACGATTTTGGCAGTTAATGTTTACAGACCACATTTATCGATGCTTCACGCTTGATGCTTCTTTTCACCATGCCATTGCATTTTGGGTGGTTTGCAATTGTTCCTTTGTTATTAAACGCACATATTTTAACAATTACTGAAACAAGGCATGATCAAATTGTCGGCCTCTGTCGGTGATTACATTAACTGGATTACCAAACCTGGCAATCCAATCGGAAAAAGCGCTTTTGCAACTGCCTCGGTTGTAATATCCATAATTGATATGACTTCTGGCCATCAAGAGAAGCGATCGATAACTCTTAAACAGTACCGATATCCGTGCAATACTGGTATATTCAATCATATCAATATGAATTTGTTGAAATCTAACACGGGATAAATCAATTGTATATAACGGTGCCGATACGTTCCGACTTGCTTTAGTGTGCTGGCACTGGAGACATGTCCTAGCCCATTCTCTACAATCTTTTGGTATGCCGTGCTGTACCAACCGTTGTGGTATTAGTTTCATTGTTGTGCTGATACTTGGATTGCTAAGTGGGTGTAAACAGTTAAAGACCTTTATCCACCATTCTTTTGTAATAGAAGGTCTGGATGTAGGTATACTGATATCATAGTATAAGGATCGAAGATATCTAGGAAACTCGAATTTTTATTTGAAGCAAAGTGACGAAGCTTCTTGTAGGATATTTTGTATTTCTTGAGCAGAATACTTAGATTCAGCTAAATTTTTTAATGAAATTGGTTCTTCAAGTTCATTTATTCGAGATAACATGTCAGCAACGACGTTACTTTTGCCATATATATGCCTGTTATGGGTCGTAAATTTGGAAATAAATTCCAAGTATATGTATTGCCTGGGTGAACAATTACGTTTATATTCATGTAAAGCGAAGCTGATTGGTTTATGATTTATGTATACAATTAAGTGTTTGGCCTCGGGCATGTGGCGAAAGAATTTAAAGGCTTCATAAGCTGAAAGAAGTTCGCAATCATAAGGCAAATGCTTCTGTTGTGATAGACTTCATTTATATGAAAAGAAGGCTAAAGGCATCACCTATTTATTATATTTAAATTCCTGTAAAACGGCACCGATTGCTAAATGCGAAGCATTGGTTACAAATATAAGGTTAGCTTCACAATCTGGATGAGCTAATAGAGTTGCATAACATAAGGTTTCTTTACTTTCATTGAAAACTTCGAGTGTATACCTTTAGAATGATTGCTTGTGAATGTTGACAGTACCCACTAACTAGGCGTTTAGTGATGCTTGTATTCGTGCAGCTTGAGGTATAAAAAGTTGGTAAAAGTTTAACGTGCCCATTAATTTACGCAATTCCTTGATATTAGTGAATAAAGGAAAATCATTGAGGGCTTTCACTTTAGTATCAAGAAGTTTCGTACCATTTGCTGAAATCTGGCTACCTAATAATGTTACTTGTTTGGCTCCAAATTTTTTGTTATGTTTTTTTTACAGACACGTATTTGGTTGTAAGCTTTAATTCGATCTATTGTGTTGAATATTCTGCAGCCCGTTATAGGTACAGCAATGGCCGTATTTAATAAGGTACCTGACTGGAATGGTTCTAGCGTTAAGCATGCGATAGACACCACAGAGGTGCCAGCCATTATCTTTTTAGGGGTTATGTCTACCGGTAATGATCACGCACTTTCTAATTGTCGCACTGTATCACTTGTTAACATCTTCTCGAACACATGTTTAGCTATTTTTAACTTCTGTGGAGCAAGACGACGCGGTGTACTACATGTTGGAGGGCCAGGTGTCGTACGAATGTGATATACTCTAGAATGTATTATCGCGTGTGTGTGTCAGGAAACACTAATAAAGTTTAATAAAATTCACTACTAATTGATAGGAAACTAAAAAATATACACCAATAATATCTTTGGTGACGTCTGCCATAACAAAACGCCAAGTGAAACATCGACGAAGCCCGAAATCTAATTTAAGATTAATGTGGTCGTAGGTGTTGATTATAGAAACGTTAGTTGCTTGAAGTTGGTACACGGTTTTATTAGATTATTCTTTTAGTAAAAACCGAGGATAAAAGTAAAAGCCGTTACCGGTGTCCACTAAAAATATTATTTTTGATGTGCGGTTGGTGATAAATTGTAGACCTATTGTACTTGGGAAATCATTAGCCACCATTACTGATTGCTCTTGTAGTTTCCTATCCGATAGTCACAAAGCTTGGAACAGTGTACTGCTTTTTACCAGCATACTGAATATCTGCAATAATCAGAGTCCAATCATGTTGTTGGAGACTAAGGGTGCAATACATTTCTACTACGAGATTACTTCTTTTAAAATATCATCTAGCTTGCTTTCTTGACTAGTTGAGATAACATAGTGCTTCGTTGAAGTAACATCTTGTATAAGATCTGCAAGATCTAACAAAGTAGAGGACTGAGCTACGAGTACTGTCTAAACATTTTGAGGGTGTCTATTAAGTCCAGATTGTTCTCAAAACATAATATAGTATTCCAGGCCCTATCAGTCCTTATAGATGTCTTAGAAATTGGGATGGCATGCGATTTCTAAATTTTCGTGGACAAGTACCTATCTGATTTTTCTTTCCTGTGAATCACTTAGTTTACGGATTAGTTCCGTTTAAAATTTTTCGTATTGAGTGGACTTACTACTTTTATGTCCGTCTCCTAGAACCTCCGTAACCGAAACTGGGGAGACGAGCCGGGGGGCCCATCTCCCCGTTGCACAGGTTCGGTTGACGAGAAGGGGCGGCTGGTGTGTACCCAGCTTGCCCTCCTTATTAGAACGACGCCCGGCAGACGGTTTTCTGCTGGGCTGGCCGCTGGGGCAGCATAGTGATAGCACTGCACGATTCCATGCCACCACAACCTAGCGACGGTCGGTACACTGTGGGCTTGTAGTGAGTAAAAGTCTCACACTATCCACTCTCTCCCCAGGGAGGATGGTACGTCCATGATGGATTTCCCCATGTTAATAAAAAAAAGGGTTTTGTGATTATATCTTTAATTTCTCGAGCGAACTGATGGTCCAACTGGTCAATCCCATAGTTAAATAGCATCACTGATTATGCCGGAGATAAGAGAACTGTGCGTCGACTTGAGCAAACCATGTTTCGAATTCTTCTGGCCAGAAAACAGGAATTTTAATATCCACTTTAAATACTTCAGATGCAGTTTCTTCCGAATATTGCGTATTGTATTTTGATGAGTCACTTTGTTGATTACTCGACGTCTTTTCCTTTTCCAATTCGAGCTCAACACTTTGGGAAAATATTAATCGTCCATATATCTACAATATATATAATGATATTGTTAAATCGAATGTATTCTTTTACGTTACTTTATATTTTTGCACGTACCTTGCATGTTGCAGTAAAAAGGTTAATAGTGCTTATAAAAAGAGAATGGGGTTCCTACATGCATAAAACAAGATTATTTCGTAGAAATTTAACTTTGGTGACGTGCACATGGAATATATATATTTTTTTTTTATGTGGTGAAATCCATCATGAATTTCTCTTCCCTCCCATGCCACCCTCCCGGGGGAGAGGATGGGTAGTATGAGACTCCTATTCATTAAAACCCCATGGTGTAAATGCACCGCTTTTGTTGGGACGTCACGAGATCTCGTGAGTATTCATCGTGTCGCCCCAGCGGTTGACGCGGCGTCAATCAGCGCAAGCTTGTCAGGAGACGACCGGTACATGGAATATATGAGTTAACCACAATCAACTGTTAGTACTTTCAAAGAGTCTCCTACTTTCTACAAATTGCGCTTTGGTCCATTATGTTAGTATTAAATGACGTTAAGTTATATGACATTGGACGAAAAATCCCGATTTTTCTATGGTAAAACTTAAAAAGGAAAAAAGTAGATACAATTAATATTAAGGGCTTAAATTTCTGGGTTTTTTTTCAGCATATAAAAGTATTATTCTGAAGGAGTAAAATAAAAGTCTACGAAAAAAAAGAATAATTAGTATTCAACGGAAAGGAAGACACTTTAACATTTGCAAACATACGAGTATACAAATGATGGAAAGACTCATCGGCTAACCTGTAAAAAATGTCAATACCTCATTAGTCAAATAGCTCTACCACCGTCCGCTGTGAAATTTGGACAACGGCTCACTTTAATTACATAGATTGTTACTAAGGAATAACATTTTGTACATTAACCACTATGGGAGCGAATTACGGTATGGCTTTGAATTGGATTACTGACAAATCCTTAATTAGAGGCTTCGAAATAGTCACGTTGGTAACAAATAAAAGGGGACTTATATTTCACAGTGACTCTTTATTATTTGAAGGTTTTTTATTTTTTTTTATTTCTTTATTATTTGATCTACGATGCTAAACAGGCCAAGCTTAGAACAGAACTGAATTTTAAGTGCAGCTATCTGCCTTGTAAGTTGTAATTTTGTAATGAAGGTGGACATTACAAAAAAATACCTACCATCCATTAGGATTGTATCCATGTATTAACATATTGTATTACTACTACATATTGTAAAACAAAGTCGTCCGCCGTGTCTGTCTGTCTGTTTGTATGTTCGCGATAAACTCGAAAACTATTGAACACATTGCATTACGGTTTCCACCAATAGATAGAGTAATACATGAGGAAGGTTTAGGTATAAAATTTGTCAAGGTTTTATTTATATTGGTTGAAATATAACGATAATAGTTGGAAGTGTTGGTAAAAGTCAAGCCGCTTGGGAGTTTTAATCGAAAACGCTGCCTAATTCTTTTGAGATATAGCAAACCAATGCATAGTGAGATATTCCTCTTTTTAAAGAAACAAAATGTCACATATGGCATATCCCTATCTTTTAAGGATAGCTTACTATACCCATCTACCTTCTAAATACATGATCACATACTATGAGGTAATTGGTATTTAGGCGGATACAGTATTAATCCTTATCAAATTGAATACATTAGTTACCTTAAGCATTTCATGCACATAAGTAAAAATTTTTATTATCAGGTCAGGACAACGTCCGCCGGTCCTGCTTGTATATTATAAATGCGAATATGAATCGGTTTGTTTGTTACCCTTTCACGCCTTAACTAAACAACCGACGATCATAAAATTTTGTATATCACTACATAGTATAAAACAAAGTCGCTTTCTCTGTCCCTATATCCCTATGTATGCTTAAATCTTTAAAACTACGCAACGGATTTTGATGCGGTTTTTTTAATAGATAGAGTGGTTGAAGAGGAAGGTTTATATGTATAATAACATAGATTAAATAGTGGAGAAATACTGTTATTTTTAAGGTCACTACAAATTTAACGCGTGCGGACCACGGCCGGTAATGAATAAATCATAAACTACTGGATCGATTTTAATCATTTTTTCAGTTAATGACATAGGCTATATATTTTATACCCCGTGCGAAGCCGGCGCGGGCCGCTAGTATTATATGTTTTCAGGGGTACAGAACACTGATCCACTAGAATAATCTTCAATCTGTTTTAATGCGAGCAGAGCCGCGGATAAAAGGTAGTCGTGCTATAGTTTCATTGCGATATTTTTCTTTATTGATCGCTTCAATCTTAAACTTTCGGTCGATCGATTCAATTACGTTACAAATGTGCCATCTACTCCTTAACCCTTAAATGGACAATGTTGCTTTTAAAACATACATCTACGCCTTAAAATGGTGAATACGGTGATGGAGTAAAACTTTTCACCTTGGGGGGCCTTAGACGTACCCCAAAGACATCACGGGCAATAAAAAAATTACAGAAGCATAGATGATGACCCGGCGGCGCCCTTGACTGGATTGGAATGCGTTTATGCACTTTACGCGTAACTATTTCAGTAGCGGCGCTTTTTATTTACTGTGATTGGGATGATGAAAATTTTATCCGGTTGTAACAACACCACAGTATACGTGTGCCTTGTTTATGAAACGTTATAAGCCATGTATTACAAGCATTTTCTCTAGTAAATCAGTGTATTCTTACAAACATTCATGGTCCTGGTCCGGTGAAACTGTGGAGGCCTTGCCGGGTTGACAGTGTAGTCAGTTCGAAAAAAAAAAAAGAACCTTAAACATTAGGCTGTAGTCCGCTCGAACTGTAGAGGCCTTGCCAGGCCAACAGAGTAGGTCAGTTCGAAAAAAAAAAAAAAAAAAAAAATGTATTACCAGCGTTTTCTCTAGTAAACCATTGTATTCTTACAAACATTCAATTATCAAAACTACAAATGTATTTTACAAGTAACAGATGATATCATATTTAATACAAGCGCTTTTTCATGTTTGTATTTGTGATTTTGTTTGCCATAAATGTCTTTGTAACTTGTTTCGAAAAAGTTGTACAGTTTCCATTGACTCTTAGATGCTATAGATGTAACGTTGGAGGTTGTACTATTTATTTCATCTTTAGATAGTTTATTGATAAATGCGCCAAATAAAATATATTTTTTGTCTCACAAACTATAATTGAAAAGTTTTGAATTTCGAATCGGATTTAGAAATTATTTGCAGCGTAATTCGAGACGTAGCAAAATTAACGAATGGCGGGAATGGTTTGGTGACAAGATATTTTTCTCTTAAAAACTTTTTAAAATAGTATATGGGAAGTCGATCAATATACTATCTTTTTTTTTTTAATCGAGCATAAAAGCTGATTAAATTTCTAACCATAATTCAATTTTTTTTTAATCGGGCATAAAACATGATTAAATTTCTAACAATAAGCCATAAAGCTAGTAAAATAATTTTCACAATAGAATATTTATATGCAAAATCAAATTATTTGAAGAAAAACTTTAATTATTAATATTTTCTTGACTTGTTCTTTTAACATATTTCTATTTTACAGACATATAATATGGTAGAAATTCACATTTTCCATTTAGTAAAAACAAAACCTTGTAAATGAAAAATCCAAGCTTATACAATCTACAAATCGAGTAGAATTGCTTGATAAACGTAATTTGCAAAAACCTGTAAAAAAGTTCTTGTAAGATGTAACAGGGCACAGGTGTAACACTCTATATAGTGGCCCACTTAGAAGCTGGTATGTATCTAGGAATAAATAATGCTAGGGATCTATAGGACTGAGTCGAGCCTATTATGCATATTTCACAGAGAATTTCTTAGTTTGCCTGGTTTGGTGATCAGCTAGTATAATAAGTAATCGGGGCCACCGTCACTTCCGGGCTATTATAAAAAAAAATTGTGCTTGCAGTAGTAATCATTGTAGAATCTTCTTAGAGGTCCAACGATGAAAAAGTTGGTAAAGACTGCCTTGAATAGTAACTGTATGCGAGAAAATTTGAAAATAAAATTTAATTTCTATCAACGCTGTTAAGAGTTCTATTTTTCATAATAAAATGTAATAAACTAGATTTTGCCCGCAGTTTCATTCGCGTTAACGGAGATTTTGAAAATAAAAAGTAACCCCATGTTATACTGTAATATAATATAGCTTTATATAGTTGAAATAATTTTGAAAATCGATTAAGTATTACAAAAAAAAAAACAAATATTTTCTCTATATGATAATAGTTTCCATAAATGAGTTTGTGTATTGTCTATTTATATAAAAATGTATAAAATTCGATGTTCGATTATCTGCAATGCTTTAATAAGTATTTATTGTAATCGTTGTTCTATTGCAAAATGCACTAACATAAGAAAAAATAACGATATTTTTAATATAACTACATTTCAGTTTTATTATAGTACGAATGAGTCATAAAATAACTTTGATTAGAATGATCAAATTTTGCAAAAAAAAAAAATTATAAACTCAAATAAAAAAAAAAGTTATAAACAAAAGTTCAATGCACCGATAACTCACAATATGATAACTGTTTAATAGAAAGTTTTAATTTATTCGACTTCGTCCCCACTTCTCACAGCACGTGAATTTAATGTTTTTAATCAACTTTTCAAACGATTTTTGTACTGAACGAGTAGAGTTTTGGGCGGCGCATTACTGTTTGGGCGGCCCGCCCAACCGGTAGTCGCGGATAAACTGACGTGCACAACGCTGTGAGGTTCGTATCGTGTTACCATGTTTTCGTAGTCGTTCGTTTGTCGTTTACTCGCGATACTTTTAAGTAATCAATCAAATGTGTGTTGCTATGAAATAGAATATTTATTTTGAATGAGTCATCAAGGTTTTTATTATCCGAGTCTGATGTCGGAAGAGACTTAAAGTATGTAATAGGAAATCACTATTTTTATATGAAAAACTTTAAAAAGATTTATTTATTTAAAACATAGTAAATAGGATTTAGACCAGTGAATACTTAATTACAGTACCCGGCTTTTGATTTGGCACGTCACATCGTTAGAGAGGATCGAGCTAATCGACTTAGTTCGGTTTCAAATAGCGGTATCTTTGTCTATCGCTGTCATTGCGCTCGGCAGTAGAGAGAACGCTTTACAAAACTGAAGTAAACCGACCTTAACCGGACGTCTCGCGCTTCTCCCCGAAATGTCAAATCTAATACCGGGTACTGTATAAGTATTTACGACTTACTACAAACTGTAATCAATTTTCTAACAGTTTTAGACAAAAATAAATTATATAAAGACATTTGATTGAATACTTGAGTCTTTCAGAAATTTGTCCTCGAATGTTACTTGCAGCAATTTAGGAGCGAACTAGAGGTGTGGGTATAAATGTTAACTTGCTTACTCAAATAGGTTAATTTTTTTATAAGAATATTTGTGTGGATTTCGAATTCCGAGGTTTATATAGATAAGTTTTTGTAACCATAATATATTAAACGATATACGTTATATTTAAATAAACTGTGAAATCCCAGTGAGTTCCAATGGTAAGAACTCGTAGCGGCTGATGCTAGATAATAAGCGTTACATTTTTCGTCGGTTTTAGCGGGAATAATCTGTTCATTTTTAGACTTCACTTGCCCGTTTGCTTTAATTTCTCAGTTACGGTTTCTCAATACACGCATTATACGTAAGTTATGTATATACGTATAACTTAAAAGGAATACAATTATGTCATTTTTACGTTTATAATAAAAACCGACAGGTTATAAGTTGTGTAGAATATACATAAATTACATTTTAAGCAAATTAAAAGTGAAGCTGTAATGGCTGAGCAATAGTTTGTTCGACCTGTTTTATACGGATATTTAAAAATCCCTTTTTTAAAAACAAGACATTAAACGATATATATAATTATTATTTTGAACAAGTTCACAATTAATTATAGCATACTGATTAGGAAGCCGATTACCGAGCCTGAGAAGGAACTGATGGGTGGTATTAAGCATCATCAGAGGAAAGGCAAAAGTGCTGAAGCTAAATACTAGGAAAGGTAGGAAAGGGTATAGTTTTATGGTGTTGGAGAAAGATCGGCATATTTGGGTACACGGTTCGGGTATAACAGACCGTATTAAAGAGTAATTATTTATAATTTTCCAAACGATAATTAGCAGGTAATTAACAAAAAATAAGCTGTTATAAGTCAAAGAGACAAGACAACATCTGTATATAGATTGCTGTGACATACATAACATTCTAGCTAATTTCTATTAAATATGATATAGTCGTTTGGTATAACTATAAATAGGCTGTTTTTTTAGATGAACTAGATTTTTATATAGGTAAATTGTTTGCGTTATACTTATCACACTTAATATTATGAATAAAAAAAAAAATGTGTGTGTCGAGCTACTAATACTAAGAATGACATATATTTTTTCATCCGTAGTTATTATTTTAACACTCTCTCTTTCACTTCGTTCGTTCTACCCTTCACTCGCAACAGCTCCTCGTCTGACCGTCTCCTCTCAGCCAATAGAATTACTTCCCTACAATTTCTTTATCATCTATTCATCTGAATATATTCTTTTCATTACGCTCGTTCAAATATAATAAAGCAAATTAATTACATACATAGTATTTAAGAAAATAATGTAAGAGCTTATTCATAACATATAGACCCGGAGAAAAGTACCCTCGTTGCCTCATTAATAATACATGCTTGTCATAACAATGTTCGCTATAGAAAGGAGAAGGAGTTATGTATTATTCAGGCATTCAAATAGGCCTACATTAGTTTATGTAGTTTCAAAGCCTTTATTATGCCCGCGGTTATTGTTAACTAGAGGCCCGCTCCGGCTTCGCACGGGTATAAAATATATAGCCTATATGTCATTCACTGAAAAAATTATTAAAATCGATCCAGTAGTTTTGATTTATTCATTACTGCCCGTGGCCCGCACGCGTTAAATATGGAGTAACCTCAAAAATAACAGTATTTCTACACTATTTAATTGATGTTATTATACGTATAAACCTTCCTCTTCAATCACTCTATCTATTAAAACTAAACCGCATCAATATCCGTTGCGTAGTTTTAAAGATTTAAGCATACATAGAGATATAGGGACAGAGAAAGCGACTTCGTTTTATACTATGTAGTGATAACACGCTGAATTTTGAAAGCATCGGTTATAGAGGATTCATTCTAGTTTTAAGCCCTCTTCATTTATCACAGCGTGGAGATTACTTGTTCGTAAATGCGTTGCAAAACCTATGCATACATTAAAACACTTGTTATATTTGTTTCATGGTCGCATATAGTCGCATTCGTTTATCAAAAATGTTAAATATTTTTCACTCTACGAAAATGTCTACAACAGGCTAATATCGTACACTAGCAGGCCCGGTGGATGTTGTCCTGCCCTGATAATAAAAATATATATACTTAAGTGCATGAAACGCTTAAGGCGGTTTGACATTTTCCGATTTTTTCAACAAAATTTACAAAAAGGAACCTTGACAAATTATATACCTAAAAACCTTATCCGTGAATTACTCTATCTATTGGTGAAGAGCGCATTACAATCCGCTCAGTAGTTTTTGAGTTTATCGCGAACATCCAAACAGACAGACAGACGCGGCGGACGACTTTGTTTTATAATACGTATATTGATTTTATAAAAAAGGTAAAAGTAACTATTCCTCTCAAAAAGCTTACTACGTAGCACAATTTTACTAAAATATATGGGCTTGAACGGGGAAAATTAAATAACTGTTAACTTAAAGTTAAGTTAACCGATAGACGAACAATGACATAATTAAATAAATTGCATTTAAAAAAAAACTGAATATTGAGTATATAAATCTACCATATTTAGTTATACAAATGTATTATAATACACTATACAAACCTCTCAAAGTCCGATATCGTTCATTATTAATTTATCTGTCTGAGTGGTTGAAAAATAGCTCTTCAATCGTACCCGATCTCTTTGTACCATTTGGTATAGGTTATTTGTGAATATCGTACAATATATACATATAGCAGTTTCTTCCAATTCCAATTGGAGAATTCAATTTATATAATTACAACCATTTCCCCGTGGAATGGTATACGTTTTCTATGCAGTAATAATTTTCGATTCCTTATTTTATATATAAGAGAATAACTTACGGACAGACTAAAGGAAAGTTAACAGATTGCCATACAAATATTCATATTATATATATATATATTTATTATATAGGTTAGCGTTTGACCACAATCTCATCTGATGTTGAATGATGATGTGGTCTAAGATGGTAGCCACGCTAAACCTAGAGGGAGAGTGGCTGTCAAGTGCAGCTGCCGGGACATACCAACAGGTGCTTGACGACAGATTTTCAACTTGAAGGTGGTAGCTAGCCAGACGGACTTAGAAAAACCCCTACCACCAGGCTATGGTTTCATCACGATATTTTCCTTCACCGAAAGTTCCGACTCAGTTGCTATGACTGGAACCTACGACCTTCGACGCTGTGACCGAACACACTACCAACTGAGTCATCATCGCTTCATGTATATATATTCGACTTTGTGACGTTCCCAGAAATAATTTCAAAATCTAATTCTAGGTTAATGAAATAAAAACGGGACTCCTGGAAAATGACATCCTGTACAATAAAAAAAAAGGATTTCCAAACTGTATAAATAAATAAGTACTGAGATAACGAGCATAAAAAAAAAACAACCGAACGGTCATTGTTTGGTTTGACTGGATAAGAATTGTCACATATATGTACTGGGTAGATTTTTTCTGGTCCATTCAAAATCTATATCAAACGCATTGAAAAATGTAATGTAAAATACTTGGAGTGCAGTTTTCTTAGTCGAGTCAAATTACTAAGCATTCAGCAGACAGAAGATACCTCGTTTTATTTATACGTCGAGGAACTACAGACTTGATTGTGTTTTTTCTGATGTGTTCATTCCATGGCAACGGTTTCGTATGCATTTCGTGGCCTTTGTGGGTCGATGGTCTCTTTTAATACGACGTAATATTTGTTTCGCTCGTTATAAGAATACATAAATGGTAAAAACCTTTTCACGTCCAACGTCGAATTCGAGGAGGTGTTTTAAATGATTATTACACCTACTAATTTATACTATGGCGTTGAATAACAAAAGGTCTCTGAACCAACTAAAAAGTAAGGTGTTCTTGATGGCGTAAAATTCTTACGAGGTAAATGAAGTTGGGGAAAGTGGTACTATACAATCATCATGAGAGAAAATGTGTATAAAAATGTAGCTAAGTATTTTTCCCATAATTTAAGTAGGTATAAACTTTAGTTAGTTAATTATTGTAAGATATATTTTATTATCTTTTTTGTAAAAAAAAAAAGTAGTGTGCACTTATGTACACGCGTTAGAAGTTATACTTCTTTGACGTAACAAGATAAAAATCTTTTCAAAAATGTTATCTTTCGCCTTATTCTAAGTTTGTAAAAAAAACGACACTAACAATAGAAAAAAAAAGGTATTTAATACATACATCCTTTTTTTGAATAAAATGTTTTTCGTGACTGTCTGCGCGCGCGTCGTAAAAATTTACTCTCATCATTTTTCCCTAACGCGCCAAAAGAAGTATAACTTCAAAAAAATTAAACGATGTTTTTTTTTGGTTTGTTTTGATTCAGATGTCAAATATTTCTTTGGATATATCAAACGACTGCGTCCTAGAACCTATATGATGTAGTTTCAATAATATCCTATGGTAGGTTCCAGTCCCTTTGAAACTACCTTTTTGTACCTTTTTGTAGGTGGTAGAGCTACGCTGAAGCTATTACTGGTTTCAGCATGAATGGGTCGGCTCGCCCGGGGTAGTACCAGGCCAATGTAATGGGGCCCATTGCTCAATTCAAAATTATTTAAATAAATATTGTGCTCAGTTTTTAAAAGATTTTAAAATCGCGTATGACAATATGATTATTACAAGCGGAGTTGTTTCTAGACGCAAAATATAATGCGGCAAAACAAGTAACCAACGGTTGTGAATTTTTAGCTGTATACAAACTTTTTGTTTAGTAGATATAAAGCCCTTATGTATGCAATTAAAACGTTTTGAATGGAAAAAGTAAAACAAACAAATAATAAGAAATGATGTATTTAGTCAATCGAAATATACACCAGATTATTGATTCACTAGCGCCCTGTTATAGGTAGCTCATTAATTTAATTGGTGAAAAAACTGTGGGTGCAAGAATCAATGGAATCTTTGATGGTGGTTTAAACTAGTTTTTCCTTGCAAAAAATTATCCAAATTCCGAAAAAAGTAGTAATCTATTCGAGTAACGACCGGGGAGTATGGTGGGTGTTAGCGACCGTCTGTCGTGAAGTCGTTGTCCTGAAGCAGCAATGAGCTAGAGAGATTGACCAGTCTCGGTTGTTTAACGGTTAGCTTCCCCATCATTGTTTGTAATTGTTAACAATACAAAACTACCTTAATAGAGTAGCCAGATTTTAAGATGTTTTAGTATGACACCAGTACTGGTCTGTCAAACACTTACCAGTATTTTTTTCAACGATAAGTTTCGTTTGGTACAGGATTTGGTCGGTACTCTTGGGTTCAACGACTGTGATGGGCGTTTCTGATTGTTGTAACGGGTCCATTTCTCGTCACAAGTAACAATACGTGCACTTAACGCGCCTTTGTGGGTGTGCTTCTCACAATTCACGCGGTACCCATTCCTCGATGATTTTTCATTTTTCCAATTGGTGTCGAGTGAATTAAAATTGTGTTGTGACATATTTATCAAGCCTACGACTAAAGCTGCCATGGTTTACGATGAATCAGTTTCCACGATCATATTTAATTCTTCATAGGGTATCCAGCCGTCCACAGAGTTTGATCCGTAGGTTAAAATTTTCTGGACGAAAACTTTGGAACCAAATACGTACCGTGCTTTGTTTTGCAGTAGCTTTCCCGCCGCATATATCATAAATCCTTCGAGCTGTTTCTGCAGAGCTGATACCACAGTGGAACGCGTATTCGTAAAGAACACGATACTTTAGTTTTTCATTTTATGTAAAGAACGATGTCGAAGAAAAAGAAAAATGGTGTGAAAACCAACGAATAACTGAATTCGAAACGCAAATACACAGGCTTAAATTTGAATTTGGAATTTCTAATATTCTTCTTCTCCTTCTGTTTTGGCACCGCAGAAGCACTTGCCACTGTCAATGTTTTGTTTCAAGTAAGTGACTTGTGATAATTATAATGTTCTAACAAGATGGTGGATTACTTGTTAGAACTTTCCATGGAGTTTTGGTGGCATCTCAGAATGCATGCTCCGTGGTATTATTTCCCATCCACTTCACTTGTGCATAATAACCGAACTATATTACGTAAAACACCACCAATATAACAAAACATAGAGTCCAATAACACAAGATTATGAATAAAATATAAAAGCCACTACATGACCGACCAAGATCCCGCCAAAAACTCCCGAATTTCTAATCAAACACCAGGATATATGAGATGAAAGTGGCCAGTTCAAGAAAACGACAATTTAATATGTGAAGAGCTAACATTAAGATTTAACTCGGATATTAATGCCAAGTTACTAGAAGTGTTAGTTAATTATCTACTTATAAGACTTAATAAGTATAATTTCTGTTTTAACCACGAAAAGGATATGCCTGAGGGGCGAATAGAATTGAAGTATGCGGTAAATAGAAGCGCACGAGGGTTCGAAACAAATGCGTCTAGGGTGCTTAGTATTATCATAGGGCCAATTAGGCTTAGGGTTAAACTAAACAAAATTTTACTATATTATTATTTGTATAGACTGTAATTTTACGAAAAAAAAAATAAAACATTTTGATTTTTAAGGAAACTTATTATTACCTATATCACTTCACACTATTTTGGAAAAATCTTAACATAAAGCTAAGAGCTATAAAATTATTATGAAGCAAGCGGTGGAAAAAGCAGTAACTTCTATATGTCATAAACTTATATTTCATTTGTATTGCCACGACAGAGGGCAGTATCGGTACCTACTGTACATAGTACGTACCTACGTAAACCGATTTAGCTACCCTGGTATTCTTTTGTTTTCACCCCGTTTCGACTTAATATCATCCATATCACGGGTAAGTCGAAAACGAATATTTTTTTAATGTATAAATTAAATTATAGGAAAAATAAATCTGTTTTTAGTTGAAAATAGTTTATTACACTTTAACTCATGAGACAATACTATTAAAATAAACCGACATAGACTACTTTACACGTCTTTTAAAAAGGAACTAATGAACCCTAAAACTGATGAGATTACATTTTTAAACTGTAATGTTTGCCGTCAACTGCCACTTTTCGAATATGTCAAAAGCATATTTAAATTTGTAACTAAAGGCTGAAAACCTTTATATTAACTCTATTTTACTGTTATATACGTACAGATGAGTTAAATATCTACCTGTTAATAACGTTACAGAAACAGCTAACCTAGTTTTATTAATCAAAATCTAAAATTAAAATTTCACGTACAAGCATACGCCGACTATATACTTCATTGAGGCAAAAGTTAATCAATCTCCGGAGTCCAAGGCTTTTAAGCCAAAATTCATTTCGTTGAATAATGTTACGTAGTAAGCGCATTGGGAGTAATTTCATTTTTACCCAGTCTATAAATACGATTCACAGTGTCTTGCTGGGTTTGCGTACAGTTAAAAATATATGTATAAACATTTAACACACCATTGGTCTATGAAACGTCCCAAAGAAATGTTTTAATGTCGGTCAGCATTGGTTAAACGCAACTAAATATGCGGACGGAAAGTAAACAAGCGCCATCGGTTATTAGTCATATTTCGTCAAACATAAATTTATTATAAACAAGAACATTTAAAATATGATATGCTCGCGCAAAAATATATTTTGATATACGCGCCGAGTGTTGAGGTGAAAGATTTGAAACACGAAGCGGTTACGTGCTATAATCCAGTCATATAGACGGTAGATTTATGTTATCTTTAATTACTCGTGAAGCAGTATACTTTAGCAAATTGGATTGACTATAGATACCGGAAAAACGAGGACAAGCTAGGACTTATCTCGTTCCGTGTTTGGATAAAATTAACTTTTTTAATGCAAAGTGGGGTTTACAAGTGCTGCATTCATAGTTTATTAATGTCTTATTCTCTATTAGGTATAATAAATGTAGTACTAACTACGTTCCTAATATTCGAATAGGGCTAGTAGTACAGTCATTTGGTAGTTCTACCTGAAGAGTTTCCGGGAGTATGCACATATATCCATGTAGCAATGCTGTTTGTGGCAATAAATTATACACTTCAATGATTTGCTTTAAACTGGCCACTTCTATTGAAAATGTTTAAAAACTAATTACGACATTTGAAAATGGAACTCTTTGGCGTTCAAATACCGTTTGTGTCATATACTTGTTTATCCATTTCAGCGCCATTTTAAATATTGCATATCTACGTTACCGTATATTTAACTTGTGAAAATTTTCGTAGTGTAATTGAATATTGTAATATTAATTTAATAATAATCATTATTAATAATTAATTAATTGTAATTTTGTAACCATTGTATTAGTTTTAATACTGTGAAACAGCTTCTTATTGTCTTATTTTGTGCATGTTGTGTTTACATTTAGCAGGGTTTATGTCAATTTTTGATCATCGAACTTAGTTATGTGGACCTTAAATAAATAAATACAATTTTGAGTGTTCTTTGAGGCCTTAACAGAGTCCCGCTCGCTTTCAAACCACTTTTGGCAATGAAGCACCATGCAAGTCGACTGTTTATAGCAACTTTGCACAATTCCAGAAGCGCAGAATTACCCCAAATTTTAGTTTTACACAATAAACCATCACCGTTCTGGAGTGCGTAATATATATATAGATGTCATAAAACAGGTCAACTTTGTAGTGTAATGTGAGTGAAAATTTACTGGTGGCCAAAAAGAAAATGAATTTCCAGTGGGACCTTAAAGGATTAGTATAGTCGGGGCCAGGAGGCGATTTGGCGAACAAATTCCACTTTAGGGTTTCTTTCAGAGAGCAGGCGGGTTACGGGCGCTACGACCGACGTATAATGGAAATTCGATATAAAATTTTGAAAAGAGACGATTTTATTTTTTTTCGAACTAACTACACTGTTGCCCTGGCAAGCAAGGCCTCTACAGTTTCACCGGACTACTAAGGGGAGCGCTTAAGGCACTCACCCGATTTTATATAGGCAATCAGAACAAAGGCACACGGCGCACCTCGGCTTGGACTGTCACCAAATATCCAGTCTAACTAAGCTAAGCTAAATTAAACTGACTGATTTTATAATAAATAGGTAGATATATATATATGTATATATATATACATAAATCAAGGTCATTTGTTGTCTACACCCTTATAAAATTGAAATAAAACGACATTATGTTTTTATGTAATAATTCTATTAAAACGTCATATTCTTCTTACAATGTTTTTTTATATATATATAATTATATAAATGGCACAGAAAACAGACAATAAAATAGATTAATTGTATTATACTTGGGTATACGATATCGGTATCGAAGGTTTAGTTGTGTTTATCGACGTCGATACATTTTCGAGGTTTGTTCTTTTCAAGTGAAACTTCTTTTGGTATGTTGACAGAAAAAAAAAAATAACGTAACACTTTTTAATGCACGAGTGAAAAATACAATACAAGAAGAAAAGAGAAAGGTAGATAAACAACGTAGAGAGAGACAAGATCAATAATCTACTTGAAGAGGAAGAAATATAGATCTATGCTTTAAACCGAGAGAGATAGAGAAGAGAGTACAGGGAGAAAAATAAACGCGGTAGAAAAGACAAGATAATAGTATACGTGGATAGGTATTCAAATAAGCAGCGGTATACAATTTTTTAGGGGTTTTACAATTTCGATTTATTTTTAAGGACTTTCATTATGAGTACTCTGAGAGAATCCAATCTAGCTACTTTATTTTACCCCTAATTTAAACGAACAAATTGTCATGAAGAAAAATATTTAAAAATTTAACAAGTTGTAAGGGGGCTTTTAAAATATTTATTATAGTAATTTTGTTCAACCTGAGTGTCATAAATATTTATTCTTATTTCAGGGGGATTTTCAATTAAAATTATAGCAAACTTTAGGCAGTTTTAGGTATAGTTTGAGGGGTGAATATTTTTGAGAGTTGGTAACTCTGGAAAACACTCCTCTTGGAGATTAATGGCTATATAATATATATAAAACACACTTGTACTATTAAAATATTTAGAAGTTATACTTTGACATACGAATCGAATTGCACGTTATGTTTTTTTTTCATTAAATATATAATTATATTCGACGTAAATGAAATAAATCATCTCATTAAGAAGCTATTGCAATTAAAATCGATAAAGATCGATAAAGTCGATAAACGAACACATCCCTTGACAGACGATTTATCGATACAATTGAAAGTGTAGTAAGTACCTAATATCGATAAAAAAATAAACGAAAAAAAAATAACACGTGCATATAAAATTGTAACCGATCTCGACAGAAACAACTAGAACCTTCCGACATTAAATTCGTTATAAAGGCAAGATTTCTATAATAACATACAATCGATTATCCTCTATAAAAACGTTTAAGCGAAATCACAGAAAGTAAATATAAACATTACACTACCATCTAAAATAAATAAACAAGGAAATAAAAGATATATTATAATTCAACAAGATTGATATGTGTCTGGGAGTTGATTATTCGAGAATATCTCTAAATCCGATAATTTAATACAAAAGTGTCTCACATACATACTAAAAATGACAAAAAAAAAATACTGCACGTATACTGTCAAAAGTGACATTTATGATTTAAAACTTTCTTTGTCTGTGGCTTATTTTAGAATACACAAAAAAAAACAAATAATAATCACATTTGACAGTACAAGTTGTTTAAAACTTACAAACTATTGGTGAAACAAAAAAAAAAAAAAAACGTATTTTCTCTCAACAAACTTGTGTTCTTGTACTAAAACAGAATAATCGCTTCGTTGCAATTATGGCATTAATTAGAATTATATAAAATCGATTATTACCACTAAATTGTTAAAATAAATAGGCAGTACGTATTCTCTTCCCGATTTTACATCTAATAATCTTATCCCATACAAAAACACATACAAACATACACAACACATACACACACCATACAAACACATACAAACGCTAAAAACTAACGTAATAAAATAGGTAATTTTCGAATTTTCACGTACTGCTCCTCTTCTTGTTAAAGACTTATTTGTATATAATTGGCAAGTTTTTCTTGTATTTTTTTTTTTTGTATGAACAATCAATTGGACCCGCTTTCTGAAGACGATTTTGAATAACCTTGAGCGTAGGCAGCTTGAATGCTTTCGCATACGAATTTGTATTGGCTCTGAAAAAAAAAATAAATATCAATACTAGCGAGCCGCCCCGGCTTCGCGTGGCCGCAATGTACTGGATAACGTTATAATGTGTCAACGAATTTAGACACTGTTTCTTCTCACTTTGACACATAAAGAGTTCATCAAATTCATAGAATAAGGTTTTTCAAACAAATATATAGCTTTTTTGGTTGCGAATATTTTCAATTTTTGACATCTTCCTCTAACATATTCATCGAAATGAAATGTTATAAAGAGCAATTTGAATCTCACATCAAATGTCCAACGGAATTAATGTATTTAATTAAATAAATATTAATAACATATTGAAAAAAATAAAGTCGCTAATAGTAAAGTATTTTTAATAATAAGTGAAAGATACAAATTATTACTGTTAGTTTTTCTTATTAGATAGACATAGGTACGCCATCGAGTTTTTTTTGTGTAGCAAATTTTAAGATTTACAATTCCGTGTAATATTATTTTTATGTAAATCATAAGGCTTAGCCAGCGTATAATTATAAATGCGAGTAAGATAAAAAAAAACGTAAGTGTATAAGAGAGAGAGATTAAAATAAAATGGTATACAGGGAATTGTTAAAAAGCGTAAGTGCATGGGGGGAACAAGATTAAACGCATATGTTTATGGAAGGAGTACGGAAAAAAAGCATATGTGAATAAAGGAAAGCTAAAAAGTGTGTTTATGGTGGTAGAGAGAGGGATGGTTAAGAGGAGTATGCACAGAGGGAAAATGTTAAAATTCGTATGTGTTGAGGGGGTACCATTAAAAATGTATGTCTATTAACCAGGAAGTTTGTAATTGTATGATTGTGGATATAACAAAAAAATGTGTTTATGGGGGAGTGTGGTTAAAAAGCGTACGAGGGGAGGGGGAGAATGTTAAAAGGCATGGGTATGACGTGAAGGCTAAAAGTCTTTGTGTATGGGAATGATAGAATGCGTATGTTAAGGGGGGGTGGTAAGGTTAAAAATGGGGGTTGTACGGTCAAATAGGTACGGGGGGGGGGGGTAATTGGGACAGGGCGTATGAGTATGAAGGGAACGGGGAAGGTAAGTTTTAAAAGGCGAATGCGTAAAGTACCCCATACACATGTTTGTTACTCGCATAAATGTATGCCAGTTACTGGTAAGATCAAGCTACGGGCATGTGTACCAAGATTCCGCCCGTAGCTCGCAGTTCGTTTAATTAGTTCTCCTCGCGGGGAAGTTGGGAGGGCAGTGGGGGGCGGGTATGTCGCTAGCATGAAGAAGCTCGACTGTAGAAAGTGGTAAGGGGTTGTACTGACGGCGTTCTGTATGCACATGGGGCGCTGGGTGCGCATGGCGCGCACGAGGTCGAGCGGGTAGAGCGGCTGGCGGCGCGCCACGAGCTCGCCCGCCGTCTCCGCCAGCACGAGCGCGCCGGTGCGCCCGACGCCCGCCGAGCAGTGCACCACCATCGGCGGGTCCAGCAGCCGCTCCTCCTCGCACCCCTCCTCGCCCTCCCCCTCCTCCACTACAGTCGGTATCACTGTCCAAAGAACACACACACATGCACACTTTTATGTCACGACTTGTTTATTTATATGCCCTCTAATATCTCTGTTAAGTAAAACAAAGAAACGCCGGCGCGTGAGCATCACAAACGGACCGTTTTAAATGGATACTCCATACCGGCCATTTTGATTCAACATATATTTATGCCCTTTATTTTTACTTAACTATAATAAATAAGATACAGTATTTTAACAGCCGATTTTTGGTAATTCTACCTACATTTAAATTTAACCACAGTTATACTAAACTTCAGTCTTTATTTATTTCTAACAAACTGAAAAAAAAAAATACGGTCCCTTTTCACAGTTTTTGTGATAACTAGTGAACCAAATCTCGGAATTAAGTAACAAAAAAAAAAAAAATACTTATCTCACGTCACATCCTACTTAATGTCTCTGTATCTTACTTAACAGATACTTGTTTAAATACTAAAAATGCTCTTAACAATTACATAATTGAGAATCGTAACTTGAGCCCACGAAATTGGACTTCGACAACTATATTGTTTAACTCTTCGAATGGATACTGAAGGTATAAGCATTAGGTTTACCAGCACGATGGTTCCTTAAGTTGGAGCAGAGCTGAGTGAAGGCGATGAAGGCGGCCGGGTCCTCCGGCACCCCGTGGTCCGGCCACGCCGTGTACTGTAACTGGGTGACACTACGGCTCCCACCACTGTTCTCCTTGAAACGATAAAAAGTAACACGGTAAAAAGTAACACTGTAAAAAGTAACAAAATATAAAGTAACACTATAAAGAAATAGCAAGATAAAATCGATCAAAACGTTATCTGGCACGCTGGACGTGTTTCCGTTCCAGTCCGTACCGGACTATAAGACTGACAGCAGTTTTTATTTAAATAATGCTACAGGATGTTGACCCTAAAAACCGATACATTTTTTCATTTCTTTTTATTTTCCAACTGGCCACCCTGTTGACCCTGAGGCCTCTACAGATTCACCGGACTGTTTTTTATTTATTTATAGTAGTCATTACTAGATAACCCCCGAAAACCCTTTTACGAATTTAAAGTTACTTTTGTTCCTCGTTACCATATATACCCTATTGGGATAAAGCATAAAACTTAGATAATAACCAGAACAACCTTCCATCTGTCAGTAAGAGTCTCATCAGAATAGATTCCACTTCAGAGATTACCACAGACAAAGAATACAATATACACGAATAGAAATGTTCTATTTATTTGCAACTCGCATAAAGTAAAACGCGGATTTAGATTAATTTCGTTATTGTTATATGTGTTTTTTTTTTCCTATTTTTAATACACGCAACACTAATATAGCGTAAATCTATTTAAAACAACAAGAAAATTGTAACTATCGTCGAAAAATAAACTACTAACATCCAGAATATTATTAAAATCGTACGACAAATAAATACATTTTTACATACATGACAGACAGACGAAAAAAAAATGTTTTTTTTTTTTAAGCGCGATTGGAGGCAAACGAACAGACGGGTGTTATCTGATGGTTAACTACCACCGACGCTCATGGACACCTGCGATACGAGAGGCATCACGGATATGTTGCCGGAAAGATTGACTATTGTGACGCCATATTCCTGATTCGTCGCGTTTATAATAGACGTGTATCAGAAAAAACAGATTTAATACCATTTGTAAAAAAAGCCCGTGTACGATTCGGTTCACACGCGGTAGAAGTGAAACCCTCAAAAAAATTATACATTTTTCATATAAACGACACACATGAACAATAAACCACGCTGGTTATGACGTCATTTCTCAAGGCTTTGTAATAGGTACAAATATACACATGTACAACGCTCCGACCAGAGCAAGTATTACTTAGTACAATATATAACAAGGAGACTGGGAATATATGAAACACTATATAATGTATTACATCTCTTTCTATCGCACATTAAATCCTATAGATGATGTATATGTTTATCTCTTTTTTTTTTTCGTTTTATGGAGTTTCGAATCACAGCGGGTCTAACATAGTTCTCACTGTAATAATACACCGATAGTTAGTTACCTTCAAAGTCATTTCTCTCCTGACATAATGACCATGATTCTGTTCGCTGTTCGTTTGCACGGTCAGTGTGTTTGTCACTTTTATGGGCGTTGTCCCAACTTTGGGCCAATACTGGTGGCATTTCGCCCTGCCTCTCTCCGACAACACGGTCAGCATCACTATCAGACTGCTCTCAGATTCCCAGACCATCTGCCAGAAATCACCAACCGTCGATGCCAGAGGACCTATCGAAAGAATTAACCATTTATAACATTAGTAGAATTATAAGGGTCAAGAGATAGTTTCTCTTGTTTGTTTAAACTAGAGGTAAAATTTTATAGTCCATTTATTGAGGGATGTTATAGATTATCAAATATGACAGTATGAACCTTAGGAGCGGAGCAATTACCATAAAAAGTGTAGGTCAGGTAGAACACTAAGCAAGAACGAAAGGCATGAATATTTAAAATCGAGCGAAATCGCTAGAAAAAGCTAGTGAAAAAAAAGAAGATTTTTTTTCCACTTTCAATAATGAAGCCGCTACGTCCAGAAATAACGATAACTACCCGTTTATCACAGAGAATCGTTTCACCAGCAATATAATGCTACTCCCATACCTGCGTATATCGGCATGAAGTTTTGTCTATGGTCAGACTAAATGCAGACGTGGAAAGATATTATCGTTATGCGTTACGAACTATCGGATTGCGTGACGATACACGCACCACGATAACTGGGGCCGGCGGTTTCTACACACATCAAAGGAACTTGGAGACGCTGATTTCGAGTTACTATTGAAATGACAATGGGGTGTAAACGTTATACTACGCCTTTATTCATTTTGAGGTTACTTTTTAGCGGCACAAGTGTTACTGAAGCTCCGTCTCGCTGGTATGGGACTAGCATTAGGATAATAGTGATTCAAATATCTTTATACGGTTAAAGTTGACATAAATTTTAAGACATTCTCCAAAAGCGTTATCAACATGCGATATTACAGATACAATTTTACAAGTATCAAGATTATTTTGTCCATACATAAAAACGTGTTCAGAGTTTTTTTTTTTTTTTAATTTGCCTCCATGTTTTGCGACATGAATCAGTGAATGGGTATTAATACAAAGAAAACGTACCCTGTGTAGCGATGTACGTGAGAACCAGATCCGAGTTAGGTATCTCCATGTTTATGTAGGACGCGTTGATGTAGTCTCCTGTCGGTCCCTTCTTCAAGATCACACGTGTTGAATCATCTGCCGGTGAATATCATTAATATATTAAATCATAATGATCTGGATTTGAGTTTCTCGTCATTATGAGATTATTCTATATCTTACCCTTATCCCACCTAAGTAGGGTCGGCACAACATGTTTTCCTTTTCCACTCTCCTCTGTCAGATGTCATCTCAGTATTCACACTTTTTATACACATATCGTTTTTCACACAATCCATCCATACCTTTTTCGGTCTTCCTCTACTCCTATATCCGTCCACTTTCAAACTCAAAACTTTTCTTGTTACATGACTTTCATCTCTTCTCATAATATGCCCGTACCATGCTAACCTATTACTCCTCAACTTCTCTGTCACTGGTGCTATTTTCAAACTTCCTCTGATATACTCGATTCTTAATCATATCCATCCCTGTTACACCACACATCCATCTTAACATTCGCATTTCTGCCACATGTAATCTTTTCTCATCCGTCTCTTTCGAAATTGATGGATTACAATTCCTTACTAATATTTATAAATAAATGCATGTCGATAATATGTATCCCAATTCATTGTAGTGCTTAGTTAGATATGATCAAAAGGTATAGATACATATTAATGTCGCTGCATTTCAATGTGATATCTCGCAACCCAACCGAGTTAGGCAAGCGCCATATGTCAAGTAAGTACGACATGAATGTGTATTAATCAATCGACTTCATTAACTAATGGAAATATCAGTTTAAGAGTTGCAGTACATTATAAGGGTACTTTAAGAGCAATATTCTGAAATAAAAACGATTGACCATTTTCTATATAAATTGTGACATTTTTGTTGTAAATTTGTTTAATTCGAACAACGAGTTACGAAAAATTCGAATTTCAAATATGTCTACACTTTAGAGGCGTATAACTTGACAAATATAAATAATGGACAAAAAAAAGGTTCATATTCATACCCATTGGAAGTGCAAATAGGGTGACTATGAACGAATTTGAGACCCTCACTTGAGAAAGAATGCTCAGAGGGGAGAGAGTGGAGTCTTACAGGCTGATATGATAATGATGATGTTCCGTAATTTTATGACTTATATGTTAGTACAAATCATTTCCTTATTTTTTTTTATATCACTTTTACTTGAAATGGAATGTATCTATTCACTTATCTCCGTGTGAACGCACTTTAACCGAACAAGTGCTGCCCTCTAACAAACAAAGAGAGTACGTTCTGAATCTCGCAACGTCTTAACCGCTCTGAGCGTAACTACATTTAAAACGATTGATATCCGTGATATAACTACAAAACCTAGTGTCAGTGTAGACTAGAATGCTTTATAACCTAATCAGCGACCTAAGCCACAAACTCAGCCGGGGTAGACCAAAGAAGCGGGTCTCCGTGTAAAGGTGAGTGAATGGTGGATACATGTCCTCGTAATTTAATTTCCTATACAGATGATGATGATGATGTGGGCGAGTCGGAGAGTGACTCACAGGGCGCGATGTCGCGGTAGCGGTTCTTGTTGAGGTTGTGCGGCAGCCGCGAGACGGTGACGGGCTCGTCGGGCAGCCGGCGCAGCAGCGTCTCGTACTGGCGCAGCGCTGCACCGCTGGCGAGCCCGTCGCCCAGCAGCAGCATGGACTGCTGCAGCGCGTCGCCGCCCAGCAGCCCCGACTCCATCGGCACGAAGCACACGGCCGGCTCCTCGCACCCGCCCTCCTCCGGCTCGTACACCGCTGGAAACCGCAGCGTCAATATTACATACCATAAAGTTAGCATTAAACGAAAATTATTCGCTTCGATGTAACACACCGTGAAGTTAACTTTAGCTTTAAATTAAAATTACTCGCCCCGATGTAACACACCATGAAGTTAGCTGTAGCTTTCAGTGAAAATTACTCGCGCCGATGTAACACACCATGATAAAGTTGATAGACAGTTAC
Organism: Antheraea assamensis; assembly: GCA_035772565.1. Classification (NCBI taxonomy): domain Eukaryota; kingdom Metazoa; phylum Arthropoda; class Insecta; order Lepidoptera; family Saturniidae; genus Antheraea; species Antheraea assamensis. Next base: position 660,242 of record JAQQSE010000152.1, read on the forward strand.
TTACAAATATTGTTTATACACATACTAGTTTATATGTCAAGTAACGGAAGAAAGAAAAATTTTACTGCTCACAGATTATATATTCCACTCACCATTAGGTTTGACAAGTAACGTCAGTACACCCCTTGTATTTCGGATAATCTGCACCACTTTATCGTGTGTCAGCTCCTCTACATCTGTACCGTTTATTGATATAACCTGAAATCAATTAATTCGTTTATAATATTATTGGATATGCAACCATCTAGTGTTGATAAGTAACAACTTAGATTTTTTTAAACAGTGCCATCTATTGGTACGAATCGTCATGATGACAATAAACATTATTTTTAAGTGAAACGCAACCAGCTACTGTGCTCGTAAATATTTTTGACTGCTTTGTATATAACTACTGTAAGTTCGGAGTTGCGTATAATGTAGTCTAAAGATTAAGGCAAAAAGAAAGTTAAAACTATTATTATAGGGATGTAAAATCGGCACATATATATTTTCTTAAGTTGTTTCGATGTTTACGTAAAGTACAATATGTATTTACACCTATATTTGTGTTGTGCGTAACTACATTAAAGACTGGTCCAAAAGTTTGTGATAACTGTACTTATAACGATCGTGTGTCTTCGCCAATTTATAATAGGAACTTATACTTAAATTCGTGTTCTACGCATCTATAATCACACTGGGACTGTAGTGTTGACAGTATAAGTTAAGATTTGGTGATTACCAAAACAACGCTATCTGCTAGTATGAAACAAAATTAAAACAGGGTTGTTTTGAAAACAGCGCCATCTGTTGACATGAAACGAAGTTAAAACTTAGTGACTTTTGAAAACAGCGCCATCTATTGGTATGCGTAAAGAGTATTGTAACGTGTGCGGTACCTGGTCGCCCTCCTGCAGGTGGGCGCGCGTGCGCGGCGCGACTCGCGAGACGAGTACGGGCGCGCCGCCGCCGCCGCGCACGTTGAACCCGAAGAGCCCGTCGGCGCCGGGCGAGAGCCGCACGCACACCGCCTCCTCCGGCGCGCTCTCCGAAGCCGACTCCGACTCGTCGACGTACGGCAGCGGTATGCGCAGCACTCGCTCCAGGAACTCGCCCTCGCTGTACATACGAGTATACCGTTTCATTATAAGTGATAACACCATTACTTGCATTGTCAAATAAGTAATCATATTTTTACAAGACTCTTGTGATAATTTCAATATTCGGACAAGATGGTGGCCAATTTTAGATAATTTTTATGGCATCTCAGAATTCATGTTCTGCGGTATTATTTCCCATCCATCCCATATTACAAGACATAGTGTCAACTAGTTAAAGTACCTACTTGATCTCGGGCTGGGGCTGTTCCGCGTCGGTCCAGGCGGCGCGGGGCGCGGGCTCCGTGTGCGAGGTGACGCGCGACCCCCGGCAGCTCCCCGGCGGCAGCGGGCCCCCGGGGGACGCGCCCCCCGATGGCACCTCTCGGTTCCGGGAACTGTTCCGTCTGGGAACGACCGCCAGGATTAACAGAAAACCCAAAAACTTCAAACTGGCAAATAATATCAGAGGTATAGAACCAAAATTGGTTAATACTCCAGCGGCAATGCGATCCCCGAAAATACCCCTTGACGATACCTCCGGGTTCCGAAAACTGTTCCGCCTGGGAACGACCGGACAGAATTACGCGAATAGATACCAAAACACCCAAAAACTTCAAAATGGCCAATAATATCAGGGGTATAGAACCAAACCGGGTTAGTACTCCGACGGTATCGCGACCCCCGACAGTTCCCCCCGATGGTACCTAAAGGAACTATTCCGTCTAGGAACGACTACCAAGATTAAATCAGAAACATTTAATTAACACCTTCGAAATGGCTTCAAACCTGATTTTACGTAGTGTTTGGGAACAAAACTACCTACAGTACTCCCTAAAACTTTTTGGACATCACCGAAATATTTATGCAGAACTCAAATTTAGATATAAACACTTGGTATATTATAAATGTCCAACATCGAGACAACTTAAGGAGAAATAAATGCCAATTTTAGATTCCTATAATTACATTTTAACTTTGTCTGTATTAAAATCTTGACTGTATTATGCGCAAGCTCGAACTTAAGTTACATATCCAGAGCGGCTGAAGATATTATAACGAGATCGTAATTACGCCCATTAATTATTTCTATTATATTATACATCATTATCATTATTATATTATTGCAACGAGAAAATTAAAATTTTCATTTTGATAATAACTTTCGATAAAATAAAAAAGTACCCACCTGACAAACCTCCTACTGCTAGACCTGGACCTTCTGGCGTCTTCCAGTGCCTGTGTCTCGGTGCGCGGGACCGTCGGCGCCGTGAGACCCGCCAGCGCTCCCAGCGCTCCGAGCAGCGGGCGACGCCGCGGAGCGCGCAATCTGAAGAACCCGTGCCGCTCCACGCTGCAGCGCCACAGCGCTTTAGCCGCACGACTCGACCGCATGTTGAACCCGAGCACCGTGTCGTATGATTCCGACTGTTCGAAACACGAAGTGATTTATATCGACTATCGTTCTCCCGGCCCTTTTAGTATCGCAAATCACTAAATAGTACTAAAAAGTGGGTGTACTTATGGTCACACGATAAAAGTGAAAACTTGTAAATTTGCACATTAAAAGTCTGATTCATCAATGATTAAATATAAATGAAGAGTAATCATATTTAAATTCGCGCAATATATACCTTCACTTACTATATACAAATATATATATAACACGTAGTAAAAACAAAAAGCAATGATTGGAACGATGTATTCAAATTAATGATGATGACCGGAACCCAGAATATCCGATTTAATACGTCACCGGTACGAGCATGACGGTTCGCTCACGTTAACTGTTCAACGCGCCTAAAGATGTCACTTCAAAAAACATTACAACCCGCCACTATAATAATTTCACGTACTTACTTCCCTAAGTGAAAAGTTTACAAAAAAACATCTTTATATCGTGGAAAAATATTGCATATCGTCTATTAATTTACTTTATTCGTAATACATCTATGACCTAATAATACCTACTATTGTAAGACTAGTTTGTTTTATTTGTAATGGCTGCGACTACCAGATTCCCAAATGCGATACTGTGGACTTGTTTATTTTATGCAAAACTCTTATATATATATATATCTGGCAATTTGCTTATTAATTCAATTGACATACATATATACATAATATAAATAATTTTCTGATTTTACTTCGAAACAAACAAACCTTACTTGTTTATAATAATAATAATAAATATACATACATACATATATACACACTGAAAAAAAAAAAAAAAATACGGTATCTTCAAACCGAAATTATTTCCTTCAAATAAACATATGACTCAATATCGCTAAACGACAATTAATATTGTAAAATAATCATCATTGTCGTCACGAGAAATGACGGATTATAACGGAATTATTTTTAGAAATTTTTGCACAAGTTACAATGACGCAAATGTATTTGGTATTATTTACGCAGATAAGAAAAAGATCCGAATCTAAAATACGGTGAACTGTCGTAATACAAGAAGAGATAGCGATCGCACGTACATAAATAACTACAGTAAATACCGACTCCGATTTACAAACATGACAGGGACGGATTTAGTAAAGGGTAACAGGGCCTTCGGCTCCCAACGTTTAGAAATGTGAAGGGTTTTCCACAATACATATATTTTTTTTAATATGAAAAAAAAATGCTGGGTAAAGATATGATAAAGAAGAAAAAATATATATATTTGTACGAATCTATTTAAGACATCTCAAGTGATATCTGCATCTCCGTTAATGTGAAAATATCTTTGTTGTTACATCTAGATTAATTATACTCATTTAACCTTTTTTTTTTGTACTTTACAGGTTAGCGTTTGACCACAATCTCATCTGATGCTAAATGATGATATGGTCTAAGATGGTAGTCAAAACTAAAGCCTAGAGGAAGACTGGCTCTCAAGTGCAGCTGCCGGAACACACTAACAGGTGCTTGGCGACAGGATTTTCAACTTGAGGGTGGTAGCTAGCCAGACGGACTTAGAAAAAATCCTACCACCATGCTATGGTTTCATCATGATGTTTTCCTTCACCGAAAGCTCCGACTCAGTTCCTTGGATTCGAGTCTACGTCCTTCGACGATGTGTCCGAACACACTACCAACTGAGTCATCATCGCTTCAAATGTATTAAAGTTGTAATTAACTATGACTTTTCATTCATTAGCGATTGAATTAAACCTGAAAAATATATATTAAAAAAAACCCAAACATAATATGATCCTTACAAGTTTATAAAACCTAAAATACAATCTGTAATTGAAAACATGTTAACATAATGTCGACTTATCACTACATAGTATAAAACAAAGTCGCTTTCTCTGTCCCTATATCCCTATGTATGCTTAAATCTTTAAAACTACGCAACGGATTTTGATGCGGTTTTGTTTTTAATAGATAGAGTGGTTGAAGAGGAAGGTTTATATGTATAATAACATAAATTAAATAGTGGAGAAATACTGTTATTTTTGAGGTCACTCCAAAAGTAACGCGTGCGGACCACGGGCAGTATTAGTGAATAAATCAAAACTACTGGATCGATTTTAATCATATTTTCAGTGAATGACATAGGCCATATATTTTATACGCGTGCGAAGCCGGAGCGAGCCGCTAGTTGGTAATAAATAATACTTTACTACTTACTTGTTCCCGTTTCAGTTGTATGAAGAACTGCTTCTTCTTGAACGAAATCTTAACGATTTTACTCCAAGAGAACGTGTTCACTTTGATATTGTTCTGGAATACGACGATACCGATTGACGTTACGCCAATAAATATGTCCTTACCGTTGTAGTCCTGTGAAATATTTTTTTTTTAAATCACCCCATGAACTCAAGCATCGGTACGTATTCGTCGATGGAATTAATAAAATTGTCTAAAAACTAGCTAACCAATCAACTATTTGGAAACTAGCGTATATAGTTTATTAAATCGAATCAAGTTGATTTAATGATGATTGGTTGAGTAATTAAGGCGTAAGAGAGTAATAAGCAAACAATTTCACATTCATATACTATTATTCGATACGTATAATAATGGTTATAGAAATACTACGCTAAACATTTAACAGATGGCAGTGTTCGTAATATTTTTAAATATAAAAGAGTTCGCTAAAAATTTCAATAGATGGCACGTTGCACAATTTATTATATTTATGTGGGGTAAATATATATATGTTTAATGTTATTCAACATCTTTTACAAGAGTAATTATAGATAACAAACCTAGATTTAAGATATAATATTGTTATAAATTTCAAATTTACTTTTCGTATATATTGTTTTAAATAAAAAAAAGGTTAAAACCTCATTTTCGTATTAACAATTTCATTAAAAAAATAAGAACATAATTCTCAATATAATAGTATAGTAATTTCGGAATACCAAAAGTCTAAAATAAAACAGATTTTTTTTCTTGAATACAATTATAAACAGGGACCCGCGTCAAAGTCAGAGATTCGACTGTGGTTTTACTGCTACGTTCATCTAATTTTTAAACATTTTTTTTTCATGTAGGAATGGAACGAAAGAAACAAATATACGACTGCCACGTTGCCTATCAAAATTTGGCTGCGACTCTTTTAAATTAATATACAACTAATACGTAATAATTATCTTGTTTACATTTTTATTCACATGTTTATAATTTCAAATATAAATTATAAACTACTTCACAGCAAAAAATGTATAGAGCTCGAAAACTTTTCGTTGCCATAGCACACTTGGCCGCAACCTCTTCGCAGCCAGGTGCCACGTGGAAACGGGTATTTTTAATACAATAATTACGCGTTCACTACTTGCACATTCAATGATTACAAATCAAATTAAAGCTTTTTTTTAATTTGTACATAATGGAATAATACCTCCGCCTGCGTAAAAGTGTCCGTAAACGAGCGGTCGCGAGCTGTCAAAGATCGATTAGAGCGAAATAGAATTATACGCTACATCGCCCGTCAGACAAGGACCGCGTATCGCCAGCTTGTTCAAATATTGTAGATTGGGATCAAACCTTGGCCGGATGCGACTCGACGCCGTAGCAGTCAAGCCGTTTCGCGTGCTCCAAGAAATTCGCTTCGGCGTCCGCCGGCGACTGTCCCTTGTGCATTTTGTGCAGCTCCCTTATACGGCGTTCGTCTTCCGAGTTCTGTTTTGGCAATAGGCACAGATTTGAAAGGTAATTCGGCGGATGTTCCGATACATTGTAGTCTCCTAATTCGGCTGAAAAATTCAAAACTGAATTCAGTATTTCTTGCTAAATAATACTTTCAAACATGCTGTTTTTATATAGGACTGGTGACGCGATGATAGCTCAGTGGTTCGCGTGTTTCGCTAAGACGGAAGCTCGCAGTGAACCATAACATGGTGGTAGAGCTTTTTCTAGCTCCCACCCGCAAGGTGAAAATCTGACGCCTAGCAAATGTTTTCTGACAGCTGCACTTAAGAGCCCGTCTAATAAGTCTAGTCTGTACCATCTTAGGACACATCGTCATTTAAAATAAGGTGAGATTGTGGTCAAACGCTGAATGAAACCTGTTAATGACTTTAAGGTTTTTTGTTGAAGTATTGTAAGTAACAACGGTAATAACATAGAATTATATCAATCCGAACGACATTTTTGACATTAGAACAACAAGGAAATTGTTCAATGAAATACTGGTATGTTATAGGGAAAATGTAAATATTTATATCATTATTCAACTACAAAAGTTATTTACAATGATCCAATTATTCATTTCATATTTCTCCTATGGTTATTTCACCAGTTTAATCCAACAAAATTCCCCATTGTGTATGTAATCTAATTAAAATATACTCTCCGTCAAGTACATCAAAGCAAACTATTAATTACAGTTCTGTTTCGTCATTCAAGGTTCATAATGCTTCAAGGCATAAAATTGATGACCAACTGCAGGAGACTCTTGGGAATCAGGCTTTATCGTGTCAAGCCAAGATAGAACAGCGAACTCCAAAAAAAAAATGCCAAGCGATGCTGACTGAATGTAGGTACGAATCCTTTTGACTGAGCTGGAGCTTTCGCTAAAGGAAAACATCGTGATGTAACCATAGGATGGTGTTAGAATTCTCCTAACTCCACCACCCGTTAGTGACCACCCTCAAATTGAAAATCAGTCGCCAAGCACCTGTTTATGTGTTCAGTCTCTTAGATTATTATAGTATAGTACAGAATACTAAATAAAAATGTAGTCGCAAGTTGGTAAACACGCTAAATATAGAGGAACTGGCTCTCAAGTAAAACTGCCGGAATACACCAACAGGTACTTGGTGACAAACTTTCAACTTGAAGGTGGTAGCTAGCCAGTTGGTTACTAGACAATACCCTGTCATCATGCTATGCTGCGAAGCGATGTCAGCTTAGTTGTTAGCGTATTCAGACACAGCGTCGAAGGACATAGGTTCGAATCCTATCAACTGAGTCGGAGCTTTCGGTGAAGGAAAACATCATGATGTAACCATAGGATGGTGGTAGGACTTTCTCTAAGTCCGCCTAGGTAGATACTACCCTCGAGTTGAAAATCTGTCGCCCAACACGTGTTGGTATGTTCCAACAACTGCACTTGAGAGCCAGTCTCCCCTCTAGTTTAGAAGTGACTTACCATCTTAAACCACAACATCATATGAGATTGTGGTCAAACGCTAAGGATCCCAAAAAAAAAAACTTTAGGGGCCATCTATATTAGTTAAACCCCAATATACAGCTTTTGTTCGCGGTATCGCTTGCGTTAATGTAAATTTAGTCTATCCCGCGTGAACAGTACATTTTCTTTGAATGAAAGGTACCCCATGTTCTTGTCTGTACCCCTGACAACGTGTATGAAAATTTTCATAATGACAGGTAGAGTAGTCGGTGAAAGCGTAAAAAACAAACATACTTTCGCATTCATAATACTATCTAAGATTAGGATGGTTTCATCATTTTCCTTCACCGACATATCTAATTCATCGCAGTATTCGAATCTACTTCTGTGTCCAAACGCTCTACCACTAACTAAGCTTTAGCTGGTGTGAGCCCAGTTGGATAGTTTAATAAAAGTACTACCCAAGATAATATAGCTTGTATTGAGAATTTTACATTAATTCCCACATCAACTTAACCTATTTGTTTTTAAGTACCGACACAGATCCCATTACATATATATAGTGTACATGCGTTTCTCTACACGGTTACAACCGGACTGTCTAACATTATTGTGTAACGGAAAACGATGAGTGACAATTGACACACCAGCATATCCATAACGTGCACTTTATAGATTGCATGTGCGCGTCCCTACAAAGTCATCAACGCTCACTTCCTATCGACATTTATTAACCTATATGTATATACCAAATGAAATATCACATATACCTTGCACAGTGAACGATGCGAGTAGAAGCGCCGTATTCTTCGGAGCTGTTATCCGTCCATCGAGCAGCAGTTTCCTTAGTTGTAAACAGAGCAAATACCTCGTGTACTCTTCGGCTAAACGACACGGCTCGGGTGGATAGAAACGTATCGCGAGCCAGAAATTTGCATTCGTACCGACTTGCTTTTTCACCGATTTACCGCTGTCTAACCAACGCTGTGGACAAACAAATATTTATTATTGGCTCTTGTATAAAGATGATAATTATTACGATATTTACTCAACACGCTAAGTGCGAAATGCTAATTTTATTTCGCGCGCGATAAATGTTGCTTTAACGTTCCAAGAAGCGCACTGTACTGAATAAATGCGATTTATTGTATTTTGCCGTTAAACGACCAATTGCTTATTCACTACTTTCTAAAGATGATAATTTTTGCGATATTTACTTAGCACGCTAAGTGCGAAATGCTAATTTTATTTCGCGCGCGATAATAGTTGCTTTAACGATCCAAGAAACGCATTGTACTGAATAAATGCGATTTATTATATTTTGCAGTTAAACGACCAATTACTTCTTCACTATTTTATAAAGCTGATAATTATTACGATATTTACTTAGCACGCTAAGTGCGAAATACTAATTTTATTTCGCACGCGATAAATGTTACTTTAACGATCCAAGAAACGCACTGTACTGAATAAATGCGATTTATTACATTTCGCCGTTAAGGCTAGCCCAATGGTTGCTAATGTCAAAAAAAGCATTTCGCCACAACCACTAAAATCTACGAATCTAGTTATAAAACGAAAGCGATTCTCAAACTTCTCTCTCAGCGATATCCTGAAACAAAACTTTTGATAGCATAAAGTAAACGAAAGTGTGAGTTTGCAAAACTCGCGACACACTTGACAGGTGCTTGCGATATAGCAATGTGTCGCAACACGGCGGTTGACAACCGCTGATCTAACTAATGAAATACATACATTTCAAAGTACTTCATTTTATAACTATAATAACTCACTTGTCTCCATTTTTACCTAAAATCGATATTCTCAGTATTCACTTCTTAATAATTTACAATTACAGTAGACTAGCGGCCCGTTCCGGCTTCGCACGGGTGGCTAATATATATCGCCAATGTCATTCACTGAAAAAATGATTAAAATCGATCCAGTAGTTTTGATTTATTCATTACTGCCCGTGGCCCGCACGCGTTAAGTTTGGAGAAACCTCAAAAATAACAGTATTTCTACCACTATTTAATTTATGTTATTATACATATAAACCTTTCTCTTCAATCACTCTATCTATTAAAAAAAACGCATCAAAATCCGTTGCGTAGTTTTAAAGATTTAAGCATACATAGGGATATAGGGGCAGAGAAAGCGACTTTGTTTTATACTATGTAGTGATTTATCGTACATCAAATTATAACGAACATAATTATTGCTGGACACGAAATTAATTAAAAAATAATATATAATACTATTTTTAATGCTGGATAGTTACGGTTATTCTTGTCGTTTATTATCCGTGAATTTTCAAAATTCGAAGGAATTCAAACAACGTAAAGTTTTTTTTTTTTTACATCATGACTCATATTTTTGGAATAAATTATGTAAAAACTCAAATCAAAATGCACGTCAAACTGACCGTAACAAATGAAATATAAATCGAGGTAACAAAGTAACACTTTAAAAAACATAAATCTGAAATCTGACTCATTGAGTCGTGCGCTCTAATTTGATTGAGATAATTGGTACATTTAACACTACGTAGGTCTGCCTATATTGCCTCTATTCTCGTTTGTTCACGAGTTGTGACCATATTATTCAAACTCCGGTGATTTCTATACATTTATACATATTATAAGCAACACAGATGTGCTCGTTGTTTGTGTTCGGTTAATCTCCTAAACAGCCGAGTTAATTGAGTCAAGCTTAATTCTTTTTTAATTGACAACTTTCAAATGGATTATTATCTAGAGTCTAGATTCTAGACTAAATATGATGACTTTTTTCGATAAGAGTTATGCTATAGTAAAGCATTAATAAAAAAAAGAAAGCCGAATTCAAGGACACATGCTTGTTTTCCATATAGAGAAATGTATGTATCATAAATGAATAAACCATAACACTTGGCACGCTTGAATATTTTTTCATGGAATTTTCTCTATCGATTTTAGAATAAGTCAGTACCTGAGTAGTTAGTAGAGTAGGCGTTAAACTGTATACTATGATTATTAGATTGTACATTAGTATATGAAGTCGCGGTTCGTATCTTGTCCTTTTTTATCCGTGTACAACTCCAATGTATGAGTCTGTGGGTGTGTGCGTGTGTGTGTATTAGTAATTCTTCTCCTTTTAAAAGGATTTTATTATAATTTTTATTGATAGTTTTGTCAAGTCAAGTCAAATCACAATAGAAAAGAAAAGATTATTTTTGTGGTTTTTTAGTAGCCTGGTAGGCTTTTAGTTATAGGCTCATACTGGGTAGATGGCGCTGTTATCGATCACGATTTTTAAATATATTTTTTTAATCTCTCACATAAAAAAAAATCATATAATCGGAAGCTTTCACCTTCCCAGGATATCTAATTATTTATAAATTAATTTGTTTTATATTCATGATTCCTTAAGGTTCTGGGATGACATCTGCATATTTACCTTATTTATAACTGACACGTCGTCATTGGTATTAAGTTAATTGTAATGTTATTCTAGTATATTCCATCGAGCTGTAACGCTGTAAAAACCTAAAATAAATACAATCTTCGAACGAAACTCGACCTTGTTATAACGACCTGCTCGTGACCACTGCTAATTTCAGTTCTTAATAACATGAATATTCATATGAATTTAATAATTTAATCCCAGCAATATAATGGGCTGTCGGTTATAATAATTTAATTGGTCGGCGTAAATAGTGAATGCAAACTGCTTTAGCGTGAAGTTATTAATTTTTTTTTTTGTTTAAAATTATTTTAATTATATTCAGATACCAGTCATTTTAATATCAATATTAAAACTATTACAAGTGATTCAACATGTCAATTATATACATGTGTTATCAAATATCCCATATCAGATAACTATGTAGGTGTCTAAAATCATTCATGTTTATGTTAAATATAAAGCGTTGATTACACATCATTCAAGATTTTAAATTAGTGATTGAGACAATCCATATCACCAGGATCCATATAATTTAAATTCTATTTATATACCAGCTGTTGCAGGCAACTTTGTTCACGTTGTAATGTTGATTTGTTACAAGAGACTACATATTTTCTGTGATCTCTGTTAAATTCTATCATTACTGCTGAACCCCGATGGAAAAGTATAAACTAACATAAAACTCTCAAAAGTATTCTTACTATCAGCAAAAGTCTTATCAAAATCTGTTCAGCCCATTCAAAGAGCAACCCAAGAGAAACAATTGATACATCAATTTTGTTTATAAGTAACTTAACTAAAACTATATAAAACTTAACAAAAACCCAAATACGCTCCCCTGAGACACTTTTCTTACTTGGAAATCTAGAAATGTAAACATCGAAAATAATGATAGGCCCATTGTGATAATATTTAAACAGCTTTATTTTATGTTTTTTGAAAGAATTAGTACAAGAATTCAACTAAAGGTCAGTTTTCAAGCATTGTTGTTTTTAATAGCTAGATACACAGGAGACAGTAGTGCATGAACAATGATACGCGGTGGAATCAACTTACGGTTACTTCGGTATTGCTGGCATTAGGCGGTGTTCCATTTTCAGTGAACTGTAGTCCAAAGTAATCCTTCTCAACTAATTCTAGATGCTGATACACTAGTTCCAGGAGCACATTTCCCTTAGCTTTTTTCTGCAAATATTTATAGTGTTTACTAGAACAAAATATGGCTAAAAAAAATTAAATCATGAAACACAATTATCAAATTAACAAAAGATATTTTACACCAAAATGCAATAATTTTCATATATGGATAGCAAGAAATAGCTTTCGTGAGAATTCATAGAAGTTACTCATACATTCCATATGTGATATGATTCAATGAATTTTCTTGGTAATAGAAAGTTACACTTTAGGAAGTAAAACATGTTGCACAAATAAGCCATTCAATCATTCTGTTGTATAATTAATGTGAACATTAGATGCATCCTTGAATTTTCAGTGAAATAAAGAATGTAATAAATGCTTAACAGAATGGTATGCTACTCATCACCATCATCTTCTTACCCTTATCCCACTTAAGTAGGGTCGGACAAACATGTTTACCTTTTTTTTTTTATATTATAGGGGGCAAACGAACAGGTGGGTCACTTGATGGTAAGTGATCACTGCCGTCCATAGACACTAGCAACACCAGTGGAGTCGCAAGTGCGTTGCCGGCCTATTAAATATGTGGGCCTCCGGCACTCTCACTGACCGAACGAAACGCAAAAGTGCAACCACTGTTACTTCACGTCGGTTTCTGTGAGAGGGTGGTACTATCCCGGGCGAGCCGACCCATTCATGCTGAAACCAGTAATAGCTTCAGCGTAGCTCTACCACCTTTTCCATTCTCCTCTGTCAGACTTCATCTCAGTATTTACACCTTTTATACACATATAATTTTTCACACAATCAATCCATACCTTCTTCTGTCTTTCTCTACTATATGATACTATAGGATGGTATGCTACTGTTTACTTCTATTCTCAAGTTGAAATTACAACCCAAAAACACTTCATTCCAATAGCGGCACTCACTCCAGAGCTAATTTTGGAAGATTTAATATTTTTTCGCCTTGAGCCACAAATACCGTTTAACAACAGGTTTGTAGTTCAGAACTAAATTTTCACAAAATTATGAGTTTACAAATGAGTTGGATCTCTGTGACCACAGATAAAATGGCATGACAATTTTTTTTTAATGCTTTTTTTCATCTATACCATCTATACTTTTAATAAATGTGACAATTGTCATTTTTCAAATTTTTACTACAAATCTCAAAACAAATTTTTACCATTCAGTTTAAAATTTCCACAAATTAGTAAATAGATCATAATTTAGATGTATGTTGTTTATGAGTTTTTTATTATTACTGCAATTTATTTACCTCAGTCCTATACAATTGGAAATATATAATTTTTTAGTCCATAAACCTATTTTATCATTATATGGATAAGTAATTTACAATGCATACTTCTGTAATATGACTTGAGATAGGTAAGAAAACAATTAAGAACATTGTCATTCTCAGTTCTCGACAGATTTTCTATATTTCAATTTTGTTTATATAGTAGTATTTATTTTATTTTTTTTATTGTAGGGGGCAAACGAACAGGTGGGTCTCCTTATGGTGGTGATCACCGCCGTCCATAGACACTAGCAACACCAGGGGAGTCGCAAGTGCGTTGCCGGCCTTTTAAAAATGTGGGCCTCCGGCGCTCTCACTGACCGAACGAAACGCAACAGTGCAAGCACTGTTACTTCACATCGGTTTTCTGTGAGAGGGTGGTACTACCCCGGGCGAGCCGACCCATTCATGCTGAAACCAGTAATAGCTTCAGCGTAGCTCTACCACCTACCTTAGTAGTAATTGACAAGCTTTAATATTATTAATATTTTTTATGAAAACAGTTCACTTTTTTCCTTATGGTCAGATCTTAACCACCCGTATATTTAAACATGCATGTGAACATAAAACACAGTGTTATATTTTAATTTAAATAGAAATATTGTCCTAGCATTAAATATATGACGAGGGTTAACCCAGTTTTGATTATTAATTATATACTCTTATCATCCTGTTGAAACAAGTGCCGATGTAGCTTTACATTGTATACTAGATTTATATTACCAGTTTCTAAATAAATTATTGTACTCATTAAATTTCAACCAGCCAGTATCCGAACTAAATGTAATTTGAGAAAATTCAGTTCATATGCTTATTTGTTAATGTTTAATAACGGACAAGATAATATATTCAACATTTTACAGATAATATCAATCACATTGGAAACATATCATATTGTCTTTATTTCAACAAGCATCACCCAATTTCACTTTTAGGGTAAACAGTAAAGACAACACCGATTTCTTCTATCTCTTTGCACCTCCATGACTTATTTAACAATATTTATTGTTTTCACTCGTCCACATCACTTCTGATTTTTCTTACAATCAGTTATACTTACAAGGCAGTTCCCACTCTCGCACTACTGTAATATATTATCCTTCTTGGCATCCTTTCGGCTTACATACATTGACCAAATCAATGAACCCACCATTGAATATACTACTTTAGTGATAATCTGCACGAAAGCAACAATTCCACATATTTTTTAACTATATTTTGGGAAAATTATATATTACTTTGAGTAGACATTTCTTGTTTTCTTAATAAAAAAAAAAGAATCGACAAAACTTGATAATCAATTTTTATTTAAGTATTCCATGTAATATATAAATATTTATAATTATAGTTAGTTTATTTTAGTATCCCTAAGTAAATAAATATACAATTATTAACATGAATTATAAAATAAAAAGAAATTAGTGTTATGACAACAAAAATGTTAATTTTTATGAAAATGAAAAATATTTGTCTCTAATGTAATAATTGTTCTCTACAACTGTGATTTCACATGACATAGCAAATATATATAAAATTCCAATAAGAATATACTGTATGTATTTAAGACACTTCTATACAATTTATTTTTCTTATATTTATAGGAACTAGTTCAGTATTTCTGTAATAACAATACATGATTGACCTCAAACAATTAGAAACACTGGATATCCATTTACAAGGGCAACTTGTCTATGTATAAATTAGCTTTGAATAGGACACTTGACTATCATGTTACTTGAATACCGTGAAAAAAATAGCATGAGTCAGTGTAAAGAAATGCAGCTGCGACTGCTTAAAATATGTATGTAATAAACCTACCTCGATCTGAAAACTTTGCTGGGTGTCATCCAAGAATTGTACGTTGACATTAAATACACTGAGTTTCCGTTCACGAGCGAGCTCTGAAGCTCTAACGTTGTATGTGCCACTGGAACTGCTGAATGCACGCCTCGAAACACTCTCTATCATCATAGATACACATAAATCGAGTCAACGTCCGACCGATGGCAATATTATCATGTAACTGAACCCGCCAGCCAATTACGACTTATCAACTAAAACCCTCAATTAACCTTGTCATGAATCATTTTGGTCCTCGGATTCAACTATATTAGCACTATTCAGTACAGTTCACGGTAATCCCGATGTACGACGTGACGTAATGTTCTACGCAAATTTTCGATTTGGATTCGCAAACATTTTTGTTTATTATTGTCGAATTTGCATATATAACACTGAGTTATATTTTAACGCACAATGTTAAGACACTTCGGTTTGATATTATCGCCTAATTATATCACATATGTACTATTAACTACTAGTTGCATTATTTATTAATAAATCTTGGTCAAATTGTAAAACATCACTCATAACACACAGGCTGATAAGGAATCCCACCATATTGAAAAATGGAAATTTGTAGTGTTGCGACAAACAATATATTCAAAGAATTGTATATTTTATTTTACATAACCATTAATTTAAATTACATATTAATAACAGATTATTTAAACCAATAATGACAGAAAAGTAACATCTCATAAAATTGTTTTTTGTTAGAAATCATAAAATTTAGGTTAAATCTCTGCATATCAAACCAAATAATGTAACATTTTTACAGAAAAGAACCGTTTGCAAATAGCAGTATATTTAAATTCTAAAAAAAATACATATATATATAGCACTTCTTATGTAATAATACTTAATATATAATACTTTTTGATAATTTAGACTTGTCTTAATTTTTATTTTTAATACACACATAGATTTGAGTGATTATGTGTATCAGTAATTCAGCTTATTAGTAAACTTATATACATACACACACTTTAGTTGAATAATTCATTATTTCTTTTACTTCTTCTTGTTCTTAATCTTATCGCACCTAAGTAAGTTCGGAATAATATGTTTGCTTTTACACTCTCTCCTATCAGATGTCATCTCAGTATTCACATTTTTATACACATATCATTTTTCACACAATCCATCAATACCTTTTCAATCATCCTCTACTCCTATACTCCACTTTCATACTCAAAATGATTCTAGTGACGTGACTAATTCGTGTTCTCATAATATGCCCGTACAGTGCTTACCTATTACTCGTCAACTTCTCTGTCTCTTATTATAGTTTTCTTCCCCTTTTGTTTCATTGGCATTCGTGTTCACAAACTACCCCTAGACATTCCGCATTTATTCTATTCCTCAAGTTCTTTTCTATGCCAACGTCATTTTGGATCAATAAGCCAAGGTATCTAAAATTGGAGAAGGCTGGTTACACCATTTATGGTTATGTAACAACAACTGGATGGATCTCCTAAGCCTCAGAACAGATGTTCAATTTTTATTCTACTAATCTTTTAAAAACTTCTCCAGTTTTTCTCGGCAATTCTCCAGCCTACTTTGGTCCTCGGCAGCATTTTCTCTCATAAGAACAGTATCATCGACAAACAGCATACACTAAGGTGCCTTCTCATACAGGAGAATTTAGTGCATCCATAATAAGAAGGCATAAATAAGTGCTTAAAACTGATCCTTGATGCACACCTACAGTCACATTGAAATTGTTGGTAGCCTCAGAATTAGCATGTGTTTTGACTTGACTGTACATATAACGGATAAGTTGCAGGTACTTCCCAGATACCCTTTTCTTTTTCAGAACCCTCCACAGAACATCTCCTGATACTCGATCATACGCCTTTTCCAGCTAAACAAACACCATATGCATGTTCTTATGTGCACGACGGTATTTTTCGCACAGTTAGTGAAGTGCAAAAATGGCATCTGATGTAGCTAGTCCAGGCATAAACCCGAATTAATTTTCAGTCACTTCAGTCTCATCTCTTATTCGTCTCGCTATCACTCTTTCTCTTCTCTTTCTATCTTTATTTTTTAAAACTTCAATAGGTGTACCAACTGTCCCTATGACTTTTCCATTCTTTATATAATTCAGAGATTTTCTTACTTCATTCTAATTTATTTCCTGCATTATGACTAAATTTGTTGATACAGTATCTAAATCTCCGATCTAGTCATTTTCATCATTTATCAGTCTCTCAAAAAATCTTTCCAGCACTCTAAATATCCTCAGCATTTGTCTAACTTTTTTCTCTATCAATTTTTATACATATAATGTGTGTAATATCCCTTGTATTCTTTTTTTTTTTCTCTGCTTTTTGCTAAAAATACAGGTATTGTTGTGTTTTTGAGTTCTCCAGTGATTGGTATAATATACTTTGTACTTTATTTCTAGTAATAATGACCGTTTTTGCATTTTGATTACATTCTGCGTCCTCTTATATTCTCTAATTATTCTATTTGCATCATCAATACCTTCTACTACACAAAAACTGTATTCTTTTCTTTCAAAGCCTTTTGTACTTCTTCGTTCCCGCACAGTGTCCTTATTTATCTTGCCTCTTCTTATCTCTTTATATGGGAAACGTTGTCTTCGTAAAATAAATTTACAGGCATTTAACATTAACGTTGAAAGTGCGTTTATTTCTTGTACTTCACACTTTAACTATTCTACCGATCGTCATGTAATTTCACATACACACTTGTCAGGGATATAATAAAGGACGTAGAATGTCTTTCATCCGCCAAAAAAAAATACTATTGACGATAGAATTACAATATTATTATGGCGCCGAAATTGCAAGCAGAAGTTAGCTTTAATATAAAATTACATATTTGTTATAATGTAATATATAAGTTGCGGTCTTTTAAAGGTAAGTGTAATCAAAATAACAATACTAATTTTTTCGGGCAAAAATTGTGTCCATCTCTATTAATCAAAGTCAAGGTTATCCATTATTACATTTTTATACATAAATTATAATTGTTGAATCATGTTATTACTCTACATATTCTTAAGACCAGTAAAAAACTTTTATTTTTATGCAACGCTTTTGCAATTACAAATTGGTGTAGTAAGGCTCAAAAAATGTTTACTGTGTGATTTTACAAGAATAGGGTTATGTCTTTATAATGCATCTGTGTATGTATATTTAATATATGTACCTATATATTATTTACAATTCCAGTTTACATTTTCTTCTTCTAAACGGCTTGCCCGGTGTTAATTGTTATTTTTTAAAGTGAAGCAACAATTGCTTAGTTGATAGCATGTTTGAACACCGCGTCGATCCTTCCTGCTGAGTCACACCTTTTGGTGAAGGAAAACATCGTGATGAAACCATAGCATTCTTGTACGGCTTTTCGACGTCGACCTGACTAGCTACCACCATTAAGTTGAAAGTTTGTCCCGAAACAACTGTTGGTGTGATTCAGAGGCTACACTTGAGAACCAGTTCCCTCTGCGTTTAGCGTGTTTGTTCCATTTTAGAACACATCGTCATTTAACATCAGACGAGATTGTGGTCAAACGCTAAGAATTACAGAAAAAAACTATAGGGGTCATCTATATTAGTTAAATCCCATAGCTGGTATTATTTTGGACTCCTAGAATGTAATGTATTCAACAAACAGCATTTTATTATTATAGTTTTTTTTTTATTTCTCACAAAAAAATGCAAACTTTCAGTGTCACTTGTCTTGTCACTTTTCACTTGTCAATATTAAAAAATAAAATTATGTAACAATTACTTATTAAGGTCTGTGGCAAGACAATAACTGAATGAAGCATTGATATTATAAAACCGACGTGAAACTGTTGAATTCTAAATATGTATGAACCCTAGTAACTCTTTTTCAAGAAAATAAATAAGGTTATTACAACGTGTTTTGTTGTTTATAATATAGAGCCATAACGGCATCGTATCCATGATGTTTCATTATGCAGCTATAATGTTAATTAGGTACTTATACTAGTTAATATTATAAAAAGGTAAAGTTTATTAGTTTGCATGTGAAAGCTAATTACCGATACTACTGTTCAGATTATCAAATTATTTTACTAATAAAAGTTGTTGGGCCTGTGGAAGGTTCATTGTCAAACCTATTCCTAATGTTGTGTTTCGCTCCGAAGAATGTTAGTCATCAGTATACCGAGTAGTTGCAATTTCGTAGCAAGATATTAATGGCTGACCTAAATTAGAACTCCGATTCTATATATTTTTTTTTTTTTCGAACTGACCTACACTGCCAGCTAAACATGCCTACACAGTTTCACCGGATTACTAAGGGGAGCACTTAAAGCACTCACCCGAACTCCGATTCTAGATCGTGGATTGATATATATATATAATCTTTTTCCTTTTTTTTTTGTATTGAGTAACGCTATTGGGTTGAAAGGCCTTCAGAGCTTCACCAGACTTTTCAAGCCATCGCTTAAGGGGCTTAGCCGTATGGTAACAAACTCAATGGTGTCAAAGTGACCAAGCTCGAACTGTTGTCGTGATTACACAACTCTGGATTGTAAAATATATATAAAAAGAATGAACGCACATGGGAGATAAACTTATTTGGCAAGAAAATAAAAAATAATGTATTTACAAATTTTAACCCTTTGGAATATGAACACTACGAAAAAGGCTTCAGGAAAAAACTTGCACAAATTATATAAAATCATATTTAATTTAAAAGAAATTGTTTAAATAATATCTCAAAAGAAACTGTTGCGCATAACTCCCCTATTCAAGTTAAATTCATAACGAATAAAAACTCATAAGAAGTATAACCTCAAAAATTTTATAGAAATCTCACTATTTCTCAATACTATAGACTAATTTTTTCGTTAAGATTATATCTAATGAAAGCGTAGGGAGCCGCGGGTGATTGTTGTTGATTATCGATAAAATAAATACAAAAATATATATGCGAATAAAACAAGCAATCAAACAGTTTATCTGTCTTTATTCTGCTCCTCTTCGTAAACCAGCAGCCATAATTATCCGTTCGGTACCATTACAGGAAGGAAGAAATTAATATTCTAATACATATACTATTACAGTTTTGTTTGAATACGTATTACAGCTGAAGTTATGTGTAGAATTTACTTGTATTAATTACTATTACTATAGATAAATTATATGGATCATGAAAACCTGGGTGCAATGCGATGATGCCATGTTATACCGTATTTAAATTATTATTCTTTTCTTTTAACGGACTAGCATTTAGTATTATCGTAAAATTATATTTGTACTTAGCATTGTATGCTTTGTTCTATTACGCTAATGTTTATCGGGGATCAGGTTTTTTGTTTACAATTCTGTGATTACGTAATAACAAAACGTCAAATGAAACGTCAAAATACATAAAAAATGACAACTCACTAGTTTGACAGTAAATAAACTTTTTGTTTACATTTTAATAGTTGCCTACTCAAAAAACCTGATCCCTATGTCATAAGTACATGTAACTTGCAACACCGCATCGCATAAATTGATTCACTGTTTACCTATCTGCCGGTTGTGGTTGTAGTGGTGTGGCTAAGTCGATAAAAAATCCTATCGGTGTAAAATTTTGTATTTTATGGCCAAACGTTCCTTTTAAATACTCAATTTCATTTTTTTTTCTTGCAATCGTAATAATTTTTGAAAATATAAATTTTGATAATATTTTATTCCCTTTGTTCCTAAATATTAATCCAAATAGTTTTTTTTTATTAATTTTTTTATTATCCTTAATATCTCGTATTTACAATTTTTTCAACAGCCGAAAAATATGTTCAATTTTTTTTAATTTATAATATTTTTAACGACTCTTGTTTAAGTAGTAGGTAACAGTACAAATATTAATGATCACAAGTTGGTTTTCATTGGTCATTAACATACAATATTACATTACAGCCTTATTACTACGATGGTAATACAGTTAACAGTAGGTCTTTATTTCAAAACTATCTAACTAAATTATTTACAAGAACCCTTTAGTCACTTATGTTTTTTTTTTTTAAACATCTGGAGCAAAATTTTCGTAAAGTAATATTTAAAGAATATGAATTCCATAATTATAAGAATTACGTTTTGTTGTGACTAAAAAAATCTTCTTTCTAATAAGTATTAGCATTAACATGATTAAGGCACCTGTCTATTCAGACTAGGGGTTTGATTGTAATAACATAAATAATATTTTAATCAGTTAATTAATATAAATGCTACAAATTCTTACAAGTCCATTCTATGAACTAACATAGTTTTATTTGTGCATATTTCTTGGATGTAAAATCACTTAAAACATAATTATACGATAATTTCACTTTTTTTTAATATTTTCGACAATTTATAAGTATAATATATTTTCAAATTCTACGTTTCCAAATGCGAGGTAATTTTCTTAGTTCAATAGTCCATTCTCCAATCAATATGCACATAATAAACGCCTAATAATTTTATTTTAATTTCAAGACCCCCTGTTACATGTATTTTTATCCGAATAGATCATATCAAGAAAAATGAATTTAAAAAAAAAAAAACTTAATTTTGCCACAAAATCAAACTCGATATCTAATTTAACTTAATTAAAAAGCTACGAAATTATATTTCTTAAAATTAATAATACATTGAAATAATATTACGAAACAATATTTACATTTTACGACAATATTATTTATTTATTTATTATGCTATTTATAAATCTAACTATTTATCAACAAAAACCTACTATTATTAAAAAAAAAAATCAGTAGGCCACTAAGACTGACGACACATTTTTAACTACATTCATTATTAATCGTTATTTTACTTAAAACTATGAAGTGCAACTTTCGCTAAGTAGAATCGTTTAACTCAAATGTTATTCAATAAATTAATGTATCACTTAGGTACATTAAAGTTTTTAATTGTCGCCCTCTATTGTACCGTTCTTGTACTTGTATATAAAATGCAATATTTTTACAAACAGTTGTTATATCTGATGAAATAAGATATTTCACTCAACAGACAGACAATGACGGGTGAAAATCGATACATGGTTTATTTGAAATCAATTATAAAAACGATTATTTTCAAGAATAATCATTAGTGGAAATATCTGAATTAGAGATAAGTGATGTCTTTTAAAAACAACGGTTACTAGTTAGCTGTTATAACCGATTTACAAAAAAAAAAGAGTGTATACACTATGTTATGTACACGCGTTGGAAGTTATACTTCATTGGGGTAACAAGATTCAAAATCGTTTGTAGAAAAAACGATACTAACAATAGAAAAAAGGTATTTAATAGATACATACTTTTTTTCAATAAAATGTTGACTGTAGCTAACTTCAGGGTATCGGCTTTATCGTGACGGTGTGTGCGCGCATCGTAAAAATTTACTCTCATCATTTTTCCTAACGCGCCAAAGGAAGTATAACTTCAACAACGAATGAAATGAATTACGCGTGGAAATTACCTATTTAGTAATTTAAGATTTTTGTCAGATGAAAAATATCTCATACAGAAAAGTAAATTTAAACGAAATATAAATGATTAATACTCATTTGTATATACAACTAAGTATGGTAGGTATAAATATTACAATTCGCTAAGATGTTTCAAACACTTTAAATGTTTTTTTTTTGCAAATATTTTTAATCAGATGAATATCTAATAGAAAGTAAACAGAAAAGCTTATGAGAATTTTTGTTGTATTGTAAAATTACGAATACAATTTCAATTAATTATTTGTACTAATAAACACCTATATTAACGCTAAAACATTCCATTCATAGACTACATCGAGACAAATATTTCAGTCGAAATTTGTTAATATCATATTATTATGTTACGCTTACACGCTAAACCTAATTTCAATGTTTCATATTGGCTGGAATCGCATAAAGGTTTGCGTTTAAGGCCAGTTTTATTTGTTTGTTTTTCACAACGATACAAATTTTAAATTACAGCGGTAATTAATAAAACACAAAATCGATATCGAAAGAGATAACGTATTCTTCTGTTTAACGAAATATCGATAAGAATGATGAATTGATTATATAACATCACTAGTTGCAGTGAAATAAAAAAGTTATCGATGGTTTCTTGTAATACTTGTTAATGTATTTTTTTTTTATTTTCGTTACAATATTTGAATTTAGACCATTCCTTTTGACATCATGCGGACTGTGTTTTTGAGAGCTTGCCGTTTGTTGCAGAACCATATTCGTATAACTTCACGCTCGTATCCAAGCTGGTGCGCCAGACCGGTGATTTCGGTTCCTGAAATTGATTATAGTTATATAGTTAGTATAATTTCTGAACATTAAGCATGATCGCTAACCGATGGACATAAAGTCTTAGGCAGTGGTAGCTCGTAAAGCGGGTAGTAGAATCGAGCGGAATGGTGGAACGGATAGGAAAACTTTTTTCGATGGAAATTGGTCACTATCTGGATTTATATTAAAAATTGGATTTGCTTCCTTTATGTTGTACTGCCAGAGAAAGGACTTCCCTTTGTTAATAGATCTTAATCATTTGAAATTGAAATATATAGTTATCGTTACTGCTTGAGACTGTGCTTTTTTATTTTTATACCCACTATACTACACTTATCTACCAATTTGTAAGTCTTCATCATCCTAATTGATACAATTTCCATACAAACAGTAATTGCATTGTAAAATATCCTATAAAGATTAATAGTTCGCGTGTTTTGAAACAGTAGGCGAACAGACGTTCATTCTGCCAGATACTATGTCGGGCACTGCAGCCTATAAAGATGTATAACGGATTGAATTAGAGTCGCAGTACAGAGGTAAGTCGTAATACCTAAAGACTGATTTAGAATACCTCATATATCACTAGTACGTTATCAATTTCACCCTTCGAGCCTGAATATAACAGCGCGAGCATTACTGCTTTACCATACAACATAGATATGGTTGACTTCCTTTAGGACTGCAATCTTTTCTGTAGAAGATTATAATACTCAAAATTGCACAACGCCAGGTTAATTGAATGTCCCTTCGTATTTTCCATAAAGTAAAATTCACTTACCAGACGGATGAGTGTTCCTCTCGAAATGCGCGTTGAGGAGTTCCAGAGCTTGAGGTGTGAACGAGGTCCGCCGTTTGCGTTTCTTACTCGGTTCCATTCCGATGAAATCTGTCAGATGATTTTGCCCAGACGCGTACCTTGAATTGTAAACGTATATCGTTAGCAAATTTATTCCTTCCCAACTGGCTGCAATTGATGATATAGTTGGTGGTGATAACACTTTAGCCGAGACAAAGCTAGCCGTCATGCTAAGGCCAAATTATGATCTTTCTCTCCTCTCCCCCAATAATTCTGATTTATTATAGTAACCAAACACACCGCCCGCGTCGCTTGCGTGCTCTACTTCAAAGAAATCGTTAATTGAATATCTATACATCGTAGCTACTATTATATATATATATAATGCATACATCAGCCAAAGCATCCATGATATTTTAAATGAAAAAAGAGGCAAATATAAAAATACTAAAGCTGGAAATATATCATAAAAACGGAGAAATATTTACTTATAGATGTAGATGTAAATAAGCCCTACCTTAAGACCAACTTTATTATAGAATATAGCTTAGATGATAATCATAATTCCAATGTAGTGTTTAGTGACGGTTCATTGAAAAATATTGAATTTTATATTATTTCTATAAAAGGATTATCATACGGAGTTTTTATGGGTATTCAATTTAAGAGTTTTGATTATATAGAAGAGCCCTAAATAACTCCTCATGGATAATATGCTGCATAACAGTAGCCACAAACTATCCAGAAATTGTTTCCATTCAATGGGTTCCAGAAAAACAGAAATTACACGTATCTGACAGTTAGGAATACGTAGGCTTTTATTTTGAAAGATATTCAGCATTTCTGAGATGCACGTTCTTCGAGTTGGACCTTGATGTAACAGTACTATGTATGCGCATCTTTCTATAAACCAGACTACACCACTGAAATTACTAATGATGGTATTGCAAGGATATTCATTGATCTAACGGGTTAACAATCACGAAGGAATTGAAGGAATGCAATTGAACTTACAAATGACATGAACGGTAAAGAAAAAAATTATTATTTATTATACCAATTAATTTTGCGGTATAAATACATAGCTAATAAAATAGCAAATGAAGCAATCATTGAATTCTTGTAGACTACCTATGGATTTGTTTCTTTTTTATTATTTCACCCTTTAAAACAGTAAAAAAGGTAAAAAAAGGGAAAACAATAAATTTTTCCAAATAAAGTAAAAAGGTAAACAAAGGGAATATAATAAATTGCACCTTTGTTTACCATTTTAATGTTTTAAAGGGTGAAATAAAAAAAACGAATCAATAGATAGTCCTACAAGAATTCAATGATTGTTTCATTTGCTATTTTATTAGTTAAGTGTTTATACCGCAAAATTAATTGGGAATATTAAACTTGATATATTGAATGCACATACAGGATGTAAATCGTGAACCTTGCTCTGGATTCATAATGTCAATGTCGTTACAATGGTCGTGAATAAATGTATCTTTTTATTATAATTGTTCATGGATGCACTTGAGAATGTAAATTTTTGTACATTTTTATTTGTTACAAGGTTCAGGAATTGAAGTGAGTTATAATAGGTCGAATTAGTAGGTGGTAGAGCTACGCTGAAACTATTACTAGTGTCAGCATGAATGGGTCGGCTTGCCCGGGGTAGTACCACCCTCTCACACAAAAGCGACGTTAAGTAACAGTGCTTGCACTGTTTCGTTTCGTTCGGCCAGTGAGAGCGCCGGAGGCCCACATATTTAAAAGGCCAGCAACGCACTTGCGACTCCCCTGGTGTTGCTAGTGTCTATGGACGGCGGTGATCACTTACCATCAGGTGACCCACCTGTTCGTTTGCCACCTTTATAGGTAAATTTAAATTAATATAAAAAAAAAGAATTGTAATGTTATATGGAAAAGGAATACATGTTTCGCCGACCCTACTTAGGTGAGATAAGGGTAAGATGATGATGATGTAATGTTACATGCTTCAGAGCCAGGGAAGTACATGATGTATCAATGATTTAACATTTCATATATTATTTTGGTATGAAACGAAATTTCACCAGGTTGATTTTTTCCCACAATTCTGTAATAGGTGCGTGAAAATATAGGAACAATCGTACAGTGGTAAAGTTTTTGCATTATAAAAACCTTTTAAAATTATGAAATTGTGCAATACTTTAAGACTTCAAAATGGTATACAAAGGACAGGACAATGTAGAGAGGTGAAGACAGAGGTATACTTAAACTAAGCACTAATCAGTAACATTCAAATGATTCCTCATTCTCAGAAACTTCGTTGCTCGTCAAAAACTTAACTAAGCATACTCAATAATTCAGTATGAACTAGTTTCATAAGGAGTGCACTTTTACCCATTCGTCGAAAGAGAAGTAATCGGTAAGAATTCTTCTAACGAGATACATTATATTTAGTTATTACTAGTGAAACCAGTAAAAATAAATGCAGTCATTTATTTAAATTAGATATTAACAAGTCCAGAGCATTAATTCAAGTTGTGATAGCGGAGACTGCTCGTTAAAAATTACCACCGAGAAGGGGACAGGCGATTGCAAATCCCCCATTTGCAATGTTAAACGGCACCGTTGCATTCAGATAATGCATTTTAATGATGCAAAATGTAAAATCAATAGGGAGATTCCGTTGGAGTATCTCATGGGAAGATTAAGCTGAAGGATCAATTAGAAAGTTTAGGTTACTGGTTTGAATTTTACATTTAACGGAGCTTTAAAATTACGCTTAACTGAGATGCAGAATTCAAATTTAAAACTATAATAAACAAAAAAACGTTAACAATATTTCTTTATCTCTGTGACCTTATCCAATCTTTTTTTTTATATATATTATAGGGGGCAAACGAACAGGTGGGGTCACCTGATGGTAAGTGATCACCGCCGTCCATAGACACTAGCAACACCAGGGGAGTCGCAAGTGCGTTACCGGCCTTTTAAA
This sequence comes from Antheraea assamensis, assembly GCA_035772565.1. Lineage (NCBI taxonomy): Eukaryota > Metazoa > Arthropoda > Insecta > Lepidoptera > Saturniidae > Antheraea > Antheraea assamensis. The sequence continues at coordinate 687,665 of JAQQSE010000152.1, forward strand.
TATGTGGGCCTCCGGCGCTCTAAAATATTCTAATATCTAAGTAGGATTCGTACCATATATTTTCCTGTTCCACTATATTCACACATACATTTATATACGTACTAGCAGCCACCTTTGACTTCGTCTGCGTTTGTATCTTTATAAAGACTGTATAAGATATAATAAGATAATTTAAAGAAAACTACATGTAATACACCTTTTTTCTCCTTTCAAACCGCACTGCTAAGTACTACAAAAATAATGATTTTTCATCCCCTTTTCAGTGGTTCAATTTAGAAAAATCTTTGTTTAGTTCTCCCTTATAGTGTAAAAGGAATCTGCATGCAAAGTTTCACGGCTTTGGTCCCCAGTATTTTGGGCTAAAATACCATTACATAAATTCTTTTATACATAGATAATTCTTCACATAATCCGTCTTTACCTTTTGCGATAGTTATCTACTCCTATACTCATCTTCTTCATATTTAACATACTTAGTCACAGGACTTTCATCATCCTTATTACATATCATCACATGTCCATATCACCCTAATCTATTACTTCTTAACTTCTCTATCATTGATGCTATTTTCGTACTTGCTCAGATATATTCCCTCCTAACCTTATCTATTTTAGTTACAAATCTATTATAACATTGCCTTTGTGGCACATACAATCTTTCGTATGTCTATTTATTTGCCCGGCATTTCATATCAGCAACAGACTAAGCTGAAGTTCGGCCACTTTGCCACCTTTGAGCTTTTCGCCAAGAAGCTGAGCGCTTTAAGCGCTCGCCTTAGTAGTCCGGTGAAGCTGTGAAGGCCCATCAGGCCAATAGTGTAAAAAAAAATCATGCCAGGTCTTATAATGTTTTATATATTCCGCTATTGAGTTTTATTATACAGGAATATAAATATAATTCTACTACAGATTATATACTAGAAATTATAAAAAAAAAACTATGGTCTAGATTTTTCATTCATGCGACTAGTCGTAACATTTAATACCGGTTGCCAAAATCCAACTATATCCGATCGATTAATTAGTAAATTCTTAATACTAAAATTCGTATAATGAGACAGATTGATTATAAGGAACGCGATCACTTAAGATTTATTTTAGAATGATTCTTGAATGTAGCTGTTTGAAAAATAAAAAAAGAACTTGGGTGATATACATAACAACCTTCAAAAATGAATTGCAAAGTGAATAGTATTTTGAATTACACTACTTACGTAATAAATATTGTGTCATGGTTAAGATACCAAAGTTTTAGGTAGATTTCGAACCTGGTACGATATAAACTAATACTTATTGTCTATTTGTTATATTCAGATACCTCATCACATGTACCTATACATGTATAAATCAAAAGTTTCAGATTTACAAAACTCTTTTTATTGTTCTTAATGTATGAAAAGGCGCATACAATACAACTCTTCTTCTTCTTCTTCTTGTTTTGGCACCGCAGAAGCATTTGCCAGTGTCAATGTTTTGTTTCAAGTAAGTGTCTTGTGATAATTTAATGTTCTAACAAGATGGTGGCTCCCTTGTTAGAACTTTCCATGGAGTTTTGATGGCATCTCAGAATGCATGCTCCGTGGCATTATTTCCCATCCACTTCACTTGTGCATAATAACCGAACTATATTACGTAAAACACCACCAATATTACAAAATACAGAGTGTAATAACACAAGATTAGGAATAAAATATAAAAACCACTACATGACAGACTAAGATCCCGCCAAAAACTCAATACAACTCTTTTTCTTCTTCTTGTTTTGGCACCGCAGAAGCATTTGCCAGTGTCAATGTTTTGTTTCAAGAGGGACTATAGCAGAATATTTACAAATAATATAAGTTTATTAAAACGTAGGAAGGTCCAAGTAAGTGTCTTGTGCTAATTATAATGTTCTAACAAGATGGTGGTTTCCTTGTTAAAACTTTCCATGGAGTTTTGGCGGCATCTCAGAATGCATGCTCCGTGGCATTATTTCCCATCCACTTGACTTGTGCATAATAATCGTACTATATTACGTAAAACATCACCAATATTACAAAATGTAGAGTCTAATAACACAATATTATGAATAAAATATAAAAACCACTACATGACAGACTAAGATCCCGCCAAAACTCAATACAACTCTTTGACATAGGATTACAACATATAATGATGCAATAAGTAAAAAGTATTTTTCCTTTTATTTACGTTCGTGCATAATTATAGTCTATTGTGTTAATAATATTAATACTAACTTATATATTATGGTGTATGAGGTTAGTATCCATGAAGTAAATATACTATTAAATCCGATAATATTGTAACCATGCATTGTAATTGTTATTCTAATTTATTTATCGAAATTAGTAAGATTCAGTTATGCGATAAAACTTATTTATACTCTTTGAATTATTGTGAGAACAGATTATATGCTATATTCGGGTTCTCTATTCGAATGTATATTTTTCATTCGATTATCATAAATCAATTAATGGTTTGAATTTCGAATTTCAATTATCGTTATAAAAAAAAAAAAAAACTTATGAATAAACTGTTTCAAAAATAGAATGTAGGTACAGACGAGATTAATGCTGAATTTAAATCGTATGTTAATCAAATTCCTAATTTCGATAAAGCAAACGGTCGTGTTAAATTGTAACGGATGTTATTATAATTAGTTCATAGAGAAGCGACTACAGAAACAAACAGAAAGCCTAGCCGGTAAAAGCGAGTTAGTCCAGATTTGAGAAATGTATTTATTGAACAACGACGCAAAGCGTTACAGGCCAAATGTTCCACGTACACGGTGTATGTATGTATGGTCGGACACAGAACCACGAACATAATCTTCACTCATAATAATTACCTTTCTTCGGCCTCCTTCATCCAACGTTCGAGCACCGGTTTGATTTTCTGCGCACTTTTTGGTGTTATATCCAATTTCTCAAATCTGTATCGAACATAAATTTAATGTTAGATTCTTAACGCACCGGTCAAATAAAAAGAATGAACTAACAACGGCGCGAAGCTATACGCGGACATAATAAATGTATCACTATGTGTAAATGCATAAACACAGGACATTGACATTGCGTTAACGATTCTAAGAGAGAGAGAGATAGATAGATAAATAGAGAAGTAAAAAAAAAACAATAGACAATTTATAAAACCGAAGTAATCAGTTTGATTAATACCCGAAGGAGGTAACAATAAAACAACGAATTCAATTACAAACGAAAGGTAATGTATGCCAATGCCCTGGCTTTTGAATTGCGCGAAATGAATATTAATAAAAGGTAATAATAATAATAATAAAAAACGTAATGAATATAATACATCATGCTATATTAGATGGAAAGTTAGAAATTACCCGTCGAGATTTTTTAAACAATAATAAAATTGATAAAGTTCTCACAACAATAAGTCATGTTGTCGAATCGACACGGTGCGGTAGTCGTGTACATTAGTGTGGAGCATTTGTCTTAACATCAAAATGTAAGTCGGGCGTATGATGTATGGCGCCTCCGCTGTAATTACCCGAATGCAAATACCGTATACGTGTGAAAAGGAAAAAAGAAAGAACGACCAAAAGCCGGTTATTACGAATAATTACATACGCGGTGTTACGTTCGATAAAATTATGCACGGATCGCCGAGACCAGATAAGATTACGATATTATATTAAACAGCGTTGAAACATTTTGATTTGAAGACGATCTATTAGTTATTATGTCGACGAAATGTGGTGAGCCAAAGCGTTGTACTTAATGCATTTCAAGTCGTGTATCTCCGAATTTGTCTTCATTATAATGTTTTATTTGTAGATATGATTTAATTGAATGTTTTCTTTGTCAAAGACCAGTGATGATGAAGAGAAATTTTGAGATACTACGTATATAGGGATAATAAAACAAAACACATACATGTTTTGTTGTTGTGAAGACAGCTGAGCTGCTAGCATCTGCGAAGCCAGGGCACTGGGGACGGTAACAAATAATTGGTTAGACTCATATGATCCTGTAATACACGGCCATCTTTCGAAAATGCCAGATTATTTAAATTATTTAAAGGTCCCTCTCACAGAGAAGTTATAAAGCTGCACGTTTTTTTTATTAATTATACATTAGATTTTTTAACGATATTTGATATACTTATATTTTTCTATAACACTATGTTTTTTAAACAAAACAAATACTTATATATCTATCTATGTAATTTTTTTCTTTGTTGAAACTATCACAAAACTGAGTTTCCCATAGGCATTTTTTTTTGTATACTGCAAATCTATTGGAATCTATAGATTTTCAGGATAGTGTGAAGTTTTTTTGTATTAACTTAAAGCTTAAATTCGTAACTCTGCTAAACATTGTGACATAAATACAGTCCGAAGTAAACGAATCATAATTCAATAATCAACGTTTACGTCATGGCTTTGATTACTCTTTTGAAATGGTACCTATTATGATGGTTAAACAAAAGCACCAATTTAGGAACTGAAATGACGAGTTAAACGGAACACGTTTCTTATATAATAATAATAATATGTTTTAATTAAAATGCAAATTAATTAAGTCCAGTATAATGAAAGGGGTGTCTACCATGTAGCGACGTCACGACACCAAATTGGAGGGAGGCGAAAGAAAAATTAATAGAAAATGAAATCACGACGGAACAAAAGACAAGGGAATTTTACTCTTTTTAATTACACGAAAAAAAAAAAGTAATTACCGTCGAGATAATTAATTAACTGGAACAGAAGTAACGATTAATGATTTTATTATACGAAAGAGGTCGTCCGGGGGAGGGAGGGGGTTCGAATTGAAATTTCCTTCGATACGAGTGCCGCGGCCGGTCGCATTCCGTTTTGCATCGAAACTCGATTTATTCTACTGGTTTGACTGATTTGATTCAATTAAACATTATCAACGTGACACAGTCGCTTGAAAATTATTTTAACTACGTAAAAGTAACGTTATGTATATTCAAATCAGTTTCGTGTGCACCGAGGGAAGTGTCTGTAAAGAAATCTTGTATAAAAAATGGGTACATTTAAAAATGAACACTGTAAATATTGTTTATACTAAATAGATCAACCATTACTAGTTTAGTTCAAGTAGATTACAGTACACATACATCTCGGTGTTTTACTATTGACCTACGTTGTACTAATGACTTCCTACTATTGACCGGTTCTGAAATACTATTGGCTCGTGGTATCAACCAATCATAATCGTTTTCTTGTTCCACATGTAGCTCCTTGTCGTTGCCCCGACATTTGCTTTTATTATTACCTCTAGTTTGTAAAAGTACTGTGAATTTTAATATTATATATGTGTCGTATATAAAATTAGAGAAATATGTGGGGTAACACATTTTTTTTCTGTAGACTATGATCTTTTAAAGTTCATCCAAAGACTATAATAATATATACAAAATAATAATCTAGGGTTTTTTTTTATTCCCACTTTTAATTTTATACTACTCATATTTACATGATTATCTTTTGTCTACAGCTTCGCTTGCGTTTATGTAAACTTGACCTATTCCTCGGGAATCATATTTTTTCCGGAATGAACGGGTAATTAAATTAGGAAAGCGTCGTTACAAACAAACAAATGAATATTTCGCATTTATAATATTCCATATAATTCTATTTTAAACTAAAATGTATTTTAACTTGTATGTATTATGAAAATATGTACGTTAAAAAGATAAACCAGGATCGAGTCTCTTGCCCGTTTTTCTCGATAACAGGGTTGTTTGTCCGAACCGGCGCAGTGCAGTGGTAGTTTTGACGTTCATAAGCGCCGTCTTAGTGTTGAAATTGGTGCAGTAATTTTCATTTTGATTTCGGTATTTGTGATTTCGTGAAATTAAGAATAGGAATACGGTGGTAAGTCACGATAATTCTGTTCGGCTGGATGTCGACCACCTCACGTCAAGTGTAGATGATACCCGTTATATGTGGTATCACCATTCAGGCATGATGCGTTCCAAAGGCGGCCGGTATATATTTAGTTATCAACCGGGGTGATAGGCATCTATAGCTGATTGGTTCGTAGCCACCATATACATAGTTATAATGCCGTCGCAGTGACTCTTTTTTGTTTTATCAGCCAGTATACACTCGGCAGTCGAGATCTCGCAGTCATCACTATTTTACTTGTATTGTAACGTTTGTGCACAGTGTCGCCACTTTGTCTTACTGCCATAAAAAAAGAATTCGGAAAAAAATCCGCTCTGAGTAATTTTAATTGATAGGGACATTAATAACTTGTGGTCGTCTAATGGATCAAATTGGACCATAATTCCTTTTTTAAGTTTCAATATACCTAACGGTTTTTTTTTTGGCAAAACATATACAAATATTGTAGGTTAGTAGACCTAAGAATAGTGAAGTATAACTAATAGACCCTTATAGAATAAAGGACTTAAAATACATACCGTATATAGTTTATTATTGAATACACTAAAGCTTATCAAAGAGTAAAAAAAAAAGAAACTCGGTTAATAAACAGAAGAGAAAAAGGTACCGGAGTGTTTTATTCTAGCTTATTTATATATAAATATCATAAATGTGAAATAAGGTAAGAATGTATTATGAAACCTTTAGGCTAATCGTGACAGTTGACAATTGGCAATTGAACGTGAATCGCGATTTATTTTTGGTGCAAAAAGGATAAATTCTCTGTGAACACTTACGCACTTAACGCACAATCGTATTGTAACGGTAGAACGATACGAACATAAGATGTGTTAAAATATCGCCCCGAAAAATAAGTAATGATGCTTTTGAATAATTCAGTGAAGACGCACGCTTGGGGCCGAGTAAAAAATGATGTAAGCCACAAAACAGCGAGTGAAACGGAAGCCGTCCAAATGGTTAATTGATTAAACGAATTGTAAAGCAATGAAAGGCGTCGTGCTGTTTTACAAATCGCTTCAATTAACAATATTAAAAAAGTCTGCGTCGACAGAAAGTTCTATTTTTGTTACGGACATACCTTAGAAATAGTAATTTTATGTTGATAAACGTGCAACTTTATAAACTTCCAACATATTAAAAATAATATATATTTTAAAATCAATGAATTCTCGATACATTTTTATGGTGGATTTATGATTCTACTAGAAAGTTCGATCGATTCAGTTTCCAAAGAAATACTCGAAATAATATATTTTTACGTGCATTTGAAACGTAATAAAAGTAAAACAAAACCAAAATATAACATATCGTATGTTTTTAAATATAAAATAAATAATATATGTCAGTACATTTTCCGCCCTTAAAAATATTGGTAGTCTCAATCATTCAGATATTTGTGCCTGAAATAGGGCTTACAATTAAAATTACCTGCAAATAGCGCTCTGACTGTACGCTGGGCCTTCAGTGACCGACAGGGCTTGCCCGACCTGCGTCTGCGTGAGGCCCAAGCCAAGCCGCCGCAGTTTGAACGCCTTCGCGAACTCCTTGATGTCCTCCAAGTTGATACCGTCGACGACGTTGCTCGACGATTGACTAATCGTCGGTTGATCTGTTTCACGAAGGCGGAAGGTAAATTTTAACGTAGGTACCCTTATTAGGAGGTAGAATTTCGACTGCGAAACGACAAAAATCTCCATCATTTGTACTACTTCTACACGCTGCAGAGTTTCGGTCTGATGATAGGCAGCAATTTTACCATAAGACTTGCCTACGTCATCAGGGTTATCAACCTATTCGTTGTGAATTTGTGTTCCAAGTATATTGCTTCTAGGTGGTAGAGCTACGCTGAAACTATTACTGGTTTCAGAATGAATGGGTCGGCTCGCCCAGGGTAGTACCACCCTTTCACAGAAAGCCGACGTGAAGTAACAGTGGCTGCACTGTTGCGTTTCGTTCGGTCAGTGAGAGCGCCGGAGGCCCACATATATTAAAAGGCCGGCAACGCACTTGCGACACCCCTGGTGTTGCTAGTGTCTATGGACGGCGATGATCACTTACCATCAGGTGACCCACTTGTTCGTTTGCCCCCTATAATATATTAAAAAAAAATTGTACGTAGGTTTAAGATATTTAACTTTGACCTTCCCATCTAGAAAAAATTCGTCGTTGCTAATATGGTCTTCTAATCGTGTAATTTGATTGGCTGGAACATCACGGTGCTTTGTACTGTTTGTTAAACTTCAGGCTAATAGGCTCCTGTGGTTTACATAAAGCCATATGTCTTTTTGAGGTGGTCATAAATTGTTTATCACTTGTACGGATCACTTAACAAGAAGTTTGTACTACATTACAATTACCTATATAAATAAATTAAATGAAAATGTAATTTATTTAGCATTATATTTTATTTACTTCTTTAATAACGACCGCCAGTGGTCGGCGTACTTTGTATAATTACAAAACTGCATTAGAAAATAAATAAAAATAAACTGAGAAAATACACTTGACCTTTTAAGACAATCACATAATTGACTGTATAAAAAATGCATGCATAAAACGAGTATAAATAATTAATCTAATTTATACTGGTTCCTTGAATTATATTAATGTAAGTAAAAAAAAAAACCACTACTGGACAAAAAAACTACACGTCAACTATATACATATAAAAAAGAAGAATTCAATTTCCCGTGTATAAAAACTGTCATATATTTTAAACAAAAATGAACTTTTAGTATCGTATATAGTGGGTTCCATAGGGTTCTTGAAAATTGCAACTACTGAGACAATTTTCACTGAGCGCGGTCGATCTTGAGGAAAACTTAGAATAACTGTTATAATATAGCACATCGCAAACCTATTCTTCTCTATGTATACTAAGACTCGCGTCGACTTCGCATGAGTGCAATATGGAATGTTATTTACAGTTCATAAAAGTTACAAAAGCTATGTAAGAATCTATAGACAAACAACTTTTTTTATTGAGCGTAATTTGAAATCTGTCATATCTACTATAGAATTTACATGCAATAGGGCAATTTTCATCTGAATGAAAAGTTTAACGTAACGAAAATATTTAATTTGACAAGCATGCTGATGAAAATTGATTCACAATTCACCAATATTTTTCTAACGATTTGCAAGAAATAAATATGAATGCTGTGCGTTATATTTATTAGACAGACATATGCTATCGAAGACTTGGCTGTAGGCATTTTTAAAATATACAATTTATAGATGTATGCCATTTTATAATAGTTTAATTAGATCTTGTAACTCGTATATCTTAAAGTTACCGCGTTTAAACGCCAAGTGAAATTATAGCCAAGTTTACTGGGCAATTTATGTAATTAGGAGATGGTGGCTGCTCCTAATTATGCGGGATGTCATTAGTGTGGAGACGTGCTAGCTTCGCGGATGTTTGCCCGCGGTCTGGGTTGCCAGCGACAACGCCCTTTTTTACTGTTTTTTTTTGGTTATATCCCTTTTTGGACGTAAACAATGATGTTTTGTAGCCATTAAACACTCGAAATTCGTACCAAGTTTAGCGGGAAGCGCTTTTTGTTCTTGGTGCATTATATTAATTTTTGTCCGTGCTTTTGAAATAAAAACTACATTAGCCCCGTCGTGACTTGAAACACGATGAAATGGAAGTTAAAACTTTGAAGAAATGAAAAAGCGAAATGAAAAAGAGTGAAATATACACATCTATTAGAAATTACCACGCCAAAGAATGAGACAGAATACATTGTATAGTGTTATAATACTTGCTTTGAAACGAGCGTTGTATATGAGCTGTATCGTCTATATGAATATTTTACCATTTTTTGAAGGTTTTATTTCTACCGTGTGTGAATTCATACATACTTCATACATGTTTTTTCTGTAATGGTGTGATCCTGCGGCATTCGTATATATTGTTAGTGCATTATCCAGTAAGCTGTTATCGACTACTATTTGTCAGCAGAGTATCGCCAGAGATACTCATGATAAGGACTAAATGTTTTCGTTGTAATAATTTACATTGAGACATTTTAGAATTAAAAGTTATGTAAATTTGCAAGAAATGCATCTAATTGTGGGCTATATGCAAATTTATTTTTATTGATAAAGCTCAAAGAAATTGATTACTTTTACGTATGTCTGAACGCGTTAATCTTTATTACTAAAATTTAAATATAAAACACTTCTTTGTATTTTGTAACCATATGTATAGCTATCTAACATCAAGCTACGACCTTTGGGAGAGAAGCAATTACCACACAAACTGTGGGCCAGAATGTATAATAATAGACATTGCAGTTATAGTACCTACTGGTGGGCTCACTGGTATTGGGAAACCGGGGTTAGAGGTTGGGAAAAAATATATGAAATATTTTTAAACAATATTGTGTAACAATTAAAATAAATTTTACTTAATTTTCTAACAATTATGAATAGATTAAAAAGAAATATAAATAATAGAAATTATTTCACGGGTGATTTCTTTCATTAACAGGCAACACTGCGCCCGCGAAAGCGCCCCTTCCATGCTTAGCTAACCGATGACAAATTACTTTCGCTATAGCCCGCTAGTTTAAGGAGTAGTCTGCATCAATTAAGACGGGGTAGGGTTCGTAAATTGGCAATCGTTCTTCCATTTACCGGTGTTCGAAGTTCAGACGATTTCTAATTTCGTTTTGTTACCGAATCAGTCAGGAAACAGATTAAACATTCATGAAACAAAGGCGTTCATGAATTGCGACTTTATTTTTAACCTCATTCGTTTTTCATAGGACATCGATTATGCCGTGTTTTAACTTAATATTCTATTGAAGTGTGTATATATTAAATAAATTATAGTATTCGTTCGAACGGTGGAATATCAATCCGATGTCCGCAGATCCGATCCACGCGGTATGTACTAATGAACTTTTTCGGAATTCGCGTATATTTTAATTTAAATTGGTAACACTATCGGCTGACGGTGAAGGGAAACATCGTGAGGAAGTCTGAACCTGAGAAATGTTCTTATAGTACCACTGTGTAAGGGAAAATATAGCCGAAGCCGATGTTCGCCTACTTTGACACCCTTGAGCTTGTCTTAAGCGCTCGCCCTATGAATCCGCTGAAGCTGTGAAAGCCCATCAGGCCAACCGCCTGTTCGAAAAAAAAGGGTGATATAGAACTATAGATTTCTCGGAGTTTTAAAAACGCCAATACGTCGTGGCCAGGCGTGGTGATTATGCTCGTACCTTCCTTTGGGAAGTGGTCTATGGCCCTGCAGAGGGTCTCTTATATAGGGGCTGATGATTATCATGATAAGACATAAGTACATAATGTATATATTTTCTAATTAACTGTCATAATACGATTTCAATAATTACTTAATCTCTATTTGGTGTCAAGTTATGGCCATCTATCTATACTAGTAGTCGTTCAGTGGTATAAATTATACAGTAGTTTATTAATTCTTTAAGTTGAAACGGTATTGAGATTATTTTGTCAAAGAGCACATATCTAATATATATAATAACTAATATTATTAATGCAAAATTGAGATTGTTTGTTTGTAACGTTTTCACGCCTCAACTACTCAATCGGTCGTCATAAAATTTTGCATACACGTTGTGAGAGATAAAGGAAAAGATATAGGTTACATGTAATCCAGAAAAAAATGACTGTTCTCAAGGCATAGGTCAATACATATTCACGTGAATAAAGCAACGAGCAGAGGTAGTTGCATAAAGCTTTGAATTATGTTCTATTATCATTTTATTATATCATTTTGGCGTAATTTTGGTTTATTCAGATAATATTTAACTTCTTTGCTTTTTGTCTTCTTTGTGTTCTTGTGTGCTTGAATTTGTGTTCGAATTCTGTATGGGACATTCAGTATGAACGTAAACAATGAATACTTTTTATTTTATTTTATTGAATGTATTTGTAACGTATATTGTATACAAACATTATTTGTGTACACTTCTCGGTATGAATTTTCACTATGACAAATTTCACAAACCCTTCTACAAGAGAGAATATTTATATTGATCGGTCGAAAGATGTTGAAGTTTATCATTGGCAGACATACATTTTTATATATAGATAGAATAGAATTGCTACCGAAACCTTAAGGGTTATTACTATCGGGGTCCCTTGATGTTGCCAGTAACGATTTTACGCAGCAATTTGGGGGATGCATCGTAATATCACTCATATCCGGCTTTCCATCGTAGTGTATGTATGTTTTTTTTTTATCTTAGTAACTCGAAAATAAATTGCTATAATTCTACGCTTTAGTGATAGCCCTCTAAAAAAATTAAAATAGTTTTTTTTTTCGTACCATCGACAAGTCCAAGCTTTTATTTATAAATGATTATGCGTCATACTTTACGCCCTTACGTCTGTCTTAAAAATTGTAAGATTTAACTATTTAGAAATAAATAAATACATATATTGCATATATTAAAATGTGAAAAAAAATCTATTTTATTTTAGTTATTATCTTTTATTTATTTATAACAAAACCAATTATATAAAAGCTTAAAAGATTTATTGAGATAAGCTACAGTATATCTAACATCATGCTACCATTCTTAGGAGGTGAGTAATTAACTTGCAAAAATTAAATTCAGTAAGTATCCGTTAAAGGAGAATGAAACTATAAATTAGGAGAGAGATGCGGCATTGGGTATCGAGGTCCTAAGGCGGCTTCGATACACGACAAGACCCGCCGAGTGTTACCGAGAATGGCCGAACTGTGAATGCATATGTCAGCAAGGTATCGTACCTACTGCACGTGTCATTCGTATGATGAACATTTAACAACAAAAGTTATACAGTATTTCAAAATCTTAAAAACGAAATACGAGCGAACCCGAGATATTGAATTGTAATATCGATTTTACAAGTTAAAGCGAATGAATAAACCCTTTTAGTATAAAAAAAAAACACTAATACCATAACAATTAGATCTGCTTTCGACGTTCGATTACAGTCCGATCGCGTGATGAGAACTCACCCATTAATTCCAAAGATAAGTCAATTGGGCAGAGTCGTAACAACGTACACGGCGTCCCGAATTCAATAACAATAATACATCAAGATACCGCTCTGTTAATTGTTTAATACATGTAATAAATTAATTAGACGCAATTAATGCTCGCGTGTCCGTGTGCAAGTGAGCGAGCGCGTAGTCATAAGTTTTTTGGGGATAATTACTTATCCATAACTATTTTAACAGAGTTTTTGGTTAGGTTATTTTTTTTTAATGATATTCACATAACATGATATATGTATAGTCGGGATCAGATAATGTAATTAACATCACGCGATTGACGTCATCTAGGAGGTGTTAAATGGCTGATGTTTTTTTTTTGTTCTACAAATCTTACATTATACTGTTGCATAATCACTACATATTATAAAAGAAAGTCGTCCGCCGCGTCTGTCTCTCTGTCTGTATGTATGTTCGCAATAAACTCGAAAACTACTGAACGGATTGTAATGCGATCTTCACCAGTAGATAGAGTACAACGTGACGAAGGTTTAGGTATATAATTTTTCAAGGTTTTCGGTAAATTGATTGAAATATAACGATAATTGTCAGAAAAAGTCAAGCCGTTTGGGAGCTTTCATCGAAAACGCTGCCTAATTCTTTTGAGATATAACAAAACAATACATAGTGAGTGGCATATACCTATCTTTTGAGGATAGCTTACTATATCCATCTATCTTCTAAAAACATGGTCACAGTACAATGAGATAATTGGAAGGCTATTTAGACGGATACAGTATTAATCCTACCAAATTGAATAAATTTCATGCAAATAAGTATACATTTTTTATTATCAGAGCAGGACATCGTCCACCGTGGCCTGCTAGTATTAATATAAACGTGAACGTAGCTTTGTTTGATTATTAGCCTTTCCCGCTTTAGGGAACGTATCTGTTCGGTGGGGTGAGGGGAGGGAAGGAGGTCATCAAAGCACCACGCTTGATCACAGGGAGGAAGGGATGGGACTTAGGGTTTTCGTCACATAGTTAATACCCCCTAAAGGAATCTCGCACTTTTTCGAGCTATATTCGAATATAGCGCGCAGTATTTCGCGCTTTTTACTAATAACAATATTATTTTCAATAGTAATATGTAACATATACTATTAACATTTGCAACTGTAGGTATGCATGTGCTTTTAGTGTCACGCGGCAAGCACTGTGTCAATTTTCTGTTTGCAAAAAATGATTAGAAACGTACTACATGGAAACAAGAGGGGCAGGGGGGTAGGTCTTCACATAGACATATACTGTGCATAGTCACCAATGGGAGGGAGGGGGCGGTCTTTTCATATATTACGGATATTCACAAAGTGGGGGGGGGGGGGGGGGGGGATTGTCAAACATAGGTCACATAGTATAGGTACGTTGCCTTAACTACGCAACCGATCATGATGAAATTCTGCATACACGGTGTCGAAGATGTAGAGAACGACATAGCGTACATTTTATCCAGAAAAAGTGCTGTTCCCAAGGGATTGGTCAAATATACATTAACCCCTGAAGTGTTCAATACCATAAAGGTTTAACTTCCATAAAAACGAATGTAGACCTCACGAGGCAAAGGTCAATCGACTGTTGGCAGCACAAGCTTAAAAAAACTTTGAAAAATAACAAATTATGTACTTATCGTCCAATAAGAATTTTAATGTAAAATGTATTTTTAAATTATACTTTCGTTTGTGCGAACGTTTTTTTTTTTACTAAACCATAAAGGTTACAATATTGTGAAATTAAATACAAAAATTAAAACGCAATCCGCCATCTTAACTGCTGGCTGTTAAAAATGCAGCCGAGGTGTTAACACGAGCAACGTAGCGGGCTTTTTTTTTCCTAGTATGAGATAATTATATACACGGCAATTCATTTTTTTCATAATTTTGTTTTATTTCGTGAACATCCAATGATAACTTTATAAGTTAAGTCTACATTTATCTTTACGTACTTCTATGACAAATTGTAATCGTTTCAAAGGTAATACAGCGTTACTATCGGATAACCTTATTAATAATGCTAAAAGTCAAGTAAATTAAAGAAACGAGGCAGTTATAAAAACTAGGATAGAAGTGAAAAATCAAAACCATGGACTACTTGTGTTTTTTTTTTAATTTAAAATTAATTAAGACCATGAGAACCATAGTGGCCTAACAGATATTTTTTTTACAATATTGAATTTGTGATTGTTTGTACTTAAAATATAAAGGCGAAGTCGCTGAAGGTCGTTAGTATTGTATAAATATGATTTCATTTATAAATTTAATAATGAGATAAATCTCAATTTATGTAAAAAAATCAATAAAAGTAATTTTCTAAAAAGATTAAAATTATATTATCACTATATCACTAATTTGCGATAAGCAAGAAACTTAGTTTATAAGTAATCAGTTCTCAACTGTTGAAATTATTTGAACAATTCGGCTAACGAAAGCTCTTTCATTTTTGTTAAACACTAGCTGACGCCGCGACTTCTGTTGTAGTATTTATTTTAACAATATATCTCTTGTACGGAAGGAAAAAAAATGAAAGAAAAATATATTTTGTTAACATAACTTCTTCGAAAATAATGTTATCCGTCTACTTCTCCCCTCCTGCGCATGCACATCCCATCGTTTGCACCACTTTTCCATGCCAAGAAAACATACATCGCTGAATGCACAGTGCTTGTAAAATTTATAGTTTCTTAACACTTTCATAATCTTATTTGAAATTAAGGTATCATGATTTTGATATTTATTTTAGATATAAGCCCAGAAATCCTTCCTGCAATTTTTATTCTTGATGCGCGCACAACTGCATATCTTTAACCTAGCGATTTAAGATGAAACACGATCTATGAGAAAGTAAAATATAAGTAGACATACTATAATAGACAGCATCAAGGTACACTGTTTTATCTTATCGACAATACGTTTCGATTGTTAGAAAAAATATGTTCTGTTCCGCGCTATGACCGATTCGAATTAAACTTTTGTACACTCAACCTTTTTCATCCTGTCCCTCATTATGTTGGACCCTAAATTTCTTAGTCTAAATACATCTCTGTGCATTGTATTACGTGTGTGTACGGGTATACTCACTCATCGTGCGATAATTTGTCATGGTAATTAATTCGTATTGGAAACTTTCTATTGTCTTAATGTCCATCGGTAAGTGGTGAATTACGTGTCGCCGTTTATCATATACATCGATGTACGTAATGTGACATTTCGCTTAAGAGTTTCCTTTCATAAAATTACTATGACCGAATCTATCTATTGATTGACCTTTGAGAAAATTACCTTTTGCCATTTAGATTCTAATGGCGTTGAAGGGTATCATAATATCATAATCGTTTTCATTATGAAATATTTTATTAGATTTGTTATTTGTAAAAATGTGCAAATATTTCGATGCTTGGATAAATATTAAGACAAATTATCAATGCTATACTATTGAAAAACAATAATATAGTATATAGCGGGCACGGCAGACGTTATCCTGCGCTGATAATAAGCCTAGAATCAGACGGCAGAAATGTGATTCTAAACCATTCCTGAATCCACCTGAGAACACACACACAAAAAAAAATCATCCAAATCTGTACAGCCGTTTAGGAGTAGTTCAGTTACATACATACGTACACACATATATATTATATAGATGACGTAACCCCAGTATGAATAAGAAAAAAAAACTCGAGCCAGTCATAAGGACAGCTGATAGAAGTGAAAATTATAAACAATGGACTGTCTTTTTTTAATTTTTAAATCAATTAAAGTATTTTAGTTATTTAATTGAATTGAAATTATTAACATTAGTCTGGTTTTCACATTTTCTGCCACTTCCAGCAACACATTTTTATACAGTATTATGATGGGCGGCACAAGCTCAATACAAAATATAAATATTACATGTACACACACAGGCTGCTGTACTACGCGTCTAGTCTGGCGCAAGCGCAATACATCTGGAGCATGTCGAAGTCATCGGTGACGCGAACCCATAAGTTTTAACCCTATTAAAAATCGCTCAACGCGACAAAAGTTTTCACTTCAGAAACAAACGATTATATTTCACCATCAAACACTAAAATTCTTAAAACTAATTGTTAGCAAAGCGCACATTTTAAACCGGTGCGTCTGTCTGTAAGCATTACATTTATATAGGACTTTTTTCATTTTATTAAGCTAAGAAGTAAAACAGGAATTATAAAAAAAAGTAGTGTGTACTTATGTACACGCGTTAGAAGTTATACTTCTTTGGCGTAACAAGATAAAAATCTTTTCAAAAATTTTATCTTTCACCTCATTCTATGTTTGTAGAAAAAACGACACTAACAATAGAAAAAAGGTATTTAATACACACATGCTTGTTTGAATAAAATGTTGACTATAGCTAACTTCAGGGTGTCGGTTTTTCGTGACGGTGGTGTGTGCGCGCAACGTCAAAATTTACTCTCATCATTTTTCCCTAACGCGCCAAAAGAAGTATAACTTTAAAAAAGTTATTATTATCGCACAATTACTGTAGAATAATATCGTAAGAGATTATACTATTATTTCGTATGAAATCAATTAGTAAAAAATTATAGACAACTTTATTTATGTGATTTACAATTATAAACACATTTCAATATTTAAAAGGTAACATCAGTTTGTGCATCATTATTTGCTGTATTTATTCTATAAGTTTTAACGCGAAATAACTTATTATTTCTGTTGGTATCGCAACATACGATCAGCGATCGGACGTAGAAAATGCTGCATACAATTTACTTGATATTAAGCGGTCATTATAGTATGACCATTTATAAGTACGTCTAATCCTAACATATACAGTACTAATATTAATAAAGAAATTTGCATATATACATATGTATTAATACAGTTAAAGTGTCTCTTGTTTACCCGGTTTATCCTTCGAGACGTATAAATACGTTTTGGTGACATTTTTATTAAGAATAAACGATTTTTCAGAGTATTATCTATACATCTATACATCATTTAAATAAAATTGGAGTGTCTGTTTGTAATATCAAAATAACGACTTTTTACTGATTGGATATGAACGTATACACGATACTTATAACAAAAATACGATTTTTAAAATTTTTGTCTGTCTGTCTGTCTCTCTGCTTGTCTGTCTGTCTGTTTGTATGTTCCGGGTAATCTCCGAAACGGCTGGACCGATTTTGACAGAAACTTCACTGACGGATAGTTAAAATTACAGCGGGTGACATAGGCTACTTTATTTTAGACTAGCTGTCATCGGTGGCTTCGTCTGTAGTACTATCTTCAAAACGATTGGATCTATTTTCATGGAACTTTCACTGACAGATAGCTAACATTATAAAAAGTAATTTAAGCTTTTTTATTTTGGACCAGCTTTTACCCATGGCTTTGTTTACAGTAGTATCTCCAAAATGTTTGAACCATTTTTCACGGAACTTTCACTAACAGATAGCTGATCTTATAAGAAGTAATTTACAATTACAAAAAAAAAAAACGCATGCGGAGCTGCGAGCAACAGCTAGTTTAGACTATATATAAATACGGTTTTCTATAATAACCAAGCATTAATGATAAATTTTAACAAGATGTCTCAAAAATGGTAAAAGTGTCGTAATGGCTGCATACTAATAATTCATACAAAATCCACATAAAACAGTTCCCATGAAATAGTAGAACCATTTTCAATCGAAGCCGTAGGCACAAGAAGGTGTTGAGAAAGCATTTTTGAAAAAAAAAGACCGTTCTGAATAGTTCACTCGGCCAAACACATTTAACGACCTCAAACTAAGCTTTCCCACACGTTGTGAAATAACATAGGTTAAAACGATTCCATTAGACACAGGTGCCCAGTACAATATTAGTTTATTAACATCGTAATAGTTTCCATTGGATTTTAAGTCTTTCACTTTTTTTTTATTATCTGTTCATACATTTATAAATACTAGTGCTCATCTAGTACTCAATATTCGACCATAAATTAATATTTTTTCAAGTTTCAATTTTAAGGAAAAATATGAACGTTTTTTTTTTTTTGAAGTGAACAATTTTTATTCGCGTTGAGTGATTTTTTGGTAGGGGAAAAACTAATGAGGTCGCGTTACCGATGACTTCCATATGCACGTGACGCATTACCGATAGCTTCGACATGCTCGTGACGTACTGCGCTAGCGCTAGACTAGCGACGCGTAGTATACCGACCCGTGTACATGTAATATTGGTATTTTGTATTAAGTATGTACATCTCCTCATATGTTTGATTAATTCATAAACTGTATGAATTTCAAAAAGGAACACATTTATTCTATTGTTTTGAGTTTTCACTTCCATCGGCAGTCCTTATGATGTCCTCGACTTTTGTTTTTTGATTAGTATTATCAACATAATATAATATTCGTTAATTTCTACTAAAGAAACAAAAAATAAAAGAAATCGGTTGAGAAACAGATTATGTAGATGTTCAGGGCAAGTACAGGCGGAAATTTATGGTTCCGTCACGAATTCGAACAGGTGATGCAAGGATAATTGCAGATGTAGGCGCTGTCGGCTCCCAGAAGTTTATTGTATTAAGTTTTGTAAATACATATAAAAAATAGATTCACTTATACAAATTTAAGCCAAACGTAATATAATTTTGCAGGAGGATATGTTTTAAGCAAAAAAAAACATGTCTATTTCTAACAAAAGAGGATATAGAAAACAATATTTAATAACTTTGTTGTCGAAGCTACCTAATCACTACATAGTATAAAACAAGTAATGAATAAATCAAAACTACTGGATCGATTTTAATCATTTTTTCAGTGAATGACATAAGCTATATATTTTATACCCCGTGCGAAGCCGGAGCGGGCCGCTAGTAAAAGAATATACTGAAGTTTCGTATGAAAAGTAAAAATTAAATCCACTATTAGTTAGTATATTTATTCACTAAATCTATGTAATAACATCAGTTTCCCTATAATTGTTTCCTTTTTGTAAATGATCGCCTAACATTAGATTTGCGTTCGCCGTTTCTTAATGATTGGATTACATGCCATACGTTATAATACGACGTTCAAATAATATTTTTTTATTTAATATATACTTACATTTATAGCATTTTTTAAAATAAATAATGTCTGTTTGTTTGTAAGAAACGATCTTCGGAACTACTGATACGAGACTGAAACTTGTTACACTAATATGAAACTGCATTTATTATTAACTAGCGGCCCGCTCCGGCTTCGCACGGGTATAAAGTATATAGCCTATGTCATTCACTGAAAAAAATGATTAAAATCGATCCAGTAGTTTTGATTTATTCATTACTGCCCGTGGCCCGCACGCATTAAATTTGGAGTAACCTCAAAAATAATAGTATTTTTCCACTATTTAATTTATGTTATTACACATATAAACTTTTCTCTTCAATCACTCTATCTATTAAAAAAAACCGCATCAAAATCCATTGCGTAGTTTTAAAGATTTAAGCATACATAGGGATATAGGGACAGAGAAATCGACTTTGTTTTATACTATGTAGTGGTTTTTGTTTTATAATCAATACGTACGAAGTCGCGGGCGATTGCTAGTTATTTGTAAATTGATTAATGCCGAATATTAACAATATTTGATAATATTATTGACTTTGTTAATCGGTGAGCTCAATAAGAAGATAAGGCTTTATTAGATTTTAGAGGCGCTTGTTCGTGGTTTTGGTCATTTTAACGTAGATATGATATATGCCTTGGGAACAGATTTTTTTTTTATTTTACCCTATATTACTTCTTGTAACCCTGAAAACGTGTATGTCAAATTTCTTAATGATCGGCTGAGCGGTTAAGGCTTGAAAGAGTAACAGACAAACAAATCCCCATTCGCATATATAATATTAGTGACACGCGATTACGGTCGCGTTTAATATTTACCACCGTAAACTATTTATTTTCCTCTCGCTTAGTACACTTTCTGAGCTACAATTTTATTATAACTGCTTCATATGCAACGGTCGTAGAGTGACGTAAAATACTCTATAACTTTTATCAAGAAATACGCTATAAAATGTAATTATATTTTTTTAGACTAGTGGCTCGGTACTGACAGAAATTAAAACCTTTTTACAAACAAAAAAAAAGAATAGTGTGTACTTATGTACACGCGTTAGAAGTTATACTTCTTTGGCGTAAGAAGATTAAAAATCTTTTTAAAAATTTTATCTTTCGCCTTATTCTGTTTGTAGAAAAAATGACGCTAACAATAGAAAAAAGATATTTAATGCATACATACTTGTTTTGAATTAAATGTTGACTATAGTTAACTTCGGAGTATCGGTTTTTCATGTCGGTGTGCGCGCGCATCGTAAAAATTTACTCTCATCATTTTTCCCTAACGCGCCAAAAGAAGTATAACTTCAAAAACAATCTCTTTAACTTTATAATATAATTAGTGCGTAAAAACAAAGGAGGTTGTGAAACCAAATATTTATTGCATTCTAAGAACCATCCAGTGGTCGATTAATTTTTTAAATACCAATATTTTGAGGTTATGTGCCAAAGATTGTAAAAATAGACGTAAGAATCGTAAGTGTTCGATTCGTCGATTGTATTGGAGATTTCCATTACCTTTTCTTGATAACACTAAAGCTCGTGAATTATTCTAGTAAACAAAAAAATTAAGAAAGAAAATCGCCTGAGAAACAAAGTAGGAACATGTTCTTAACTATTTTGTATCTATATTATTTATAAGTCGATGTTCTTAGTATCACTAAATTTCTTTACGCTTAATTGAAATATATTAGGTATATTTGTTAAGAGGCTGAATGTAAATTTTTGTAATGTATTACACTTTTATATAGAAATAACTACCATTTATTAGACGTTACCGAATTACAAGTATTATAGTTAAGTGTTAGATACCTTCAACGTGTATGTCATTGACTTAAATATTGTAATAATTCTATACAAAAGTCAGTTTCATTAATAGTAACATCGTAATGGAATGATGCGCGCCGAATCGTTTTACGTTTACGATTTGAAATCGTATGGTAGGTATATCGATTATAATCATTCCGATTATTAAAGTAACTGTTCGTAAGTAGTTATGAAAAAGTTTACTCGAGTTTAAGCGTTTAATGGTACTTTTCGGTGGAACTAGCATTTCGTTCGACTGTCGTATTATTAAAAGACAATTTTCTTAATATGCCCCCACCATTAATTTCAAGTTGCCGATTAAGTAAACAATAAAAGGAAATTGTAACTTCGATAGCTTTTCTTCATTATTATATCATAACGATTTAACAAAATTGAACCTGTAATTATGGGCATTATTATTTTTTTATTCGAACAAAGTTGCTTAATGTGGCTTGTGATAGAAGATGACTGATGAAAATCGTCATGTAATGAAAAAGCGTTATGCATCCGATATGCGATTTTCTTTCTCTCTGTCTGTCTTTTTCTGTTATATACATGTGTGTGTGTGTGTGTGAAATCGTGTGTTGCCAGTTATATAAACTTTATACTGGAACACGTCCATTTGTTTTTTTTTATAATTTATTATTCACTGCTAAATATTACCTGATCAAACGGAAGTGCAAAGTAACGTCCACTTTAATATGTAATTATGGATTTTTATTTTCAATGTAACTGGCTATATTATATCTAATTTTAAGATATGGATATTAAAAAAAAAACATATTAACTCCTTTAAAATGAATAAGATTATGGACCAGTTATAATCAAACGTTCGTAAAGCAACGACAGTGTTGTCTCTGGATACACAATACCAAAATATTCATATGAATGATTCTACAGAGGGAAGTATTGCCGCTGTAAGGAAAAGGGGCGCATATAAGTAAAACATGAATCAAAGAAAAGTTGAAAATTATGTAGCCTGCGCTTTTAGTGAACTACTTTGCTTTGAATGGCAAAGTATATATTTTAGTTATATTATATTCGGTACATAAGTCGATGCTTAGTTATTAAGCAAACTCCTCCTTAATTGTCTTTTATATACTTCATAGGTACTTTAGCATTTGATTACGATTTAAATAAGCAAAATTTAGACGGTGGCTGGTTCTTAAGTGCATCTGCCGAAGCATTTATAAGTACTTGATGACTAATATTAACGTGAGGATGGTAACTAGCCCAGCGGGGATTAGAAAAAGAGTTCCACTATGCTATGGTTCCATCACGATGGTTACCCTGACCGAAAGCAGTTCAGTACCGTTTACTCTTCTGTTTTATTAACCGATTTTCTTTCTCTCATGTTTTGGTGGCTACTGACAAGCTTAAGTGTTATTAATAAAAAAAAATCCATAACATCAACAAGTATTCATGTATAACATCTCTATTCGGTATATTTCACGATGCTTATTATATCTACTAATCTAGAATATTTTTATACTCTTTGACGAAAAACCTAAATTATATTATTATTTCAATAATTAACGAGTTACATGTATTTGTAACCGACTTCAAAAAGGAGGAGGTTATCAATTCGTCTGAATTTTTTTTTATGTTTGTTACCTCATAACTTTGGATTGGGTGAACCGATTTTGATGCTTTTTTTTTATTTGAAAGCTGGTGCTTCCCTTGTGCTCCCATTTAAATTCAACCCGAATGCATTGCATATACGTAGAAAGTTTAGGTCCACTCTCGTGTCAGGTATTTTTCGTATTAGGTAGAGCATATACTATAATTTTTTATTTAATTTGATTAATGTAATAGTTTAGTTATTTTTTTTGCTTTTTAGTGCCTTTTTGTTTCGTTAGTGTTTTTTTTTGAAAAAGTTCTATTATTAAACATAATTAAATACGTTTACACTTAAGCACTTTAAAAAATTTACACCGATTTCCCTGATGAGCTGAAAAACGCTTAACAAATCGAAATTTACAGCGGGGCAAATCAACGTTTATGCACCAACGAACCGGTCCTCCGATCCTGTTCGGTAACTCGCGTGAAGATTCAAATTACTGGTCGAAATTTAATTAAAATTACGTGTATAGAAACACTCTTAAAGTATTATGGTGTTGATGACCTAAGATTTATTTATTTCTAATATTCGATGATGGATTATTGTAACGTTTATTAATTTCCAAGTAAAAACGTACAAAATCTACGACTTAGAGGTATTTGATCTATGCTTTTTATTACTTAGACAGACCGTTTGACCAATCTTCTTAATACTTGGTACAGCTGCGTAATAGTTTTCAGGGATAAGATTCTCATGCTACATATTTTATTATATCTCAACGTTCTACGTGGTAATACGACAACACTTCAATTGGGTAAATTATTATGAGCCGATATTTTAAAGTGGAGTATATTACGACATATCCCATTTTGTAATCACTTAATTATTGATTATAACAAATAATAACGAACGAGTCATTAAATAGGAAAAACTGGAGATTCTCCATACAACTGTGAAAGAAATGAAAGATCCAATAATTTTGTAACGGTACCAAAATACTACGTATCGAGGCGCACCCTTATGAGTCTATTACACGTAACGAGTACACTGGCGAGACAATAAAACGCTACTAGCCCGAGAGAGTCGGGACGAACGAGTAGTTGCTTATACGTACTTTGCTCGTTTGGCAAGTCAGTTTAGTTTCGACGCAGTAACCGACCGACTAAAGTGGATAGCAAAAGAAAATATTTTAAGCCAATTTTCAACCGGCTCCTACCACTCATCATTGAAGAACTATGGGAATTATTTGAAGAAGGGAGTAGAAGTATTTGGATAAAAAATTAGATTTTTAAAAAGTCCCCTCTTTGGCGTTACAATTTTTATTTTTTTATGAATTACAGATCGAAAATCCAAGAGAATTTAGGCTATTTTTAAGAATGATTGTAGAACGTTTTGTGATATTGTTCGAGTACATAATAAAAAATACATACAAATTGCGCACGGAACTGGCGAACGAGCTGGCGAGTAACGGCCGAGTGCATGTTCATACGTGTTGAGCGGGATAGCGAGTCGCTACGGGGGCGGTAAAATGAAGCGGGAGTGGGTATTTGGGCTAGTAAGCAAATCGAGATTCTACTGACTCGCTCGGCACTCTGTCGAGTACTCGGCCGAGGGCACTGTCTCGTTACGTGCGTAGGTACCTATCATGATGCGCTTTTAATATGTCCATAAATTGTGATTTAGTTGAATGTGCGCACTCTTCTTTTTATATTAAATTTCACGTACGTACAGCTGTTAAATAATTCTTTGCACATTCTACGCTCTCCTATATTGGAGTTTAAAGACACGATGATACATTGAATGGTGAATTTAAATACAATACAACTTTCAATAATGTTTGTAACATTATAGTCAAAGTTTTAAATTCTTTTACAGAATATTCTCAAGTATATAATATATGATATAATGATTCATTGGAACAGCGGGTTTCCCCGTTCGACACGGTTATGATGTATTGAATAATGCGACCTGATGACCGATTGGATATGGGGTCAGCATATATAATTGTAGCGTCAAGGTTGTGCAATTTATCTTATAGGTAAAAATTCTAAAACAAATTTCTTGGTTCGCTTAATTTTTATTCTACTACATTCTTTTAACAAATATTAAAAAAGTAGTATCATAAGGAAAAAAATTAAAACATATTGTGAAATAACAAACTATTCACTTGGTAAAAATAACTTTTTAAGTGTAATAAGACCAATACTTTGTCGTGGTAAGTTTTTCTTTCTCGAACTTACTACTCTGTTGGGTTGTTAAGGCCGCTACAGTTTCACCGGACTACTAAGGGGAGCGCTTAAGGCGCTTACCCGATTTTATAGGCAACCAACATAAGGGCGCACGGCGCGCCTCCGCTTGACGTGGCAGGTCTGAAGCATCTAAATATAGTTGCACAATATTTAGTTTTATAATAAACTAGCAGGACTAGTGGACGCTGTCCTGCCCTGATAATAAAAATAAAAATATACTTATGTGCATGAAACGCTTAAGACGGCTTGACTTTTTCGATTCTTTCAACAATTATCTTCAAAAACCTTGACAAATTATATACCTAAACCTTTCCCGTAAATTACTCTATCTATTGTTGAAGTCCGCATTACAATCCGACAAGACAGACAGACGCGGCAGCCTACTTTGTTTTATAATATGTATTGATAGTGAACGCTTAAAGTATGCTTTGATAAAACAACATGATCTATTATTTGCTATGGCCACACATGCTAAAGAAAATACAAAAGAATTTACGTATTGCCTATAAACGCAAGGGATCATTTGGTAAAGTTCTGTATATACTTTAAAATAACTATAATTAAATAAAGACCTGTTAATCACCAATCGGTTATAACTAAGATAATAAAAACGATGGTGGCATAAGGGACATGCCCTTATACTTAAAAAATAAAATTACTAAATACTTTATTGATTACAAAATAAGGGTACAACCTTAACCATCATTTTTTTTTTAATTTGGCCCCGAAAGGTAAAGAACATTCATAGGTAAAACAATCTGGAATCTTTTCCCAAACTGCCAAGTTTATCTAAACTTTCCTAAGCAAATCCTCAAAGCTAGGAATAGCTGATTGATTCGGAATAACATATATTGTGACATAATATTTTTTGAGTGTATTCAGTCTTCATAATTTACACTAATATAATGGGTATAAGATAAAGTGTCAAACTAAATTAAGGCTGGAGTTATTATCTTAGTTTATTGTATTATATTTATGGGTAGGACGTTTTAAAAATCAGATATACGGGAATATATTCCATTAACTCTTTATCAGATTAGAACCGCTACAAATTTAGTTGAATCTAATGTGACTTTATTATTTATAGTTTGTCCTCTATGTAAGTACATAGTAATAAAATTGAAGTGCTTGTTATTTTCTCTAGCCTATAATCTCCCAAAGATTTCTACTGATTCCGAGAAAAATTTTAATCAGAATAATTTTTCAGAATGTTATCAACGTGATAACATCACTTGTCCATAAAAGGTTTGTAGGTGGTAGAGCTACGCTGAAGCTATTACTAGTTTCAGCATGAATGGGTCGGCTCGCCCGGAGTAGTACCACCCTCTCACAGAAAACCGACGTGAAGTAACAGTGCTTGCACTGTTGCGTTTCGTTCGGTTAGTGAGAGCGCCGGAGGCCCACATATATAAAAGGCCGGTAACGCACTTGCGACTCCCCTGGTGTTGCTAGTGTCTATGGACGACGGTGATCACTTACCATCAGGTGACCCACCTGTTCGTTTGCCCCCTATAATATATAAAAAAAAAAGAAAAAAAAACAAAATAACGTTAAAATAAGTAAAAAACAACCCATAATTAATCCAAAATACCAAAAATATTTCATTTAAATTAGGCCTTGAGAAAGCTTTTATGAATCCCAAAAAAACAACCATCTGTTTGCAAACTAACACACTTATCGAAAAGAGCTAGAAATTTCTTCGAATTTATGTTTCGATCGCATTTACAGAGAGGCGTTTCAGACATTACCACCATTCAAATGCTCCACCCTATGACGTTAAAACCTGCCAGATGAGATGTTGTAACTTGCTATACGGCAAATCGGTAGCGTGCTTTGGGACCTTATTGCAGAAAATCCAGCTAAAATGTATACTATCCATGAAACGAGTTTCCTGGCCGGTTCTTCTAAATGACTGGGTTGTTTTCCGAACTCATGATAGTTTTGTCTTTCATAAGCGCCTTCTTGGGGCTTGAAACTGAATAAATTATTTTTGATTTTGATTCTGGTAAGTAACGATATTATTTTTCTATGAATAAAGTTGCGGACGGTAAGTAGTTCATAATAAACGAATAGTGTACAATATAAAACATTTACGGCAATTATAATCGAAATGGAAAATTGGCCGTTCCATTCGATCGCTATTACCGCGCCGCGCAAGACCTTAACTAGGCTAACTCGAGTCGGTCCAACTCTTTGTTTTCGTTATCGATTGAGCTCAATTTTATCGGCCAAGTTAATTATTTGTAATGGATTTTAATTAGTTAATTAATTAATTTATTATCGGGCACCGTCGAGGCGGCCGTCAGTCGGTCTCTTTGATGGTATAAACTTCCTTTATTTCACTTTGTGATTAAGTTTCTCGTATCGTTACTTTTTACTGGAAATTATGTCTTGTTCTACGTTAATAATTCTATTCATAAGTGTGTCACACAATGAATTCGTTGTGGCGGCATGCGTCGTACTAAGAATTATTGAATGGTTGAGAAGAATTTTAATAGTTATTACGAGGGTGGTTTCTAGCCAAGGGGATTTAGACAAAGCCATACTATAGTTTCATCACGATGTTTTCCTTCATTAAAAGCTTCGGTTGTGTGTGAACCACGGTAACAACTGAGCTATCATCGCTTCAGAAAAACCTTGTCCGTGAAATGAAACTTGATGATTCGTCAAACGATTTTAGACTTTGTTAATCCTCAGACTTACAAACATTCATTTTAATATATAGTGCTTATCTTTAGTACGTTTATTGCCAATTTGAAGTTTGCTTACAAAAAATAATCGTTTTCCAATGCACAATATCATTCATTTATGATATATTAGCTAATTCCCGTCCGGTTCGTCAGGTATTAACAAAATGGCGTAGGGTCAATTCAATTGAAAAAACGAGTAGCATAGAACCATCTACGAAAGAGTCCATATCGAATGGTCATAGTCCCAAGCCGATATGTACAGTAATTTTAATACGACTGACTCTAAAAAAAATATATATTTTCATTACTTATACATGTATAGATTTCGTTTGAAAGGACTAGGTATAAAGTATTACCATGTCTTCTT
Source organism: Antheraea assamensis (assembly GCA_035772565.1). Taxonomy (NCBI): domain Eukaryota; kingdom Metazoa; phylum Arthropoda; class Insecta; order Lepidoptera; family Saturniidae; genus Antheraea; species Antheraea assamensis. The sequence continues at coordinate 716,356 of JAQQSE010000152.1, forward strand.
AAATTAAATTCATACGTTTCAGAAGTTCAACCTTTTCGAAGCGGTATATAAATAGATTAGGTCATTAATAATTTACGCGTTAAAGCGGAATAGTGTTTTAGCCGAAGACACGCGAAAGTTAAACATTTGAAATTAGTCTCAAAATGTTAGTATAAACACCGATTTAAGACGATAGTTTTGCTAATCCACGAGAGTGACATTTATACGTTACGTCTTTCCCGATGGTTTATCACTACATAGTATAAAACAAAGTCGCTTTCTCTGTCCCTATATCCCTATGTATGCTTAAATCTTTAAAACTAAGTAACGGATTTCCATGCGATTTGTTTTAATAGGTAGAGTGATTGAAGAGGAAGGTTTATATGTATAATAACATAAATTAAATAGTGGAGAAATACTGTCATTTTTGAGGTTACTCCAAATTGAACGAGTGCGGGCCACGGGCAGTAATGAATAAATCGAAACTAATGGATCGATTTTAATCATTTTTTCAGTGAATGACATAGGCTTATATATTTTATACCTGTGCGAAGCCGGAGCGGGCCGCTAGTAACAAAATAAAATGGCAACTGAAAACAGCTGTATGTCGATCTGACTTGACTGTCTCATTCGCTTTTTATATAACCTCTGTTAACCCAAATTCATCCGTACTTTTTCGTACGCTTTTTCAAACATGTTCTTTCATACAAACCTAGTTCTGACAATTAAAAGCACAAGAAGAGAACAATTAGGCGAATAGATGTAGTGGTTCTGAAGTGGTAAGCGTACATATATGAAATGAGCGTTCGTAATCGTGTCGTGCCCTGTAATAAAACTAGACAGGTCCGTGCCCCGGGGCCCCAGTTCTATTGATTACTATTTAATTCGTTGTCAGTGGATACAATTACTAAATTACTCAGTTCCTCTCTAACGTTAACTGTCTATGTATAAATAAATGAATCGTATCATTATGCTTTCAGTTCGTATACATTTTATATTTGAACTTATTATAAAGCTCTCACCTCAATCTCGCCTGATGTCAATTGGCGGTGTCATCTAGGACATTAATTGAATTTCTTATTAATTTAATTCTACCTTAATTTTAATCCTGTGCCAGTTTGTTTTTAATATTTTACCGTATTTTTATATCGATGTTGATTACCTTTTTTAATTATACTTCTAATTTATAGTACTATCTGAAATATTCATTATTAGCAAATGTTTAATGTATAATTAGCAAGCACACTACTAGTATATTAAAATTATGTAGTTCTTTTTATTTCAAATTTATTACGCCTCATCTGTTAGTGTCCAGATACAAATAAATAAATATGGTAACATGTTAACTAATGCACGCAGAATATGGAAACACTGTTTTAATATAGCAATTAGATAATACCAATATTATAAAACTGAAGGTAATGCTTATTTATTTTATAAGTCACTTTGAAAAACCTATTTAAATTACTCTTCCATCTAAATCACCTCCGTCAGGTTGATTTAATACAGAAAAAGTTAAATATTAAAATTAGTTCATTTAATATTAATTCGTGTCCCGCCATTATCAAAAATCCACATAATGAGTACAAATTAATATTAACCCTACCTAAATGCTAAAATTGGCGGCAATGTCTAGACATCGGAGACGGATAAATCGAGCTATTGTAAATTTTTCGCTAAAATTCGTTCAATACCTGAAACTGAATGAAATGGGCCAATAAAAATAACTTTGTCTTTAATACGTCTCCATTGTCTGCTGTAGTTAGTACTTAGCTAAATGAGTTCGGATTAACTCGTGTATTTTAATTCGGCCATATTTGATTGTTCGTAATAACACAAGGAAGGAAGGGACCTAAAGGCGTATATTTATATTTTCTTTGCAACTAATGCAATGATGTGGAGGAGTCTTTCTATTGTTCGAAAATGAACATGGTGTATTTTGTTTAGTTTTTTGATCTGGTATTCTAAATATGTCGCGCCTATATTTACTACCAATAATCTTTATATCCGGAAGTGTATTGTCGTTTGTACTACACGCTTGTATTTTGAATGCAGTTATTTGGAAGTAGATAGGGATGTGTTGGGTAGTAATTGTACCAAACATTTTCACTGGATTTGTCTCTTCTTGATATTGTTTATAACTAATCAATCTTTAACCTTATTAACATGCATTGTCTTGTGTTAAAAAAAATATCTAATACAACGGTTGAATGTAGACCGGTTGAATGTAGCACGACCAATATGAAATGTAGGCGAAATGTAATATGTATATATATATATATTTGATAACTTCTCACTTGTGTATTTAACTTTACGGGAATATTGTCGTTTTATTTCATAAGATTGCATGTGCCAGAGATGAAAACGTAAGATGGATGTGTGGTGTTGTCATTAGAATGGATAACATGAAAAATGAATATAGCAGAGGAAGTTTCAAAATAGCACCAATGGCAGAGAAGTTGGACAGTAATTGCTTAGCATGGTATGGGCCCGTCCTGAGGAGAGATAAAAGCCATGCAACTAGAAAAGTTTTGAGTACGAAGGTGGACGGATATAGGAGTAAAGGGTGACCGAAAAACATAGGGATACATTGTATGAAAAGCGGTATTAAAAGGTACTTAAAAGGTGTATACTGAGATGAGATCTAATAGGGGAGAATGTAAAAGGAACACGAGTTGTGCCGACTCTTCTTACGCGAAATAGAGATAAGAAGATGATAATTGATGATAGAGCTCCGGGCAAAGAATCTGCCAGCTAACGCTTAACATTGAGTTCCCGCAGTTCTACTAACCAATTAATTTCGATTGTAGGTTTAGTATCGTATCATAATAAAATAAAAAAATGAGGTTTCATCTTTGATTTCAATAAGTAACATAAGCAAGAACCATCATATTACATAACGGTCTTATCTATACATATAATAAAAATGAAGTGTCTGTATCTAATATCAATATAACGACTTTTTACTGATTGGATATGAACGTATACGAGTACACGATACTGATAACAAAAATACAATTTTTAAAATTTTTATCTGTCTCTCTGTCTGTTTGTTCCTGGTAATCTCCGAAACGGCTGGACCGGTTTTGACAGAAATTTCACTGACGGATAGTTAAAATTACAGAAGGTGACATAGGCTAGTTTATTTTAGATTAGCTGTCATCCGTGGCTTCGTCTATTATCTAGTACTATTTCCAAAACGATTGGACTTATTTTCATGGGACTTTGACAGATAGCTGATGTTATAAGAAGTAATTTACAATTATAAAACAAACGCAGGCGGAGCTGCGGGCAACAGCTAGTTAAAAATAAATAGTTATACAAAACATAAGATTTTTATAATGTTGTTTAGTCGTCAACACATCGCTTTAAACGTTATATTAAAATTTCGTCACGTCATTTCAAAATAAATGCTCTGTTAAACATGTAATTTATACGCTAAACTCAAAAAGGTAGTTTGTTCAAACTCTGCTAAATCAGTTTCACACTGTTGATAAGATCACAGTGGCCGGTCGCCTACGTCGAACGCCGCAAATCTACTTTTCTATAATCAACTTTACATATTGTTTCGAACGCATTCACAACTTGGAAAACAGCGCAGTCGGCCGTCCGAGCGCAGCTCTTTATAGCATTACGTGAAATAACTCCTAGGACATTGTTAGACTTTGTCAGAGCTAATGGATCGCTTCCAACGCAAAACTTCTACAGATAAGTAGAATCTAGTTAAAGTTCAGTCGAAAATAGCATTTAGGTACGCATTTGCTGTGCTTTAATAATATCAGGATACGCTTTTGTTTCATGTTACAGCGGAATTTATGTACTAGTGTTTTTACTTATAACGAAATATTTGATTCATAATTTTCAATAAGCAACATATGAAATTCATGATACTTTAATTATTTTTATGCATATCCCCAAAAATATTATTCAGCTCTGTTTATATACTATACTAAGTGCTGCATGCCTGACGTGCTAGGTATTTAAAGAGAAGTGTTCTATTTCCTATTACACAATAAAATCGACTTCTATGGCGAATTTTATTAGGTCCTATTATTGTGTTCGAACTTCGCGTGCGTGCGATTTAAAAACAAACAAAAATACTTTCGTATATACGTATTTATAGATAAGAAAAACGTATGTTTGTTATCATACTAAGACGTGATACATCGAAAAAAAGATGGAATAAAAATTAAAAAAAAAACATTAATATCATAATTATGTGAATATAATTATGTTAATGAGTATATAGCGATGAAATAAATTTATCCTTTAATAATGAAATAATTATAATTAAAAAACAATGGAAAAAAATGTTGTTACTAAAAAAGAAGCTACACAAAGAAAGTTTTAAAAATACATATTAAAATGCACTTACTCGGCGAATCGGCCAGCAAATCTCCGTCGTCATGGGGCGGCGACTTAACCGAAGCAGGTGATAACTTAAGAGGCGCGTGCGGCGACGATATTGGTCCAGAGCTAGCGCTGCCCGCAGTGCTCGCTGGGCCAACGTTCGAACTGCCGTGCGATGTCGTTATTGTAATCTCGCCGTTCGACGCAGCAAGCCTGCACCGTATTGATTTAGTTATAAATAGCTATAATAAATAAAAACTGAAATAATGTGGGTATGTTGTAGTGGGATGTGAAGGCTATTCGAATCCTACACATTATTTGATTTTACGGTGAAAGAAAAATCGTAATGCGCATGTTGATAGAGTACCTATTTCTATCACTCTCTTATCCGTATATCATGATATGTACCGTCAATATTTCAAAACTTTTAGAGAGCTCTCGATGTTGGTGGCCTAACATAGAACATATAAAATGCAGAATGGCTGTAACTTTTGTTAGTAACTAAGACAGCTAGCGCCGAGTAAGATAGAGTGTCAAATACGAACTTATATACCTATGCATACATAAGAATTTCTGATTCAATTATCAATTATTCTGTGAGAAAACACGGAATCTTCTATTTCTTTCTAATGCTATTTCCTTATAATAGCATTCAAATACATTTTTGGTATAAGTTTTATCGATACGAATGATTTCTAAAGAAAACCGTATGCATTTTGTGGAGTACGTAATCCAGTATACAAAATAAGTTTTTTGACATGTTGAATTTGTTTAAACCAATTTTAAGAATAATTATTATATTAATAAACAATTATAGGCAACATTACAATTTTATTAAAATCTTCCCAAAACTGTACAGATTAATCCAGTAAAAGTGTCATAAAGAACAGTAGAGTAGTTTCTGATTATTACTGATATATTATAAATGTGAATGTCTGTTTGTTTGTTACGTTTAGAACAGTAGAGTAGTTTCTGATTATTACTGATATATTATAAATGTGAATGTCTGTTTGTTTGTTACGTTTTCACATCATATCTACTTCATCGTTTGTTATGAAATTGTGTATATAGATTGTAAGGGGCACAGAAAAGGACGAATTTTTTGACCCAAGAAAAAAGTAGTACCCGTTCCCGAGATATACGATAATACGAGCAAAAGCTACTACAAAAATATTACGGAAAATAATTAATAAATATTTTCATTATAAAATGGTTTATTATTACTATTTCTTAGGTCTCTTTTTAAATTAGATTATTATTTTAACTCTATGTAATTGCGTATGAACTAACTTAATTCGTAGAATATTAAAACTTTAACTAATTAATTTCGAAAGTTTTACATGTACGGCTTATCACAGAAGTGTGTATAGAATTAATGTATAAGTATGCTGGGTGACGACATGCCCACTTCTATTCAAAAGTCGCCGTCGTGACAACAGCGCCACGGCGCGGCGAGTGGAAGCGCGTTCTACAAATGAGGTACTCGCTTCATTAAATACGCGGCTGCATTAGCTGTAATTGCCAGCTAATTAGGACCCATCCGTCGCAACAAACGTACATATACGAAAGGAGCTACAGCTCATACAAAAGATTAATATGCATTGTTCCTTAGATAAACACATTTTTGTACAGTGGTCGACGTCTTAGCATACTGTACACTATCATAGCATTTTTTAAATATTTCATAGGTTTTTATAGAGTTTGACTAGAATCTTATATGCTGTTAAATAACGATACGGTCTTAGATGGTAAATATGCTATGCTTATAAAGGGACCGGTTTTTTATTTTACGCACACTGTGCGAAGATTAAAAAATGATAAAGAGTTAATTAAATTTTTCTATACATTTATTAAAAACTACACTGGCCAAACGCAAACCTACAAATAAAAAAAAAAACATATGATTATAGCTAACTGTATCTATATGTAATATAGATTCTAAATTTGAATTTAATACTAATTAGAATTGAATTGTGATCTTTGTGAGAACAAATTAACCCATGGAACTATCCAAAACCATAAAACCTTATGTCCCATACAAACGAATGTAGACCTCATGAGGCACATGTCAACAGACTGTTGGTAGCGTAAGTTTAAAAAAAATATCTGACTCATTACAAAACTTTGCAAAATAACAAATGATAGTATTGTAAAATTATAATTTTTATGTCAAATATAATATTAAATTATTTTTTCATTTCTGCGAACTCTTTTTTTGTAAAATGAAATTTACAATGAACGATGTCGTGAAATGAAAAACATAATCCGCCATTTTGAGGTCTGGGTTTTTAAAAGTCAGCCGAGGGGTTAACACAATGTTGCTTAGTGTACAGTTACATGTTTAAAGTAGGAAAGTACACGTACAATGTTCGCACGATAATAGGGCTCAAAACTACTTGAGTTTTGCACATCCATCATGTTTTTATACCATTTTATTATATTATATGACCAAGACTTACATAGCGTTAGTTTTAAAAATAATATCATAGTGAAGATTTGATTCATAATTACGTTTATTGTATGTTTTATAATGGTTTAATGCTTCAAACAAGTAGAACGAATTCCGTTCAGACAAATATAGAAACAGATGTCTATATAAAAAGTGTATAGATTTGTTTAAATTTTCTAATCGATGCCCATTACAAAGAGCGCTGATCAAGAATACGATGTTAAAAAAACATTCGTCTGCTACTATTTTAACGCAAAAACGGCTGGACTGATTTTGATAACATTTTCTACAAACGAAGGTCATCCCATTTATAACTTAGGTTACAAGAATTGTCAAAATGCTTTCACGAATAAGATTAAAAAAAAACAATTTGTACACAGACAGCATATTTTTTTTTATATTATAGGGGGCAAACGAACAGGTGGATCACCTGATGGTAAGTGATCACCACCGTCCATAGACACTAGCGACACCAGGGGAGTCGCAAGTGCGTTGCCGGCCTTTTAACTATGTGGCCCTCTGGCGCTCTCACTGGCCGAACGAAACGCAACAGTGCAACCACTGTTACTTCACGTCGGCTTTCTGTAAGAGGGTGGTACTACCCCGGGCGAGCCGACCCATTCATGCTGAAACCAGTAATAGTTTCAGCGTAGCTCTACCACCTAGAAAACTACCAACACGCTATGATAGAACGCTTGAAAGATATATCTAAGTATTTCCAATAATGTTCCTAAATTACACTATTATTAACCGATTTTTATGTCGTTTTGTATGCGTGAAGTATATAGTTTCGAAATGGATAGCCTATAAAATTTATCAATAATATTTTTTCAACTCATAAAATATACTCACACTTTAATAAATAATTATTCCACGAATAACGCAAGCGGAACCACGGGCTGTAACTAGTATAATACAGTTTAAATGAAGATGTTTTCATTTTTAATTAAAAAAAAAAATCAATGGCAATTTTTTTCCCCGATATAAAATCGTGTACATTATACTAGACGGCTTCGTAAACTCAATCTTGCACACGTCAAATGTAGAGGTGTCTACTAAATAAATTAATATAGTACAAAATTTATACAAACGCTACAACACTTCCCGGCGGTACTAACTAGATACAACAAGCTAGTTTAACTTCATTCCATAAATGCTTAAGCACCCGGTGCGAAGTGTTAACATAAAAAAAAGAAAAACCCGGATAAAAAGTTCCTACTTACTCGACGCTTCAGTGAAACTAACAGGGACAACTGTGGAGTGGCTTTTTAAAATTTGATAAAAAAAAATCACTTATGTAGTCGCTGTGATATATACACTGATTATGTTTATCTATATATAAATGGATGTCGGTGTATATATAAATGAGATTTTTTTTATACATTATAGTTTAGCGTTTGACCACAATCTCATCTGATGTTAAATGATAATGCGGTCTAAAATGGTAATTTAATGTGTTGTTGTAATTTAATGAGGCTGAAAGTCTCAAATGATTGCTAATATGAATTATAAAGAGATAAAGTGGTATTTAATCGACCAGCATAAAAGTTGGCAAACGTAGGTTTTTTTCTTTATTGAAACAATTTTTATGCTCATTATTTCAATGTATAGTTCGATATTAGGTGGTTTTAGGCTATATTTTATTGTTATTAATTTTTATGTTGTAATTTAATGAGGCTGGAAGTCTCAAACGATTGCTAATATAAATTATAAAGAGATAACTCGGTGAGTTTGTTTATACAAAATATGTACCAGTACGCAGTACTCATTCTATTCTGAATTTTTTATACATACGGAAAACTTAATTACTCGTGAGCGCTCTAGGTTAACTTATTTATATTATTTTTTCTATCTTAATAAACGCATACGTTGTCAGTTAATTGAAAACAAAACCGTATAAAATGGTAACAGACAAAAATAATAGCAATTGGGATATCAGTAATTACTACCATCATTATTATTATGTTCCGTATATCATTATACAGTTTTTATCGTCTTATATAATTTGTAATTGTATTGTGTAATTGTTTACATTTTCAAATATTCTATAAATTTTGACCAGAATGTCTCAAAAGAAAATTAGGTACGGTTGCTATATTTATTTACATTTTAGACTAGCTAGTGCCTGTGACTTAATCCACGTCAATATTCTGTTGTATTCCATGCAAATTGCGTGTCTAATATAGATTTAACTTTTTTAAATTGTAATTGTATCACTACTGCTTGGCTTATATAGAAAATGCTAATACGAATTAGCCTAAATCCTTTCTCAGATTTATATCTATAGCATATTTTTTGAAAATGAAAAAAACAGAAATTATTAATTAAGTTTTGTAGCGTGTGCATTCTAAAAGAAAAAAGATGAAATGAAAGAAAGATGTCCATTTAAGGTGTAAATAAAATAAAAGTTGAAAATAAAAATAATAACTCCAATAAGTCTCTTCGCCTCTCTATATTCCGCTTTGGAGGCAACCACAGTTTATTGAAATGTTGATGTGTTGTCTTTCTTTAAGTAGTAAATTTATTTAGTGTTGACTTATTCAATCAAATAATTAATTTTAAAATACTTGGAACCGTCCATTAGTTTGTTTACTTTCGAATTTAATAACATTAAAATATAGCTCTTGTGTCTTAGGGATAATCTAGCTATCTATTAGTTTACAATTTGTAAAGTCGGATTGATACTACCACTATTTAGATTATTTCATATAAACTCACAAAGTTTACCTCTGTAGTGATATAAATTATATACAATTTGGCTGTATAATACGTACACCTTTGCCATTGTTAGGTAACAACACTAATTGTGTTTATGACATTTGATTGAGTTTTCCGTGGAATCTTAAGCTGTCATGTATTGACTTTTAATTTTTATTCATGATCATGGGTTATTTAATGTTGTATTTTACAATATTCGTATCATCTTAAATAATTTAGTTCGATTGTTGTGGCGTTATTCTCATAAAAAAACGCGAGAAAGATGGTAAGCCTTGGAGGAGGCCTTCACCGGAGAGGGTTCCTGATACTAAAATTGTAAAAGTAAAAAAAAAAAGTAAAAGTTACAGGAAATAAATAAGACTTAAATAAATAAATAATTATGGCTTTAGTGAAGTGGATGGGGAATAACACGACGGAGCATGAATTTTAAGATTCCACAAAAATTCCCTTTAAATTTCCGGCAAGAGGGTCACCATCTTTTCGGAATATTAAAGTCATTACAAGATATTTTGTAGTGATATTACCCAACTTATAACGACATGTTACAATTTCATAATAAAATATTACAAAAGTCTGTAAAAGTTCAATGAACCTTGTTTATCTTCTTCTTCTTCTTGTTTTGGCACCGCAGAAGCACTTGCCAGTGTCAATGTTTTGTTTCAAGTAAGTGTCTTGTGATAATTATAATGTTCTAACAAGATGGTGGTTTCCTTGTTAGAACTTTCCATGGAGTTTTGGTGGCATCTCAGAATGCATGCTCCGTGGTATTATTTCCCATCCACTTCACTTGTGCATAATAACCGAACTATATTACGTAAAACACCACCAATATTACAAAATATAGAGTCTAATAACACAAGATTATGAATCAAATATAAAAGCCACTACATGACAGACTAAGATCCCGCCAAAAACTTGCTTGTTTATCTTACATAATGTTTTTCTTTATTTGTCAAGCGTTAATTCAGTTTAATAAAGTTGTTTTTTTTTTGTTTTATTGTTCTATTAATGTTACTGTGGGAACATTACGAGTCTTAATCGCCGTATAATAAGCGTGTATCGTTGCAACCAGATAGATACATGACGTTGTTGAAAATGGAGTACTGTGACGTCACAATACTCTAAATATTTACCTCCATATGCAGTATATTAAGCAAGTATACAAATAAAAATGACTATCACATTCTTAATGGATGTGTCTGATTGAATAACCTACTTACATATGTATACTTACATATGTAAATTTGTTTTGTTTTTCATTATTTTATGAATACTTTCTTATTTTTATTAAATCACTTTCTTTTATATATGAATTTGGATGGAATTTTGTAGCCGAGCTTTAGCTATGAGGTCATGCACAAATTACGTTATATTTTAAAGGGAGAGAGGAGATATGAATAATCTTGTGAACAACGGGCATGAGCTTCTTAAAGTCACATTTATAAATTTAAAGCATTAAAATTTTAAACATCTACTATATTGAAAACGAAAATATAAAATGTTTCATTTATTTTTGATTGTATGAATAAGTATTTGAAATGGAAATATATAAACGATTTTGGAAATGCTATTTGTAATATTTTTTTACATTTACAATATCAACATATGTTATTTATACTACAGGACAAACGTTTATGACAATGTAACAGTTTGTAACAAGGACGAGGTGGGATTTTGAAAATATATGAAATTTGTGTGAAATAATTTATTGATGACCCCTAATTTCCTTATGAACAAGGAATTTGAAATTTTATACATAACCTAGACTTAGTTCACAATGCACTAAAAATGAAAAAAAATCTTATTTTTTACTTATTTCTAAAAAAATAATTGGCTACTTGCGAAGCTATTTTCATTAATATAATAGGTACTAACTCTTATTAATAATAAGTAGGTACCTCAGAGGAAGATAGAAAAAAGCACTAATGATAGAGGTGTTGAGGAGTTATAGAGCAGCATGGTATGGGCATGTCATGAGGAGAGATGAAAGCCGTGTAACTAGAAAAGTTTTAGGTATGAATGTGGACGGATATAGGAGTAAAGGAAGACCGAAAAGTTATGGATAGATATATATGTATAAAACGTGTGAATATTAAGATGACATTTGGCAGAGTAAGCACAAAGGTAAGAACATAATGATAGTAGGTACTAATTCCTATCCAATTACCTACATACATTAGTTACGTTGGAAATTTAAAGTAGATAAAAATTGCTATTTACAGCATATTAATTAAATGAATATCCAGGAAGATATCACAGATTTAAAGTTACATACAATAAAAAGAAAAATTGTTTGTATGAAAATTCATAAGTAGCTTCTATGACGTTGCTGAACTGTCAATGTCAAAGCGACTAATGTCGGGTTTGAATCGTCTAGACACTTATGACGTCACATTAGTATTTTCCACTAATGTGAAGCCGACCCGGATTACTAGTTAATTTATACAAATCTAATTGTTAACAGAAATTATTTTATAAGTTTTTATATATACTCGTATATACAAATAAAATGATAGAAGTTAGAGTAAAAGTACTAGATGATATTCGATATATTTTTTTAGTTTCACTTCTCAGATATATCTATTCCTTCTCTAGAAAAAAAAAATAACTATAGCTAAATTTAATACAACGTTATTCAAGTTTTAGAAAACTACAAATTTTATGGTAGGTAATTCTTGTTCAGTTATGTGTAAATTGCACGACCACACAGGCGAAGTCGCAGGCGTCAACCAGTTTCATTACAAAAACATGGCGTAGTAAATAATATTTTTTATTATTGTAATGATTATTTCGTAATATATCGTAAATATATTTCAACTGTGCCTATGTTTATATTACACAATAGTCGGTTTCCAGAAGATTCTTATGCAAAATTCATAACCTTGATAAGTGCCCCACCTATACGGTTGTAACGATTTACAATTATAATACAACATTAATAGACAAACGACACAATATTTATCTAGATTGTAGGCCAAGAAATGAGCTATTAAACTTAATTATGGATGCGAGAATTAATGGTACCAGACTGTAATTATGAGGTCGCATTAACTTAATGTCGTTGGTGTTTCGGTGTTGCCTTGTAATCGCCGAATACGGTGAAAAATCCGATAAAAAAAAAACAACTTATAAATCTGTTACTGTATACTGTAATTGTAAGTCCTGATAATTGTTAGTATTCACTGTAATCTAATTATAATCAATCTTTTTTAAGTATAACTGTATACAAAGCCTATATGATAACAGTTTTCACCTGGTTTAGATGACGCTGTGGACTAAAAGAGTAACACGGTAAAGTTAGGGGATTTGGACTCAATTGCAACTGCCAGAATATAACTATAGGTGATGAATGATAGATTTTCACCTTGACGATGGATGCTTAACCAGACGAGCATTTGAGTATGCCTTACCACCATGCTATGGTTTCATCAGAATCTTTTGTTTTATCCAGAGCCTCCGGCTAATTGCAAGATTCGGAAATACTTCAGATATGAAAGAAATATTATTTCTATTATGTAGCTAGGGTCATTGTTATGGATGATTTTGTTGTGTAATATCAAACTACGACCATTAGGAGTAGATCAATAACAATATAAATAACAGCTCAGAAAGTGTGCTAAGCCATAATAAATTAATAATGCGGATATCGTGTATATAGCATGGCACGGGGTATTGGAGACCGTAGTCAGGTAAATTCAGTACAGTATTATAAAGTAATGCATTTCTTGTCTTACAAGGAGTCAGGTATTGTACTATATACAAGAGAACAAAAATGTTGTTTCAATCGTTTATTTAATAGCTATAAATAGCTGTATATATTATGTCAGTTGTTACATAAAAAAGTCTCAATGTATAAATATATTTTTACTAGAAATTCCCGCAATTTAAACACAATTCACCTGGCAACACAGGTACATGTACGCACACATGCGCGTTAATGCACTATAATAGGTCAAGATACTGAGTAGCATGATGCCTATTACGACACGCAGTGATAAAATGTAGAATTAACATTATATAAATAACAGAATTGTAGGTATTGAAACCTGATCGTGTATAATCGAACTGCTTAATTTGATGTACAGATAGCTTGTTAGAAGTAGGCACTTGCCATTTTTCGTAGTTTTGGTGAAGTATTTAAGTATATAATTATCGGAAAATGTTTTTCTAATCTACACTAATCATATAATATACAAGTGATTGTCAGTTTTTTGTTCGTTTTTCAAAGCCATTAATCTTTGAAAGTACAAGTCTAATTAAAAAATTATCTATGCATTTTATAATTTATTTATTACGGAAGATTATATATTACGCGAAATTACAACACTTTAACAGTTAAAATTACCGTCCACTCTATAATAGGTCGGAAAGTAGGCTAAGATAGAAAGAAAAAGCACTGTGGGTGGCCGCGGCGCGGGTATCCGGGATCTAGGGCGGGTTGACAGTCCAAATAGAACTGGGCATTGCTACGAAGGGCCAAATTGTGAATGGCTGTCAGAGAGTTACCACTCCGTGTGAGTCTTTAATTTATCTACGGAATTTCTTTAAGTTTACCAACTGCGTTGATGATAATTTTAAAAATAGAAATCTATGAAAACGCAGTGCAAGCTAGCTAGTCCTTAAATATAATAATTGGTTACTTCTACATGTGTAATTTCATACAATTTTAAGTTTCGCGTAGAAAGTGCACTTTTCTCATAAGATATATAGTTTATAGTTCCAAGTAAAACAAAATTCAATAAGTAGTTTACATTCATTTGTTACATATAAAAAAGTGTGTGTGTGTACTTATGTACATGCTTTAGAAGTTATACTCCTTCGGCGTAACAAGATAAAAATCTTTTCAAACATGTTATTTTTCGCTTTACGCTACGTTTGTAGAAAAAACGACACTAACAATAGAAAAAAGTGTACTTAATACATACATACGTTTTTTGAATAAAATGTTGACTATAGCCAATTTCAGGGTGTCGGTTTTTCGTGACGGTGTGCGTGCGCATCGTAAAAATTTACTCTTATCATTTTTCCCTAACGCGCCAAAAGAAGTATAACTTCAAAAATTTTTTTTTTTCAAATAATAAATGAATGTACTCTAAATTCTGTTATTTCAATATCAAAACTTTTCTATTAAAATATTAGAAAGATTATATTAATACAACTTTAGCTTCAACAAATATTAGACGAGATAACCACGAGCAAGTCATGTCCTAATTTTAATATATTCGGAGGCAATATCGCATTAGATCTATTCATCATCATTACGGGCCGGATTAAGCGCGTCACGGGCGCTAAGATAATTATATATGCTGGAACACTTAATGCCTCGGCTGTACCTAATTATATGGTCGCATTAAGCGAACAGTTTCTGCGAGTGCGGGCGCCCGGGGGGTTACTCTACTTTAATAATGAGTAGTTATATATAAACGCTTGTACAGTTATACCTAAAAAATCTATATATATATATACATATTTATTGTCGAATGTATGTAAGCACATCACTTCAGAACGGCTGCACATATTTAGCTAATTCTTTTTTTGTTACTATTGTAAGTGTCGGGATAAGGTTTATATGAAAGAACACTGTTTGCAAAATTGTACGGAAAAATGAAAAAAGTTGGGTTCATAAAATCCATATAAAAAGTGAGTGAATAAGGGAGAATCTTCAAAAATATTGACAGAATGGCCATATGAAAAGGGAAGGCTTGATCTTGTTTTCTTCCCTTAGTACACTAGAGTCGGACAATGAATATTTAATACAAATTATTGATATGATTTACCTCGATGATTGAGAAATATACTCAACATTCGTTCTGACGATGTAAGAGTCATATAATTCATATTTGTTGACAACGACAACTGAGAGATAACAGTCCATCGTTGGTCCATACCGACTACCAAGTACCACTCTCTTCGAAGTTTAATATATCCACTACGAGTATACACCTGATTCCATAACGCGACAAACTAAAAACAGAGGAAATTTAATTTTAATTTAATTTAGCTTTATCGCAGCGTGTATGGTGGTAGCATATGGACATCCTGCCATCCTGCTTGATTGATCCTGCTTAAAACTATTATTTTGTTATTATGGTTAGACTATCAACTATCAAGATATTGTAGCTTCCTGTGTCAATGTTTAAAATCGTAGTCACTACTTCCGAAGATTGTCTCCTACAATATTAACTCTCTTATCATGATCAATTCGATGTTTAAATTATAATGACAGATGACATAACTGTCAGTGTTGCCCTATTAAAATCAGGAAATAACATAAAAGTTTTTGCAAGCGTAAAAAATTTGATTAGATTATTAATAATGTAAGACAGGAAAACCTACAGTTATATAGTTATAATCTCTTGATTAAAAACAAGTAGAGCGTGCTCCGAGGGCACTCACACATAGAGACGAATAATTATTGTAAATAGGCATTAATGCTGTAGTATGAGATTGCTATGACAAAATGTTATGATGTTCTGCGGCGGCGATTAAAATTCTTGTGTTATGTATAACCAATTCATTTAACGGTCTTAAAAATATTGTGTGGAATTTTCGACGGGAACTTAGTCTGAAATTTAATAAGTTTTTGTATTCATTCATAAGTTTGGATTATTCGACTTTAAATGATATAATATTGGAGAAATTTTACGTAATATTGTTTGGTTATTCCGCAAAATTGATATCGATTGAAAATAATAGTATGGTACAAGAATTATCAGATGTCATAGAAACTTTCTGGAAGATTCTAACATGGATGACGCCATTTTGTCACGTCAGTGAAATGTCTCGAAATCGTTAATTATGATATATGAAATATTTAGCCACTTGACAATGGCCGTAATAACTTTTATAAAGAATGTTTAGTTGTTAGTGTAGCAAAAGAAAAAATCAAGGAGTTATTGTATATGAATGAGATTATTATAGATTGGCATTTTACCGGAATAATAATAGCCTTGTCTTCTTATTTGTAAGAGATTTTGTTGTGTTCGTTAATTTTCAAAATAAACGTATTAACGTATAACGTATGTAGCTGGTAAGTGAAATTTGGAACTGAATTCTTATATATAATTATCATCATCAGCCTGTAAGAGACCCACTGCCGGACCACAGGAGTCTTCTCAAAAGAAGGTATAGAGCATAATCACCACGCCAGCACACAATGTATTGGCAATATCAAACTCTCAGTAATCCACAGTTCTATATTTTTCCCACATATGGTGGTACTAAAAGAACATTTCTCAGGTTCAGGTTTCCTCACGATGTTTTCCTTCACCGTCAGCCGATAGTGTTACCAATGCAAATTAGTAAATGTACGCGAATTCCGAAAAATTCGTTGGTACATGCCGGGGTTCGAACCTGTGAACATCGGATTAATTTATTCCACCGGTAAAACCACTGGAGCACCACGACCTTTTTTTAATATATAATGCCTAATTACATAATATTTAGAATAAGAAACTCAGTATTTGGAAAAGCTCAATTATGAAGAACACACTAGCGCCCTTCCTTATTATCAAATCACTTTTTTTTTGTTATGCCAATCAACATTTTTAAGATTCATAAGTACGTTAAAATTAAAAACTTGTTGTTATTTTCATCTTAATTTATATCCATCCATAATTTATGATGATTTCTAAAATTATCGTATACATTTCCTGTCGCGTATCGATTAAGCAATTACATATACTTCTCACATACAACATTTAATGAAAATTGGTGAAGCCGTTTTTATGCTTCATGTAGACATACAAATAAACAGACTGTACGTCTAAATTTTATCTATGCCATTTTTCTGAGCAGTTTTATTTATAATAGGTATAGATTTTAAAGCCTGTAAAATAAATACACACATAGAGAGGTAACTACACACTTATTAATGTACTAGAAGGCCCGGGTGACGTTGTCCTGCCCTGATAATAAAAAAATATATACTTATGTGGGCGAAACGCTTAAGGCGGCTTGACTTTTTTCGATACTTTCAACTTTTATCATTATATTTCAACATAGTTACACAAAATTCAACATAGTTACACAAATTAGTTTGACTAATTATATACCTAGATTTTCCTAATGGATTACTCTATCTATTGGAGAAGACCGCGTTACAATCCGTTCAGTAGTTTTCGAGTTTATCGAGAACATACAGACAGACGCGGCGGACGAACGGCTTTGTTTTATAATATGTAGTGCAGTAGATATAATACGAATCATACGTCGAGTAAGAAGTCGTTTATATCCGATTTTATTAAAGAGACCATGGTGACAGAACAAGTGATATAATTATAACATAAGCAAGAGATGGTTATTAAAGGAACAGAATACCGTCTTGTCCGCGTTGGTCGCGATATAAAACTTATCTATAATATAAAAATGAATCGCTAAATGTTTTGCTAAGCGCAAAACTCGAGAACAGCTGAACAGATTTCGCTAATTCTTTTTTTAGAATATTCCTTGAAGTACGAAGATGGATCTTACGGAGAGAAAAATTAAAAAAAATACTTGGAAAAGTCTTAAAACGACACTTTTCTATACTCCCATACAAATGATCCGTAATAATACTTAAAAGTCAATTTGAACTTTAATACCATAGCATAAAGTTTAAGTGTTAGTGGAGAGGTGTTCCGGGAAGGCGAAACAATTGAGTGACGTTAGTATCGTATAAATATGAATGTCAATATTTATACGTTGGTCCCGAATAGCAGAATAAGTATTAAAAAATAGACTGTTAGGCGTTACGAAGTTCGCCGGGGTCAGCTAGTATAAATGTATAGTATAATGTATAATATAGATGTATATATTTGTATTATTATTTTTCCGCACGGCCATAACCAGAAAATTGTTTATGAAGTGCGTGAACAAGTAATTATATCGGTAAGAACGTGTTACATATTACATCCTGTATATGAATAAATTAAACAGCTCATTAGCGTTGATAATGGACGGTGATAGGTATTTTTCCTTATTATTGTACTTCGTAGTAACCTTTAATTAATTGTTATAAAATCCTAGTATATTTTCACAATACTTCGAATATTATTACATGTATGTATATCACTACATAGTATAAAACAAAGTCGCTTAAAACTACGCAACGGATTTTGATGCGAGTCGCTTCCTCTGTCCCTATATCCCTATGTATGCTTATATCTTTAAAACTACGCAACGGATTTTGATGCGGTTTTTTTAATAGATAGAGTGATTAAAGGGGAATGTTTATATGTATAATAACATAAATTAACTAGTGGAGAAATACTGTTATTTTTGAGGTTACTCCAAATTTAACGCGTGCGGGCCACGGGCAGTAATGAATAAATCAAAACTATTGGATCGATTTTAATCATTTTTTCAGTGAATGACATAGGCTATATATTTTATACCCGTGCGAAGTCGTAGTATATATATGTATGTATATCACAATATAATAGATTTTTATTTTAAACGTTATATAAATTAACAAACGAACAGTTACAAGGTCGCCAATAGTCGCGTAATAACTAACCGGTATTGTTTTTATTTATTTTAATTTTAAACAAAAGTAATTTAATAAAACTATGTATAATACAAATAGGTACTTGAATAATGAATTTTATCATTAAAATAATATATGTATATATGAATGTAAAAAATGTTATAAGCGAATGATTAATTCAAATTAATTAGTACATACTTTTAAAAACATCCTTGGTTACTAGACCGTGCATTTTTAAATATTATATTTCTTCGGAGATGTCACAAATAAATGGTTTGAAATGAAGCTAACGATTTTAAGAAAAACATAATTTAATTAAACTAGTGTTCGTCCATGATAAGAAGTATCATTTTTTTTTTCTTCGCGTACAAATTTACATTTAAATATGATTCTCCTAATTAATTATACGAGTATTGTACAGACATTGTAGTTTATATATCGAAGTATAACAAATAGAGAGTTATAAGTCTTCTTTTTTTTTTTAAGTCACGATGTTGGCAAACAAGCGTGCGGGCCGCCTGATGCCGCATAAGCGGTCACCGCAGCCTATGGACGCTTGCAACACCGGTGGTATCACATGCGCGTTGCCGACCCTTCTACTCGTCGATAATGTAAAATACTATTTCTACTATATTATACAGTTTTTAGTGTTCTAAAGAATTATTCAACCCCATTCTATCTTCTCTTTTCCACTACAGAACCACAAAGGCTGTTGCGCGTCTCCACAGATTCATAGTAGCAACCATCTCGCCAAGAACGAAGAAGGACGAAAATTTTTATCGTTGTCGTACTGTAAAGATATTGGGTCATTCAAACGAGGCGTGAAGAGGTAGTTTTGCATGTCGGCATGATGGCGACGACTGCCGTTGGTATTTAACACTGACAGTCGCCGTTGTTTTTGGACTGTACCGTACTTACCATCAGGTATTATTGTACAGTCATTTTGCCGAATTTATAAATAAAAAATATATATATATAACACTAAAACTCATTAGTAGCTAGTAAACGAAATAAAATGAAAAAATAAAACGCTTGAGGAACAAAGAAGAAAAAGGTACATAACTGAACGAATGATCTTAATTTATTTATATGTAAACAGAGACATATTTTTTAATAAAACTACAGATTAAATTACACTTATATCAAATTAATTTACTAATGTATAAATAAAAATACACGCGAACGGACTCCGATTATTTAATGCACTACAAAAATGGCGTATTGTTTGTTAGTTAATTTTCCCCCTCATGTCGTATCGTCTGTACGCCGCTATAATTTTGCTCATAATTACACGTAATAAGGGGCAATACCTCAGTGATACAATCTTTTTAATTACTAAAGCATTCAATATACTTGATGTTATGCTATGTTTGACTCATCCTATTTACGCGTTTATCCTTGGTCGTTGGACAATGAGTGACGAAAACTTAGTATATTTAAGTTCGTATTTTACCTAAAAAAATTTGTCTAAAAGTGTTATTTGTCGCTGACGCAATAACTGAATGTACTTTTTTTTCTGACAGTAAAAAAAGGTAATTTTTTTTGTCGAATATGTTTGTGTGTACACGCGAATTTGTCAAAAAACATACGACAAAATTTTACGATTCTGATACTGAAGTAATAGATGTATATATTTAAGGGAATATCTAAATGTATCCAATATTAAAATACAATTCTTGTATTTTTAAGCTATTCCAACATTATATGTGTTTAAGTGACCACTGTAATATATGATTGTATATTCCAATCGTCTCTAAGAAGAGTTATATACTGGTAAATATTTGCTAATTCAATACAACGTCAATTGATGAGAAAGAAATTGTCATATACTCTACCTCTAAACACAATCATTGAAAGCAACTACTTAAATAGCTGAATACAATCGTTAATATTGAAGAAGAGATTTGCAAGAATTAGTACGGAGCATTATTTATATAGCAGTGAATTTAAATCACTGTTATTAATGTGTTATTACACAAGTGATAACCTGTTACGTTTTAATATTATTATCACAACGTGGCTACATTAATATCCTGTAACTACAAATACCGTGTTTCTATGAACGATCTTTATGTATTCTTCTGTCTATTCAAATACAACAACGGTTATAGACCTCCGATCAAGAAACGTTTTTGAACTTTCGTCCGAATAGTTACTCTGCCTAGCATATAAGAAAATTATGCACTATATGTACATTTTATTTACAAGTATTTTAGACACAATATCCTATTAAAATGAGCACTCGTAGAAATAAATTATTACACGTGACAAATGATTTTTCATTTCATAACAAAAATAACAGTGATGCATGAAACGTTCCCTGCCTAATTCGAAAACAAATCTGAAGAGTGACGACAATGGTTTAGATCAGTTAGGTTTGTGGTTCTATTTGTTATTGTTTATAGATATGTATATACTGTATTTATCGCGTAAAATTAAGTGGATTGAATCATGTTTTTTCTACTTTATTGCCATTAAAAGGAAGTTACCAAAGCGAGTGATTGAGTCGGATACCGTGTAGGTGGTGCTTTTACTAGCAATAAGTAAAATACAAAATGTTTATAAAACAAACGTAGATTGTATTGCTCATTTGCTTATTTATTAAAACCGCGTCTTTTCCTACTACCGAGTTGAATTACTTATTGGAAATACCTTGAGGAAATATAACCAAAAGTAAGTTTCGAAGGTTAAATGATTAAATATTAATAATTCTACTATACGCATTATGATACGTTTAAACTTTACAATAATGAGAATCGTAACGACTTTGTTGTCAGTTGAGTCGGTAATAAATATGTAATTGTTTAAGGATATATTTCGAGTTATTACTATTAATGGATTTATATTATGCGTATTATACGAACGTTGACCTCAAGGACATCTGATGGTCAGAGGAACGATGCGTTCAGAAATACAAATGTTTCGTGTTTAGAATGAGGACTGTGAAAACTGTCACAGAGCATTTATAGTTGTGTTACAGTAGTTGCATTTGTGATCCAATCGGTTTCTAGGTTTAAAGTGTACGAGCGTCTTAGATAATATCGACAAACATGGAAGTCGACGGAAAAAAGCTCAATTATAGTTGTATGAACGCATCGATTGACTTTTGTTGACTATTTTTTTTTAAGTAGAAGATGACTCTAGTTAGCCAGATAACATCTAACACCACGCTATGGCGTTATGATATTTTCATTGAATGAAATCTAATCTTATTACTGGATTTGAAATCTCGTTCTAAATAAAACTTATGAAATTTAAGAAATTATTTAATCGATAAATATACTATTTTATTTGCAAAATTAATAGATTTCCAATTAAAAAAGATAGTTAGTAGGTACTATAAGTTGTATGACGACCAGAAAACCCACAACGCACACTCCAAAATGGCGACCGGCGCAAATAATAAATACGTTATTGCTATAATTTAGCTTAATACATTTAAAAATGACACATCAATGGACCCTAAAAAATCGACTTAATTACAATTAAGTGTCCTCCACACATGCTTACAAAGTTGTAATAAACATTGATTACTAATTCACACACACAGACACGCACAAACATTCACTCAGAGTTCGCCCGAGTCCGTGTGAAGCCAGCGTCAGTAGTGTAATTACATTCATTGTCACATAATTACTAACAACACTTGTTACTGCACCCACGCTAAATAACCTAAAATAGAACAATATGAACTCTAATACTGTCGTATAACGATATAATTCGATGAAAATAATTTCTGATTATATTACAATAAGCGACATGTTTCTTTTTTGTAATATATTGTTTCAAAAAACGCTTTCTGCTTTATAAGGTAATTTTAGTTTATATCGTTTGTCTGTCATGAAGGTCTTGTGAAATTCATGTAAAGTCATGTAAAGAATACAATAGAATAAGAAGAAGTGCAACTGCCGGAACACACCAACAGGTGCTTGGCGACAGATTTTCAACTTGAGAAGGGTAGCTAGCCAGACGAATGCTTTACCAACATGCTATGATTTCATCACGATGGTTTCCTTCACCGAAAGCTCAGACTCAGTTGCTTGGATTCGAACCTACGTCCTTCGACGCTGTGTCCGAATACACTACCAACTGAGCCGTCATCGCTTCAAAATTCAAATTATTCAAATTCAAAATATTTTAAGGAGTTTGTAAAGGATTTTGAACTAGAATTAAATTTCATTTAGTTAGTTGCATATATAATTGCAAATGGAATACCCTTGATGGTTAAAATTGTGTACGCATCTAAATTTTTTGTCAGTATATCGAAATACTGTGTCTTAGAGAAACTGTTCTCGGAAAAATTGGAAGATTTATAGTAACCATTAAATCCTTATCCTCGCTAATATTAAAAATGCGAAAGTTTGTTTGCTTGTCCGTTACATTTACACGTCTTAACTACTTAACCAACCATCGTAAAATTTTGCGTACACATTGGCAAGGATATAGAAAAGGACATAGGATACCTTTCATAAAGAAAAAAGATCTATTCCTACGACATAGGTTAAATATACAAATATAGGCTCAGCATAAACCGAAAGCTAGTATGAGAATATAATTAGAACTAAATTCTCGAGGAAGAAGGTATCTGGTAGAAGGTAGAGCTACGCTGAAGCTATTACTGGTTTCAGCATGAATGGGTCGGCTCGCCCGACGCGCGGGGTAGTACCACCCGACACACAGAAAACCGACGTGAATTAACAGTGCTTGCACTGTTGCGTTTCGTTCGGTCAGTGAGAGCGCCGGAGATCCACATATTTAAAAGGCCGGCAACGCACTTGCGACTCCCCTAGTGTTGCTAGTGTCTATGGACGGCGGTGATCACTTACCATCAGGTGACCCACCTGTTCGTTTGCCCTCTATAATATAAAAAAAAATATATATATAAGTGACAAAATATTGAATCACTCACCTGTTAATGCTATTCAAAGCTGCTGATCCAACGTTATCCCTTTCATTTCTTTCTCTCGACACCGCAGCGAACCTTTCAAAGTTTTCTCTCTCTTTATAATGTCTCTCTATTCTCGGCGACGAGGACCTCCTTACCCTGCATTTGCTGCGGCATGTTATTTTGTTGCACCGTTTGCAGTAAACTGTGGTTGCCTTGTGGCTGCTGCTGCTGTAACGCTTGGAGTAGTTCCTGGGCGTTCGCCGCTCCGTTCGATAAAAAGTTTGGCAAACCGGGATTTAGTAGGGCGTTCGATAACGTTGGATTCAACATGTTTGGTCGAATGTTCGGCTGTTGCTGGGGGTTGGAGTTGAGCAGCTGATGCGGCTGCGCCATCGCTTGGAGGTTGGCTAGCGACGTAGAAACGACTTGACCGTTGTTTAAGGCGAGGTTTACCATCTGGTCATTTGAGTTGACGTGGTTAACTGGTATCGTTAGGATGGTTTGAGTTGCGATTCCTGGTAAGGAAAATAATTGTATTTAATCATCATAAACTCAAAGTTTTTTGTATACATGTATATACATAAATGCTTTTCATGTAAGTACACTGTTTACCTTCTTTTTTGCAATTGAAAAGTTAAAACGACAGGAAAATCACTAAACTTTATATTTGTTTAAACCATATCCGAATTGGGATCTATTATGTTTTACCTTGCGACGTAGGAATGAGCAATTGAGCACCCTGAATCCCTTGAACCAGCTGCCCTGAAGCTAAAATCAGCTGCGGCATCGGAGACGGCATCGCGGGGGGTAACATGTTGCTGTTGCTCACGGGGTTTGGAGATCCCATACCTTTTAACAATAGAAGTGTTATTTTGTCAAGTTCTGTATGAAAAATCTCAGGCATTATTTTAACGCTGTCCTATAACTACGCTACGGTTGTCTTTTATCAACACTAATTTTGCTAAGAACTAAAGGAAAAGATTTGTTTTCGTATAGTTTGGGAAACTTAACCTATTGGGTGATATTGAAATACAGTCTAATGCTTTTACTGTTCCAATAAATTTGTCTAAGAAACCAAGTATTACATAAACCGAGAGAAATGGTTTTATAACTGGTATTTTGACGTTAATTAGTATATTAATGTTGCACGTTGAATTTTCGCGTGGAATTAACGTGGATTCTTAGACAGTATATCAGAATAAAACTCATACATCACGGAATAACGAAACGTTTGCGCGCTGTTGCTTTTTACCTCGTGTCATATAGAAAAAGCCAGTGATTTGGGCAATTCTGTAGAACACATTAGCTATATACTAATAGAATATGCATAAAAATATCACTACATAGTATAAAACAAAGTCGCTTTCTCTGTCCCTATGTATGCTTAAATCTTTAAAACTACGCAACGGATTTTGATGCGGTTTTTTTTAAAAGATAGAGTGATTGAAGAGGAAGGTTTATATGTATAATAACATAAATTAAATAGTGGAAAAATACTGTTATTTTTGAGGTTACTCCAAACTGAACGCGTGCGGGCCACGGGCAGTAATGAATGAATCAAAACTACTGGATCGATTTTAATCATTTTTTCAGTGAATGAAATAAGCTATATATTTTATACCCGTGCGAAGCCGGAGCGGGCCGCTAGTAATTAATATAACATAACGATGTATTTGATTATTTAATTGCCATGTCACAAAGCAACATCTACTGTTTCACAAAAAGGGTCATGTAGTCATTAGATATTGTTAAAACTTATATGTATTTAATTTAACTAGTGATGTCTAGTGGCCGTTGTTTGACCATAATAACAGGTACAAAGTTTTTAGACGTAATGAATGTAAAGTACGATGAATAGAGACTTATAAATAAAGGCTTCGGGCTCATCGATGCAAAAGCAAAATGATGGATATTATCATTTATTTCTGAATTTATAGGTTTTTATACGTTCGACCACAACGTCATCTGATCTTAAATGATGACGTGTTCCAAAGATAGGAGACATGCTAAACCTAGAAGGAGACTGGCTCTTAAGTACAGCTGCCACAACTCACCAACAGGTCTTTCGCGACAGATTTTCAACTAAAGCGTGGTAGCTGGCCAGGCGAACTTAGAAAAAGCCGTACGTCCAAGCCATGTTTGTCCTTCATCGAAAGCTACGACTCAGTCGCAAGAATTTGAACCTACGTCAATCGACGCGGTCTCTGAACACGTCATCAACTAAGCCATTATCGTTTCAAAAATACTCAAATATAAACTCACTTGTCGATTGCTTAATTGAATGGTATTCATTCAAATTAGTTCAACGGAATACAGAGATTGCAACAATCGTCCGATTTAGTACGTAGTACATGATACTGTTACTGGTTATAAATATTTTGCAACAGAAACTAATTACACAGTTCAATGAATATAAAATTTTGTATAAACACTTCATTGCCGAAATATCAGAGAAATTATTGCAATATATTATTTCCTGATCATTACGACATAAACATTATCTTTGGCAAATTAAAAAAAAAATAAGTAATTAACATGACTTTTTTGTCCGTCACGGTACACACACTTGCGTACAGTCAGTAGTACGTACGTACTTACGACAAAAATCATTTGCGCAATGTACAATAATTGTCCAACTACAACTTTCTATTTATAATTATACAATAAAAAGAAAATATTGTTTTTAGCGTTATGTAAGGGGATAAAATTAACTAATCTGGTAGATGTCGTGATAAAAATAATTTTTTTTTTCAATATCTCCATTATTACGCTAAGTTATACTGTTAAGGTTTTTGTAATAAAGTAGGTGGTTATCTAGTGTTGTGGGATTATAATTATTATTGCTTTTAAAGTTTGAAACAATTGAAGCAAATAGCTTATTTGTGTGCAGAACGAAAACGAACCGTCACACTCGGATCGGTGACAATGATTCGGGTTTACTCGGCTCCACTAGCCATAAATTACGTTTACTGTCTCTCACAAGGAACGCATTGTTTCAATACTTACATTTTTATCTATTAGTATTGTAATAGTATGTGTGTAAACAGTATAGTATTTCACGTGTATATATTGTACGTATTTGAATATTAAAATTATTTATTAACGTATCAATATTGACAAATCTGTATGAGATTTAATGTGCATGTATTTATTTATAAGTTTTCACTTCTAGCGTGTGGTCATAAGTACCACCCACGTTTTTTTTTACATTTTAATATATAAATATTGTGAATTTCATTTATTTGACAATTCTGCCTATTTAGTAAAAAAACCGTTTACCAAATGCCGTTGATATGTATCAGATATGATAGATAAATAGTTATTACTTCAAAAGAGAATGACAATCAAGAACAATAAATACAATAAGAACACGTATACACACGTGTGCTTCACGTCTTTTACGAGAGTTAAACGAAAACTTGTTCTGTCCATAGAAACAACGTGTTTTGTAATTTAATACAAGAATGGTACAGGTGAGTGAGGTACCATTCTACAATTTTAATTGCGTGTTATATAAAAATCTTAGCTTCACACTAATTATCGTCTTTGATTAAAATTATGTGCGAGTGGAATACGTATGTTGGAATACAATAAAGAAACGATAGAAAATTACACAAAATCCATCGGCAACCGAGCAAGACTAATTCACCGCGAACAAAACGGGCCCAAACGATAATTTTTAAACGCCGACTGACTTGTTACGATTTTATTATACTATGTAACCGACAAGTTTTGGTTATTAAAGAAAAAAAAAAAAAAAAAACAAGTCGTATTTCTTATTTAACACTCATTGTATCATCGAAGTAATTGTTGATAGAATATTTGATTGTTGTGAAAACAATTGTGTACTTCGAGAATGCGAGGAAAGGTCACGGATTGATTTGTCACTTTTTAAATATTATGCCTCTTTGCTAACTTTTAAACTAATGAAGACTAGGAGTATTAAAGAGTTTTTTTTAATTTAGATAATCCTTACTAACGCTAACTAATATTATAAATGTGAAAATTACTTTGTTTGTTAAGTTTTCACGACTTAATTACTCGACTGATGATCATGCAATTTTGCTGTAGTCCGGCGAAACTGTAGAGGCATTTCCAGTTCAACGGTGTAGTCAGTTCGAAAAGAAAAAAAAAGCAATTTTGCATATACACTGTCAGAGATATTAAAAGTACAGGATACATTTTACCTTGAAAAACAGTAAAGCCAAATTCTTTAAAATGCACGTGAAAAGTAATAGATATTACAGTAATAATTGAACATGACAAAACTGTGTCGCTAAATACTAGTATTCGTGTTTATATTCAAACACAGCGTTTACGATTAGTACGACTGACTTCGAACGAATGAAATATACAAATATAATTTTTATAGTCGATATTAATGTATATGACGAACGCGTTAGAGCGAAAGTGTTCTGTTTATGCAAAGTTCGAAAGGACGAGTAACGTCATTAGTCAATCGACCACGAGCGCTATCCGCATGGCTTACAAGCCCGTTAAACCCAACATTAACATAACGCATTCATTTATACCATGACATTTCACATTTTGTAATAAATGCTCTTTTACTACGGCACATCAATTAAATAACCGAAAAAAATGTATAATAAGGTCTATTAAGACAATAAAAATCTTAATGATACCGCAACACTCGTAATATCCGTGTGTTCGTGAAAAAAAAAAATGTAATTATACTCATTATTTAAATAGGTTTTTTCGTCCATTACGACGTTGGTTTAATAGGCGGTCCGGCGGGGCCGCTATCTTGGACTCATTAGATCGATTTGATCCGGTAATCACCTAATTACTAGCCCACGTGATGCTCAAGTTGAGAATTCTTAATGCGCAAACCGTGTATTTCTGATTATCCCCAATCTGTCTAATTAGTGGTCTGAAGGATAAAAGTGTTCTGAAGTGTTAACGCTCTAAAAAATGCTAATTGAGACGCGGAGGTGACAGGCGTCGGTCGCGTTGTTTCTGTGGAATAGGGAATTATTTGCTGATACTGAAGTAAGTGGTTGATTTGTATTTTGTACATTTACAAAGGTTCAAAAATAATAATATAACAGTACAATAGAATGATTCGTTAGGGATTGTGATAATTTTACATATATATTTTTAACTAGCTGGCCCGGCGGACGTTGTCCTGCCCTGATAATAAAAAATATATACTTACATGCAAGAAATGTTTGAGGTAACTAATGTATTAAATTTAATTATACTGATTAATACTGTAGCCGTTTAAATAGCGTTCCATATACCTTTTTGTATGTGACTATAGTTTTAGAAGATAGATGGGTATAGTAAGCTATCCTTAAAAGATAGGTATATGCCACTCACTATGCATTGTTTTGTTATATCTCAAAAGAGTTAGGCAGTGTTTTCGACGAAAGTTCCCAAGCGGCTTGACTTTTTTCAACACTTCTAATAATTATCGTTATATTTCAACTAATTTAGACAAAACCTTGACAAATTATATACCTAAATGTTCCTCGTGTATTATTCTATCTATTTCCAAACAAATTTGTTCTATATTTTCATGTGAAATATCTATTGACACGCTTTGGCAGTATAATCGACCGGTATGGCGTCACGGCAAACGGCATGACGCCGAGATTTGAGACGAGTGTTTTAGACACTCGGTAACAGTACTAGGTATTAGGCATATGCGTATTTACCTTGGGGCTGCAAAATGCTATCTGCAAATCTTTTTTTTTCAGGAATCTTTGAAATTTTTTATAGCATTAACCAGAATTTATCAGAAACGATATTTATATTTACAGACGATTTGCGATGAAAATGACTACCGAAGGTCACGAGACAGTAAAGTTGTAAAGGCAAACGAACTTATTGGGCGTTGTTAGTGAACTTTCGGCTATGCGGTATCAATTTGCAGCTCGAAATAATGATGGCTCCGTATAAGAGTGGTGGTAGGGTGACGAGTTGACAGACAAGAATTCGAATTTAACAACGAACTTGAAGAAAACCAACATGACGATATTATAGCATTCAAGTTTATAGTTCTCACTTGGTTCCCGTCTTCAAGTTATAGCCTGTTACCAAGGAGTTATCGGCGTTTGATTTAAGTCTAAACGTGTCTCTATTTTAGATTGCGATTATACTGTCCCTAGCGTATAATTGTCGCGTTTATGTTATTTCGAACCAGCTCGTTCAAGATAGAAGTAAGTGGCCAAAGTACCTACTAATATTCAGCAATCTTCGTAAATGTAATCCTGAATATTTATGCTAATGATGTTAATCATCAAACGCGTGACATAAACAATTTTTTAAATAGTTTAATTTCAATGAAGAACGGCTATATATTTGATTTTATTATAAAAAGAAAGTGTACGGTCGATTAAATATTATAAATGTTAAAAAATATATTTATGCAATGTATGTTATTCAAACACCAAAGCTATGCAGAAAATTAAATTTACTGATGTTCAAATGTACATTTATTAATAACTAGCAGGCCCGGCGGACGTTGTCCTGCCCTGATAATAAAAAATGTATACTTATGTGCATGAAATGCTTAAGGTAACTAATGTAACCATGTAACTAAGGTAACCATTTAATTTGATAAGGATTAATACTCTATCCGTCTAAATAGCCTTCCAATTATCTCATTGTATGTGACCATGTTTTAAGAAGATAGATGGGTATAGTAAGGTATCCTTAAAAGATAGGTATATCTACAAAAGAGGAATATCTCACTATGTATTGTCTTGTTATATCTCAAAAGAATTAGGCGTTTTCGATTAAAGATCCCAAACGGCTTGTCTTTTTCCAACACTTCCAACAATTATCGTTATATTTCAACCAGTTGACATAAAACCTTGGCAAATTGTATACCTAAACCTTCCTCATGTATTACTCTATCTAGACGACTGGGTTGTTTTCTGAACCGGTGGTAACTTTGACGTTCATAAGCGCCTTCTCAGGGCCTAAACTGAATAAAGTATTTTTGATTTTATAACCTACAAATAAATCGTAAAAACCTGTATATTATACGACTGAGGTATGTGACGAAATATGTATTCTATAATTAATATTGAATAGAAATAATACATTAATAATTTACCTGGCGCACTAACGCTCAGATTTAATGGCGAGTTGATGACATGGTTCGATGGCATGGACGCCAAGCCCTGCAGGTTGGCAGCCAGCTGAGACATCTGCTGTGACACTTGCTGTTGTAGCTGCTGCGACATCGGCATATTCTGCTGCATACTCGCCAGGCTTTGTAGGTTTTGGAACATCGAAGCCACTGTGGGAAACAGATAATTGTTAACACTTCAATTTATTCCTTTTACACTAACAATGGGTAGCGAAAACAGTTGGAGTGGTATCGGTATCTTTTTTAACTACTGCCGAAATTAAAACTTCTCCATATGTGGTGGTTAAACTTTGTGGTGGTATATTTTTTTTATTGAACACTTTCATTAATTTCTTCTCTATTTTTTTTATACACTATAGGTTTAACGTTGACCACAATCGCATCTGTTATTAAATGATGATGTGGCCTAAGATGGTAGTCACGCTAAACCTAGAGGGAGACTTTTTTATATTCGTATATACCTGATGGAAAGTACGGTACAGTCCAAAAACTACGGCGACTGTCGGTGTTAAATACTGACGGCAGTCGTCGCCATCATGCCGACCTGCAAAAATGCCTCTTCACGCCTCGTTTGAAGGACCCGATATCATAAGAGGGAGGGAACATACTAGTCGGGAGGTGATTTCACATCTTCACAGTACGACAAAGAGAAGAATTTTCGGACTTCTTAGTTCTTGCCGAGATGGTTGCCACTGTGAATCTGTTGAGACGTGTACTCGCCCGCGTAGTTCTGTAGCACACTAGCACACTAACAGATTTTCAACTTGAGGCTGGTAGCCAGCTCGCCAGGCGGATTTTAAAAAGCCCTACCACCATATCATATTGTTATTGGTAGTGGTATTGTTATGTATATTATTTCTTTATTTACCGTTCTTTTTCAAATAGCATTATCTCATAATGCGCTAGATAGAAATACTTCCGTTTAATACTAATTTTATACATAAAAAAAACACTTTATTTAATGCATGCATATTAATTTTGGTCATTTGAATACACATTTCTATTTATGTAAGTTTAGCAAAATGATTTTTTTTTCTTTGACAAAATTATAATAATATATACATATTCTACTTCGCAATCTTTGAACCATTAAAGTTTTGTGTCAAAGAGCAAATATATCATTCTAATAATACTAAAATATTACGAGGACGTTAGATTTGAATGTAATAGGATATCTATCGGTGCAGTTTATCTAAATGTCGTTATTTTATAAGTAATGCTTTCAGATTTCATGGCACTTCAGTCTTTTGTTCAATTGTTATTGCCGCAGTAGTAGACAGAATATTATAATTGTGTACTTCCATTGAAAGTTAAAGCACTGATGGGTCAATGGTAGCGTATTCGATAACTGCTGCGATTGATGATGGTTGGAATAACACAATAAAATTTGGAAAAGTTATCACCTCTCTCTGTACATCTACTGAATTATGATTTTGTGTAATTGTTATAAAAATGTGTACAAATAAAGATAAACCAGTTTTTTTGTCAGTTTTTGACATTTATAAGCGCTTTCTAGATTCTTCTAGAGGACATTTTTTTACTTAATTTGAAAATATGGTGATGACACCATTCCACGGTGTATGGCATCTCTTAATGACTGCTTGACTACCCACCACTCCCTAGGCTTAGCGTTTTACCATCTTAGGCCATATTGTCCCGTCATTTACAAGATCCTTCTACCAATCAAGTTTGTTCTTGACTTCGTCTTATATAAGCCCGAAACGGCTACTGCTATAAGCACGAGGTATGGTATAGAACAGCCGAAAGATAATAAAGATACAAGAAACATCGCTACGATCCGCAGCTTGATTTGATTTCCATCGAACGTCGCTCGTTTGTTCAGCCTTCAATCGTGAAAATATTTAAAAGCCCATTCATATTTACAGCCGCGAACATCTTTTAATCTCTATATGTGACAATACCGTAGTAAATAGTAACTTGAGACAGACCTTAACGTTCAAAACAACTAGATAAATATTTGCTAACGATATTTTAAGTACACCGTGGTAATCTAAATATAAACAAGAAAATTAATCTGTTTCTATATTACATATTTGTTCTATACTAAGTTTTCTATCAGATAAATCAAAATATTGTATAGAATATACGCACGTATACATTAGTATAACTGTGTCACAGCCAATAGCACCCACCTATCAAGTATCAACCGATTACCGAACGTGATTCCGTTCCACAAAAAAAAAACTATCATTTGCCCGCGATATATGTGGGGTATGGCTCTTAGAAACAGTACTTTTGTTGTAGTCGAAAGGTTCCATAACGTTGATAACGTGTATGCACAATTTTATGACGGTCGATTGAGTAGTCAATGTATGAAAATTATTAATAAATAGAATGGCATTTATAACGTTAGGTAAGATTAGATACATTTAAATAAAATGTTGGAGCGTTGTGGAATACGATAATGCAATGTTAAATACTAAAAGTGTACGAATATCTATCTACTCGTATAGTCCCGTGAAAGAATATTTATCTGGTATACTTCCAGTATGAAGTGAGAATGTGTGGGATCAAATCTGAGGAGAAATTATTCCATAGTTTTAAATTGTTATGTTATTTATTGAGCGTTAATGTTTTGAGGAAATCTCTTAATTTTGCATTAACTTGGAGATACAATAAGAGTGTAAAGGGCGTTGTTGGAGTTGATTTCAAATGAAGGAATGTCTACTCGTGCGTATTTTCCATAGAGCAAATAATTCGCTTATATAAAATCTTATTGTCTGATATACCATGGCTTTCCTTCGGCATATGCTTAGTATCTTTGTACAATTGGACGCTCTAACATCATCGTCGCGAAGCCTTGTAACGAGCTGTTCTTCTGAAAGGGTTTGCTGTCCCTAAATGCTCTTTGTGTTTTAACTATGGGTCAGTTCTGTGTCCGAGTATTAAATCTACATATGAGAATAATTTAGTTACCATAAAGCAAACTACTCTTCGTGGTTCGGCCTTATAATAAATTTAATAGCTGCGCTCCAGACAATGAGATGTGTTACCGGCCTGCATCTCATTGATCGAGTACGGAGTATGCAGACGCTTTGGAAGAACCATAACGCTGTCATTCCGACGAGAAAAGAAGAAAAACTTCAAAATAAATGTCACTATTGGAACTACTATAAAATTATTGACACCGCAGCCATATACCGCTTGATACATCGCACATTTAACGGACAAAATTACTCTCCAAAGAACAGCAATCATATTACGTCCCACGCATTGGGCATCGCAAACCAATTATTCCTGAGACGTCGCCACTTCCGTACGAGGTGCTGAGTTTGCAGGTTAGTGGACGATTTTTATTTGGGGGTCTTTGTTATTATATTTATTTATAGGCAAGACCACCTACCGCTCCACGCTCTGTCTCTTCCTTCCACGCATTCTTTTTGACATATTTTTATTTTCACCGCATCCTTCCTGGTGGACCTATTTACACGGTCCCATCAGCCCCCCTTCACTTCGTATGAAATTATGGAATCGTGTTGGAGATTTAGTCCTAAAGTTTCTAATACAAAATTTATCGAAATAGATTGTAAATAAGTATATTACGGTTGAAACAGGAAATTCCAAATTACTTATGTAACTTTTTGATAAATTAGCATTATAATAATTATGCTGAGATTAGCGTTATACGTGTAAGCGAAAGGAAAATACCAAAAACGTGTTTGGCTGTTGATCTACAAAACTGTATGCTTACGCCCACACAATATCTATAATATTCCTACTTTGGTGGCGATTTCGACAATCCTACTATTACTAAACATTTATTATAAATCTAGCTCTTAATTCATTGAATTAATAATGAACATTTTTTTCTTTCTTACGTCATAAAATATTGTAATTAACACAACACCAATTTTGGTGACTACAATTTTGGTTAATTCCGAATTTTAACATTCACATATTGTTATAGATTCGTATTTGTTATAGATTGAGTTTTGTCCATACTTCCGTCTGCGAATAATTTTAAACAGTAATTGTATTAATGTAATTATATAATAACTCTGCTAATATAAATTCTAGGGTTCTTCAAGAGGGAAGTAAACAAGATATTGATGGGTAAAGGCAACGTGCATGTGATACCTTCGGTGTTGCAAGCGTCCATAAGCTGCGGTGATCGCTTACGATTATGCGGTCAGCATTCTTGTTTGCCACCATGGTCGTATAAAAAAAAATAACGAAATTTTTGAGGGAGTATTAGCGATATTCGCTGTTCTTTCAACCAAAAACTACTGAACTGATTCTATGGAAACGCTGCAGTGATATAGGCTATACACTAGATTATTACTTACTAAGGTTATTGTTTACAAAAGTATTGTGTAAATCGAGAGGAACATAAAGATGTCAAGAAAGTTTAGAAAAAACCATCCACCTGTGTGATATTTCGTCGTACTTTTCACGAAAGGTCAGAGTTACACGAACATAATGTGTGACGTCAAAATTTTTCACTTGTATCCTATTAAAAACAATGATTAATTAATATCCTTAAATATCCATTTTACAAGAGGATAGACAATATTGTGTACATATTGATATTACAACGACTTGTATTTAGTACAAAAATGACAATTATAGTATACAAATTTTAAAGACGCGATTACGATGCAAAGGAAGCAATTTTGTTTAAAATAAAAAAAAAAATCCAGGTTATTCTACTATAGCTATGGATGTTGTCAAAATTGTTGTAATTATTGAATTCTAGTGGTCGTCGAAATTCAACTGTAATAAAGCATGAAAAAACTTATCTGTATTTCATTTTGAACTTTTTTCTAAATGGTTAAAATTGTATTAAGTATTGTACAAATATTGTAGTTTGTAGATGTAAGGAGCGTGAAGTACGATGAGCCGAGACTTATAAATACAGGTTTCGGACTCGTAATGCTATAAAAATAAATGTATCTAGAAACATTTTTTAAAGAAACCTGAACTTGACAATATCTACTAAGAAAAATAAGGTAAAGAAAATTGCTTGACAAACAGAGGAGAAAAGGATAATTAACTGATTTATCTTCGCTTATTTATATAAATAATTATGAAAGAGTAATGTGTGTACGAACTCACTGGAGCCATTCAAGTGCTGCTGGTGCTGGTGCGGCGGTGTACGCGTTCGTGGCGATGGGCTCCGAGGCTCGGCGAGATGCGCCCGCGCGCCCGCACCCGCCTCCGGCGAGCTCGCACCACTCTCCCGGTCCGACTCGGCCTGCTGGCGAATTATTTCATTACTGTCATATGAATCAACGGACATCACGATGTAGAACTCTGACGGGTAGGTACTACTCGCACTTGCATAACTATATTCAAAAACTGAGCGAGACAGGCATATTAAGATGTCTCCATAGTAACATGACACTTTTATTTGTAACTAGCTGACCCGGCGAACTTCGTACCACCTAACAGTCGATTCTTTAATTTTTTTTTAATACTTATTCTGCTATTCGAGACGCTATATAATATTAAATGTTACCATCGTATAAATATTGACAAATATTGACGTAAATATTTATACGATACTAACGTCTGTCAATTGTTTCGCCTTCCCGGAACCTCTCCACTAACACTTAAACTTTATGGTATGGTATTAAAGTTCAAATTGACTTTTAAGTATTATTACGAATCATTTGCATGGAAGTATAGAAAAATGTTGCTTTTAGACCTTTTAGGCAATTTTTTTAATTTTTCTCTGCGTGAAAACCATCCTCATACTTCAAGGAATATTCTAAAAAAAGAATTAGAGATCGGTAAAATCGGTTCAGCTGCTCTCGAGATTTGCGCTTAGCAACACATTCAGTGATTCATTTTATATTATAGATAATTCGTGCTTCTTGATTTTCTTTGACGTGGATATGCTTAAAATATTTCATGGGGAACTATTTGTTTTATTTGAATTTAAAAGGGATATATATATGCATTCTTTATTGTAATTTTTATAATTACTGCTTAGCTCCTTTAGTATAGTGTATAACATGTATTCTAGATATTTTCTCGAGCTTAGTTCCATCTTATTAATGTTATAAACGAGATACTTTGTGAGATACATTAAAACTGATTTTAATGAAATTTTACAGTGATATAGCATATAGACGAAAATAATGCGTAGACTATAATTTTAAAAGTTATTCTTTGTTATTGTTTAAAATATAACAATAACAGTGTCATGTAAATTGGAATAAAGTTATGCCATCGGAGCGCTGTCTCGGTGGGCGCTGCATGAAACGTTAGAAACGAAGTAGCGAGAGGCCGCTAGTCCTATATAAATCACTTAGTATGATACGGATAGGTTTAACTTAGTTTCGCTTAGCTAGTCAGATTCGGGTATTCGACGACAGCCCAAGCCGAGGTGTGCCGTGCGCCCTTGTGCTAGTCGTCTATACAAATCGGGTGAGTGCCTTAAGCGCTCCCCTTAGTAGTCCGGTAAATCTGTAGAGGCCTCCGAGTCAACAGTGTAGTAGACAGTTCGAAAAAAAAAAAATTTAGATCAGATGAGTACTTTTCACGGTACAAACAGACGGAAAATGTAAGATTTGATTATACACATATGTTAATAAATATCACATAAGTTGCCTAAAATAAAAATTAAATCAAAGTTAATTAAATGTATTCTGATTATATCCATGTTTCTTCCTAGATTAAATTAAAAAAAAAATCACATTAACTTAACTGTGGTGAAGAACATTTTATGCCACGTCCATTTCAGAGGCGATTTGAAGTTAAAACAATTATATTAAATAAGTAGCCAAGGAACTACAACCCTTGGTGAACTCATTGACCGCTATAAACATGGCTGCGCAGAAAACAAATTTAGCCGGTAAATCAACATTGGAGGGATAACTGAAGGATAAATTGATGACAATTTTAGATTCCTATAATAATATTTTAAATTTGTTTCGTATTAAACTCTTGATAATATTATTCGCGAGCTAAAATTGGGGCTACATTCAGAGCGGCCGAAAATATTATCAATGTCTGTAAGCATTTCATTACAACGCGCATATTTGTCTATAATTTTTTTTTTTTTTTTTTTTTTATATTATAGGTGGCAAACGAACAGGTGGGTCACCTGATGGTAAGTGATCACCGCCGTCCATAGACACTAGCAACACCAGGGGAGTCGCAAGTGCGTTGCCGGCCTTTTAAATATGTGGGCCTCCGGCGCTCTCACTGACCGAACGAAACGCAACAGCGCAAGCACTGTTACTTCACGTCGGTTTTCTGTGAGAGGGTGGTACTACCTCGGGCAAGCCGACCCATTCATGCTGAAACCAGTAATAGCTTCAGCGTAGCTCTACCACTCTTAAATTAGTCGTGACTGCACATATGCGCTCAAGTACGTAGGTATAATTAAATTACTTATGTATAGTATGTAATATATACAATAATAATAAAAAAAAAACAATCGGTACACAGCAATTTCGGTACAGTAAAATATAATAATGAAACAATAGCATATTGGTAGGAGGGCTATTTCTAAGGTCGCCTGGCTAGCTAACATTCTTGAGTTGTAAGTCTATCTCCAAGTATTTATAGGTGTCTTCTGGCAGTTGCAGTTGAGAGCCAGTCCAGAGGGGCCCCTCTAGATTTAGCGTGCTTTAGACCTCATCATTTAACATCAGCTTATTTTTGCTTACGCCGATGATTACCGTCCAACGGATATGTAAACAGCCTGTGCGTATATAATTCATTGCATACATTAAGAAACTCATATAATTGCGGAAAACATTTTAAACAAACTATACGAGTATTGCGTTAATATCCATTTTGAATCGATTGTTTGTCTTATTGTCCAGTCGTGTTATATGGATCCGAATGCTGGGCTACAAAAGAGAGACACGGATGAGAAAAGATTACATGTGGCAGAGATGCGAATGTTAAGATGGATGTGTGGTGTAACCAGAATGGATAAGATGAAGAATGAGTATATCAGAGGATATTTGAAAATAGCACCCGCGACAGAGAAGTTGAGGAGTAATAGGTTAGCATGCTAGGGGCATATTATGAGAAGAGATGAAAGTCATGTAACAAGAAAAGTTTTGAGTTTGAAATCGGACGGATATAGGAGTAGAGGAAGACCGAGAAAGGTGTGGATGGATTGTGTGAAAAGCTATACGTGTATAAAAGGTGTGAATACTGACATGACATCTGACAGGGGAGAGTGGAAAAGGAAAACATGTTGTGCCGACCCTACTTAGGTGGGATAAGGGTAAAATGATGATATTGTCTTTTGTTTGTTTAATTCTAGCTCTGTCGTCAGCTCCTCCATTTTGTCAAAAATCTCGTTCTGCTGAATTATATTAAAATCAGTCGTTATGAAAATTTGGCACGACCCGTGTTGTTCCACGAAGAAGGTGTTTATAATATTCATTCAATACATTTATAAGGATAACTCGGCACTAGATAGCACTGTTGATTTCCATACCGTTCATTCGATTGTCATGAACATTGTTTTGTGCAGATATTATAGAACACGGAGAATTGTTGTGATAAATTATAAAAAAAAACGCGTGCGGGATCGCGGGCGTAGCTTGTATATATTTACTATATAAGATTTAAGACAATATCATTTATAATAAATTAGTGAACACTCTACTACACTTTTTGATTCGTACATTCGTTCAGTTTCATTTTATAAGGCATATTCTTCCAGCAAAGCAGCGGTATTGTGCAGAAACAAAAGATTGTATGTAGCGCAAATATTAAAGGATAAATTAAAATTCATAAATATAACACTAATTTTTTTTATTTTTTTTTTTATGTAATTGGAGGCAAACGAACAGACGGGTCACCTGATGGTAAGTAATCACCGCCGCCCACGGACACCTGCGACACGAGAGGTATCACAGATGCGTTGCCGGCCTTTAGCGTTCAAGGAATAGGGTACAGTTAAGACATATTTGGTAAGTATTAAGTGGCGAATACACGCGAGCGAAATCACGTTCAAGCGTTATCAAGGCACAATACAATCGTATCGAAAGTTGGTATATTAATATCGTATAACACACAAACTTATGAGAAGGTCACCGCGTTGACTTTTTAATTAAGACTCCTATTAAAATATTACAGTAAGGAAACGCCTTGAATGGTTAATTAGTTGTAATCACTTGTATACCTGTGTTCTTATTCATGTTTAAAATATGCGTAATGGATTTACTTATTATATCTTCACTCCTTTTTTATTCGATTACTGACCGTAGACAATAGAGGTCGATGCTGGTTATAGATTTGCGTTTTTTTTTTTAATGTAATTGCCAGTATTTTCCTAATGCATTACGAGAATGAAAAAAAAAACTTGCACGAATAAAAAGAAATCTTGTAAAAATTCAAGCGTAATTTGTTGTTGAAAACTGTATTGAAAGAAAAAAGGTAATTCTTAATTTCTTCTTCTACTTCTTTATTTTTTGGCTCCGTCACTGTTTGTGCACTAGCCAGCGTCAAGTAACAAGATTTTGCCAAGTAAGTGTCTTGTGATAATTATAATGTTCTGACAAGATGGTGCTTTCCTTGTTAGAACTCTCCATGGAGTTTTGGTTGCATCTCAGAATGCATGCTCCGTGGTATTATTTCCCATCCACTTCACTTGTGCATAATAACCGAACTATATTACGTAAAACACCACTAATATTACAAAATATAGAGTCTAATAACACAAGATTATGAATAAAATATAAAAACCACTACATGACAAGCTAAGATCCCGCCAAAAAAACCAATTCCTAATTTTTATTGTTTTACTATATTACGATATTATAATAAAAATAATTAGTTATTTCAGTTCACTATTGAATTGTAAATAGGTTGAAAGTTTTTTTTATTTTTATTTCAAAGAGGTTTTATTTGAGTATTGTTTCGACGTATAAAAAATAATCCAGTGGAATTGTAGAGGCCTGACGAAGCCAACAGTGTAGGTCAGTTCGAAAAAATAAATTATAGTAATAATACTCACAAAAGACAATGTCATTCTCACTCTCCGCGGACAAAAACTTCACTCGGTTTCACGTTTTTCGTATCATAGTAAAACGTTCGAACACATAACTATAATTTTCAGATTATTTATTACAAAAACCCGTCCGCAAAAGGTTGTCAATATGCAAAAACTTTGATAAACTTCACACTGAAATTTAACCGACAGTTAGAATCATTTATATTGTAAATAATACCGTCAATAAACGTTCACACACTCCGGCACGAATATCGGGCGATATACAAAGTTTCGTTCACAGTTGAAAAGTTTACGTATAGAACGGGAACACACAGAGCGTTGATAGCGACGTTCGCGTAAAAGAAACGTTGTGCAGATA
Organism: Antheraea assamensis; assembly: GCA_035772565.1. Taxonomy (NCBI): domain Eukaryota; kingdom Metazoa; phylum Arthropoda; class Insecta; order Lepidoptera; family Saturniidae; genus Antheraea; species Antheraea assamensis. The sequence goes on from JAQQSE010000152.1 coordinate 757,633, forward strand.
TCGGCGAATCGTTCGCGCGGTTGTTCGTTTTTTTTTTTTTTTTTTATTGTATTTATCAACGGCAACGCATACAGCCGCGCGGGCTAGTTGCACGACGCGGAATGAAAGCGCGTCATCAGTTTAAAAAATCAACCCCTTCGGTGGCAGCGGCGGTGGCGGGAAAAAAAATGCGGCACCGCGCGGCACCGTTGGGCGGGTGGGTGTTCCCACCGGAATCCTTGCCAAAGCGAGACGCGATCGCCATCGGACCGACGCGGCGCGGACTCTCGTCACTTAACTCGAACAAGCATTGTAATTAAAGTTTTTCCTCCCGTTTGATTTTCTGTTTAGCTGACTCGCTGTCAGTGATTTCTTATGAAGTAAGAATCACAGATTAAAACACTTTTCGTCTATTTTTTTCTTAATCGGTCATAATTATTATATTATAAATGAAAATCATATACCTATATTAGTGTCCTCAGCAGACATCTAATAAATATTTGATTGTTAATCGGTACATATAAAAATAGACTCGAACTCCAATTGACCATTTGCCATAAGGCTTTGCACGCGTAAGTGTTCTTTTATAGTGACAATGTTTACTTCATAATTATTATATTATAAATGAAAATCATATACCTGTATTAATATGCTCAGCAGACTTCTAAATAAATATTATTTTGTTAATCTGTACATATAAAAATAGACTCGAACTACGATTGACCGTTTGCCATAAGGCTTTTTTGCACACGTAAGTGTTTAAGTGTTCTTTTAAGTGACAATGTTAACTATAATTCACCACTAGATGGCGCTATGCTATATTTTATTGTTATAAACTTGTATATTGTAATTAAAAGCGGGCGATGTAAATTTTGAAATAAAAATACTGTATTCTTCAATAACTTTTCGATATTTACATAGAGATGGACATATTTAAAGCAATTTTGAGAGTAATTTAATAGATTATTTCATAAGCTTCTATATCTTTTAAAGCACAAATCAACTGTTAAATGTATGTAATGACGTCAGTACCTACTGTTGCACATGTTTGGTTTTTTTTTTTGTTGCGTGTGTAATTGCCAGGAGAAAGTTTGTATGAAGGAAAATGTTGGAAAAGTCGAACGGAAGGTGAAACAAATTTGGGTTAAAAAATGCCCCATAATAATAAAGTGGGTCTGTGGGTTAGATAGAAGACAGCGGGAGATCTTCAAAGATGTTGACAGGTTGTCAGATTGATGTGCAGTTGTTCAGTTGTCATCTTGTTTTATTAGACGGTTCATAGCATAAGGAGAATAATTATCTCATTTTCTTCGTTAACCCCAGCCGCCCGAAGCCGGGGCGAGACGCTAGTTATATGATAAATTAGCTAAAAGTTAATTCAACCAAACAAATCGTATAATAATATAATTTTATCGCCAACCTACGATATTTTCGTTAATTAAGTAATCGGGCGTATATTTTTATTGGCGTATTAAAATAATGAAAATGTTTATTATGTATCGCCTTAATGAATAATTTTTATGTTAAATTCCAATTAATGGAGTCAAAAAAAAAATATAACCACGCCGTACTTAACCTTGGAAATATTACTGAATCGTAAACAAAAATCTTTGATTATTCGCGGCACAACGTCTGCTCTGTTTTTTTTTTTTATGTTATAGGGGGCAACCGAACAGGTGGGTCACCTGATGGTAAGTGATCACCGCCGTCCATAGACACTAGCAACACCAGGGGAGTCGCAAGTGCGTTACCGGCCTTTTAAATAAGTGGGCCTCCGGCGCTCTCACTGACCGAACGAAACGCAACAGTGCGAGCACTGTTACTTCACATCGGTTTTCTGTGAGAGGGTGGTACTACCCCGGGCGAGCCGACCCATTCATGCTGAAACCAGTAATAGCTTCAGCGTAGCTCTACCACTACCTAAAAAGACCTAAAAGGACCGCATCATTGATTCCCGTTTGGTGTATAAAATACATTTCACAAGATTTATGCATTAAGCCCATGCTGACATATTTATTTTACTGTTCCATATCACTACGTTTAATAGAACGGACCTCTTTAAGGCGATTTGTGGTAGGAGTTGACTGGTAGAAATCATCACGTAAGGAAAACGCGTTACGCCCTCTATGCGGCTTTTTTTTCTCTCTCTTTCTATTCTACACGAATGTGTGTGTGGGTGGTACGAATATCGAAATTCGAGCATACGATACTTGTACGCTATCAGTCGTATAAACTTAATATTGAACGATATGTAGATACATAGAGAGAAATACTTGCACAGATAGAGCATGACGCTTTTCCTTTCATTACGAAGATATACAATACAAACAACAAAAAAAACAAAACCCCCATATCGAATTACATTCACAGTTGAGGAATAAACGCAAAGAACTTCGTTCTGGTCGTATACTTTTTTAGTGGTACAGCGTGCGTTTAGTCTGAAATTTTAGTACTTACCTCTTTCTTTTTATACTTTATAGGTTATCGTTTGACCACAATCTCATCTGATGATGTGATGATGTGGTCTAAGATGGTAGAGTCACGCTAAAACCTAGAGGGAGACTGGCTCTCAAGTGCAGCTACCGGAACACACCAACAGGTGCTTGGCGACAGATTTTCAACTTAAGGGTGGTAGCTAGCCAGGTGGACTTGGAAAAAACCCTACCACCATGCAATGGTTTCATCACGAGGTTTTCCTTCACCGAAAGCTCCGACTCTATGGCTAGAATTCGAACCTACGTCCTTCGACGCTGTGTCCGAACACACTATCAACTGAGCTATCATCGCTTCGAAATCTTACTGTTTTAGGAATTATTATAGTTTCTTAGTAGCGGTACAGCATTTTCTATTAACCACTTGGCTAGTCAACATCGTCAAGTTGAAAATTTGTCATCAAATACAGAGACACCTATACGTGTGTTCCGGCAACTGCGCTTGAGTTAGTCCCTTTAGGCTAATCCTAATATCAAAACACTACACCTAAACTATAAATGAATTAGTATGCAAAAAATATTTTTAAAAACACGCCTTTATACAAATACGCTGAAAAGCTTAATCGGATTTATATTCTATGTTTATGACGGACATTTTGAATTTAGTTTTTTTTTTATTATTTTAGCTTCGGCAACCAATCCTCTAGATTATTACTGCCATTGTAGAGTAGGTAACAATATTACAAGTGTTCTCAGACAAGATGGTGGGTCTCTTGTTAGAACTTTCCATGAAAACTTTTGTGGCATCTCATAATTTATACACCCGTGCTATTATTTCCAATTCACTTGTGCACAATGACCGGACTATATCACGTAAAACACCACCAATATTATAAACTATAGAGTCAAATAACCACAAGATTATGAATTAAATATATAATCCACTACTACATGATAGACTAAGATCCAGGTCAAAAATTCTATTTCACCTTTTTATTTCATTTTAATGTACTATCATCAGGATTGAACGAACATGCAAAATTGCAAAGACCGCAGGTCTAAAGCAGCTGGTTCTAATTCCAGCTCACAAGATTTAATCTAAAACAAACATTGCAAGTTAAATAAAAGTATGTAAAAAAACAAGGCAGAATTCATCTTCCAGTATTTTCCATAGATAACTTAAAAAAGATGTATGTCGAACGACTCAGTTTACTGTTAACAAATTTTGCCATTTTGTCAATGTTTATAAATACATTCTCATATATTTCTTTCTATATTGTCTTATTTGTATTCGAAATGTATTAGGAATCTTTAAATACGATCTTTACTTACGTTTTAAATTCGATATTTTCTTTTGTGTCTCTTTGGCCTCAACTAAAAAAAGAATTTCTTGACATGTTTCATTTATTTTAATTTTCCTTTTTCTTTTAGTTTTAATACTGTGAAACAGCTTCTTATTGTCTTATTTTGTGCATGTTGTGTTTACATTTAGCAGAGTTTATGTCAATTTTTGATCATCGAACTTAGTTATGTGGACCTTAAATAAATAAATAAATAAATACAAGCAACAACGTTGTAATAGTTTGATAGAAACGGGACGGTACTTTAAACTAATTTGTTAGAATACACCGATACAGGTTTGAGTACTCATTTTCAGTATTCACCCACGGTGTTGGATTTGAATTCATATGATCGCTGTAGCATCCTAGTGCATTACATTATGTTAAATTTGATAATTTGGTAATGGGTTCATCATCTTATTACCCTTACACCACCTAAGTAGAGTCGGCACGATATATTTGTCATGTTGTGATGTATGATTTGGCTTAATTTTTACGACCGGCCTAGCGCGCCTCACATCAACCCTCCTTGGGATTATTTTGTAGTACCTACCACTATAACTTCAACTTTCAAACTTCGTATGAATGCCAAACGTGGATATTTTACTCTCCGATAGCAGGTGGTAACGATTGAATCAACACTATTGGCCTGAAGGGTTTTCACAGCTTCACCGGACTACGATAACACATACTTAACTTCTGGTATAGCTCGTTTTAAAATAAGGAAAACAAATTGGTTTTTCATACATTGTAATTTACTTTTTTTTAATTAAAAATAATAGTTTCCTTAATTTTTAATATTGAGTATGTTTAACATCTATTTAAAAGCGTATTTTTATATAATATGTGGGTGTCTCTGTGTGTGTTCGTAATTCATCTCTTACTTCAACGGTTTTTACAGTTTTGATGACATTTTTTTGTACTTTCGGCGCGTCTCCCTGATGGTTGGAAAGGTGTCCCTGTTGTCAAGATCTAATATTTTATTTCTTTACCTAATACTTTTTATGTCTTTGCTTACGATTTTTCCTCAATGTAGAAAACGTGTGGTCCCTAATTTTTAGACACCCATCACCTCTCTGTATCTTATTTTAATTTTATGACATATTAAGATATAGGACAAGATAATATATGCCATTACCGAGTCCTCAAGTACATTATGTAGTATATGAAGCTGTATTGACTTTGAAATTAAATTGAAAATGTTTGTTATAATAATATTGGTACGATACGAACGTTTTGTAAAGTGAATACTCCACGGGCGTCGGTTAATGAAAAAAAAAGTTGAAAAAAAAAATTATCATCAACAAGTAACATTCCGAATAATCAGCGGTACATGGAAAAAATCAGTAATTATTCAGATGAAGTTGGACGAATGAAGGGGGTAAGGGGGCAAGGGCCGGCCAAAATAAAAACGGCGTTGCGTAGGGGTGACACCCACCCCCCGTCGCCTCTACAAATGTTATCTAACTGCGTTCGTTTTGCGCCGCGTCGCTGTTTCGCTCAGAATTAGCGCTAGAACTGGCCGAAATTTCGATTCGTATTCTATTTTTTTATTTTATTTTTACGGATAGTTGGCTGTAATTGGAAAGGCGAATTCGCGAAAATTCCGACCTGAGAGGTGTGTCGCGCTCCGAGATGTGCGCTTCGTAACGCTCTGCCACGGTGTATAAGCGACACGCGCGCCACGGTTTGATCGACAGAAGACAGCATTCGGACACTGTGTCACACCGTTTGGGCGGCAAAGCGCGGTCATTATCGGGCGCTGGCACACACACGCGTCCCATTGTCCGTACGTACGTATGTGGGTGTAGATTTTTACTCATTAATTTTAAAACGCTCCGGATTTTTTTCAGGGCGGGCGCTAGGGGGCGAGCGGGTTTCGAAGGGGGGGTCGAAAATTGGCGATGGCCGCCGGTAGGGGTGTCACCGAGGGGGTTATTAAATAGATTGGTCCGCGGCCGAACGGAGCCGCCGATCTGCACTTGTACCTCGCGTCATTAACGGGTTGAGAACCGATTTTAAATCGTGAAATAACAGCCTGTTACAGGAAAAGTTGAACGCGGCTTATCGGACTCTCTTGCCCGTGTACTACAAGCTTAATTGCATTAAAAGCGTATTTCGTCCTACGACGATTTTAATATTCGTTGGCATATTATCTCCTTCGCTGCGATGACGGTTACTTTTGTTTGTTGTTGTTGTTGACAATATATATCGTGTATACACACACCCGCACACACACGTAACGTGCGGCGTTTTTCCGCTACCGTTCGACAGAGTGGGTACAGGGGGCGGGCGTGTGGGGAGAGAAATGTGAAAAATACTCGAAAAAAGGCGAAATTGTAGCAGATATATAATTAAAGCCCGACGTACAGCAACAACGTACAACGATGTATTATGCAGGCTCGCTCTGGTGTCGCGCGGACTGGCCCTATACACGAGCTGACACCGTGTTCAAGTTACTCGTGTCTACAATCGACATACATTTCGCTAGTGAGATTTATTTTTGTATGTACATCTTAAATAACCGTTGTTTGTTTGGATATTGGGTTTATATGATAAGTGAGGATTTTTAAGTCATTCGTCTACAGACTGTCCGCTTACATTCTTCGAGAAGTGCTTGCACAAATTGTCTCGTCACGAAAGATATAATATAATAAGACTAAAAATTCTAGATCAAATACACCAAAGTATTCCTATTTTTTGATAGTCTCTAAAAGATTGATGATTTTGGACGAAAGTCGGAAATTCTTTTTTTTTTTTTTGTTCGGGGTTACACAACAACCGAGCTGCTCCGTAGATTATTTATTTTATAAATATATACATAGTAAAGAAGTACATGTCTGTCTACATTGAAACGAATACCTCACATATAGTACCTACCATAAAAATTTAATAATATATATGACAAAATAGCACGAGCGTATAAATTTGAAATAGAAAAATAATTGTACAATGAAGGTACCGCCATAAACTCTTTTATGAATATGCAATAGTAAATGCAAGTAGGTGCGTACGGATAAAATTGAACATCGACCGATTCTAATCACATTACATAGCGATAAATGGGACGCAATTGAAAGGAAATTACTCAATAAATGCTTTATTATTGAATTTAATGTTAAATTAATCGTAAGGCGGCCCCCCATCTAACATCTGTCGTGTGGCGCCCCCCACGGGCGCGTCGAGATGTTGCGAGGTCCCGGTGAATTCGATTACTCTGTTATTGGGAGCCCTTTTTGTATGCGTCGGTTAATAATTTATTTAATCATTTGACAAAATCGATTGATTTCACAGTTTGAAATGTTATGTTTTATTAGGCGACTTCGTCCGCGTACAATTACAACATAAAACTAAACAACAACAAAATATAGGCTAGCGTCATCTAGTGGCGAATTACGCTAAAATTAATAGTATAACAACCTTCGAGGTGTAAAAAGTATAATTGTAAGAACATTGTATACGGTGGTAGAGCTACGCTGAAGCTATTACTGGTTTCAGCATGAATGGGTCGGCTCGCCCGGGGTAGTACCACCCTCTCACAGTAAAACCGACGTGAAGTAACAGTGCGCCCGCACTGTTGCGTTTCGTTCGATCAGTGAGAGCGCCGGAGGCCCACATGTTTAAAACGCCGGCAACGCACTTGCGACTCCCCTGGTGTTGCTAGTGTCTATGGACGGCGGTGATCACTTACTATCAGGTGACCTACCTGTTCGTTTGCCCCCTATAATATATAATAAAACTTTTACTGTAACCGATTGCACTGTGAAATTATCTATCTCAAATACAATAACATACATTTTTATATATAACTAAACTACTATTACAAAGAGAAAAGACTTGTTCTTTCGTTTGTAATGGATAAACTCAAAACATGCTTGACCGATTTTAGAAACTCTTTCCCTTATAGAAAGCTACATTATCACCGAGTGTCATGGGTTGTTTTTCTTTTATTTTCATAATCTATATTAACATGAGCGAAGCCGAGAGTATAAGCTAGTAGATGATATTTTTAATTCTCGTGTGAATTGTTTATACAAAAAAAAATTGGCATGATAAAACATTCAACTCTATCAATATTTTTAGAGAGCAACTATTTTGCATACTTATATGTCAATATAATAAATTAATAATAAACAGACATCCCTCTTACTTGATTCATTCGCTTTATTCTTTTATTATGCAAGTACTTCTCACAATCGTTCACATGAGTAGTGACGTCACGAGACCAGTATTGCATCAGCCCCGCAGCGCGGCGCGTGGCCACTCACTACACTTCTATGCGTTAAAATCGATTGTTCGTACATAATCATGCAAAATTCGATTTTTGAACATCGTACTTTTAAACCGTCCAATCTAAATTTAATTGAAGCACACAATTAATGCTGAATAGATCCTTTGTTTCTTTGTTTTATTTAAGTCCATGTGAGTGTAGAATATCGCTCTTTAATTACATACTTGAGAGGAGTAAGGTAGGAGGAGTCTTTGTAGGTGGTAGAGCTACGCTGAAGCTATTACTGGTTTCAGCATGAATGGGTCGGCTCGCCCGCGATAGTACCACAACCCTCTCACAGAAAACCGACGTGAAGTAACAGTGGCTTGCACTGTTGCGTTTCGTTCGGCCAGTGAGAGCGCCGGACGCCTACATATTTAAAAGGCCGGCAACGCACTTGCGACTCCCCTGGTGTTGCTAGTGTCTATGGACGGCGGTGACCACTTACCATCAGGTGACGCACCTGTTCGTTTGCTCCCTATAATATCAAAAAACAAGAGTAAAGCGATAGAAAAAAAGCTAGATATCAATTTGAAAATCGGTGAATTCAGATAATGTACTAGCCTAGTATCACTACCACAAACTACGATTTGCATACATAATTTGCTGAGTTTATTATGAGTAATACATAACCTTAATATAACTTGTCTACCACTATTTCCGTTATCGAAATACGCAATTAATTGTCCGATATAAATTACAGTAATATAAGCAAGCCAAGTAGAATAAGTAATGACCGTAGAAAAATGCAAAATTACATGTGCAAAAATGCATAATGTAAATAATGAGTCTGTAGTATGCGGAATAGATATGTGCGGATAGAGTCGAGAGCGGTGTTAGTGGTGTAGTGGTGGTGGAAGTATAAGTTCATGAAACATGGATGCTTGGTACACGTGTATGTATCACTAACTCATATATGTGTGAAATAATAGTTAGCTTAGTTTAGCTTAGCTTAGTTAGACTCGGGATGTTCGGCGACAGTCCAAGCCGAGGCGCATCGTGCGCTCTTGAGAAGTGGAAAGATGAACAGATAAATTTGGATATATTTAATTAGTTAATATCAAAATGTAGTGCGTACGTACTATAACAATAATTTTTGTTACTTATTTTGTAAAAAAACGTTTTTTTTTGTCGTTACTATTATCTTCTAATAAAAAAGCTAGTTGTACACGTGGCTCTGGTCGAGCTCTTTTGTTCTTTTATATCATGTTTTTATGTTATATTATTCCATATTTAGATATTTTATTGCAGAGCCTGTTTGAATACAATACTTATTACGTAATTGACTGGGATCAGTTTCTTAAAAGATTTACTACATTTAATTAAGATGGCGGAGTCATTTAATTCGATAAAGATTCATATTTTATAAGGCATATTTTATATATTTACTTTGTTTCCTTACATTAAAGCGTTCACAGTTATTTATCTATATATAAACGTCAGGTTTATGGTACTGACGATTACTATAGTAATTTTCTATTCGAAACAATCGTCTCTTACGTTGTATTGGTTAATGTTCTAAATTTAGATAATAGTATAGCAATAGAATGTACTAGAAGATATTTCGTGTACATTTAATTGGCTTTTAACGACGTCATTTATTATTCCATGTATAACTTAAGGTGTTATATATGTATAGTTAAAAATTTCTACGCGTACAAATCCTCACTTTAATAAGTTATAAGGTGTTTTTTGTTTTAAGAAAAAATACTTAATAAATGGTTTTTTCGGGCCATCTGACTCTGTGAAAGTGGACTGACTTGTCACGTGGTGGAAAATACACCTATGTTTAAAAAAAAATCTTGTGAATTGGTTCAATGATTTATAAATTCTAAACAAAGGGTTAATTTATGTATTATCGACTGGACTATTTTTGTTATCATATTACTATATCTGGGGTGGTTTGTGATCCACGAATGCTGTTGAAACTCAAGGGGAAGGTGTATAAAACTATAATAAGACCAGCCGTGTTATATGGATCCGAGTGCTGGGCTACAAAAGAGACGGATGAGAATAGATTACATGTGGGAGAATTGCGAATGTTAAGATGGATGTATGGTGTAACAAGAATGGATAAGATTATGAATGAGTATATCAGAGGAAGTTTGAAAATAGCACTAGTGACAGAGAAGTTGAGGAGTAATAGGTTAGTATGGTACGGGCATATTATGAGAAGAGATGAAAGTCATGTAACAAGAAAAGTTTTGAGTTTGAAAGTGGACGGATATAGGAGTAGAGGAAGACCGAATTGTGTGCAAAATGATATGTGTATAAAAAGTGTGACTACTGAGATGATATCTGATAGGGGAGAGTGGAAAAGGAAAACATGTTGTGCCGACCCTACTTAGGTGGGATAAGGGTAAGATGATGATGATATTATATCGATTTATTTCAGCCTAAAGGGAGCATTTTTATCTCAGAATAAAACTGCGAAACAAACTAATATTGGTATCATTGAATATCGAATGGAAACATAGAATATACATACTTCATACATAACACATTATATTTATTATTAACACACACACACACATAAATTCAGGTATTCACAAGAATACTTAGACACCACACAATAAAACTTTAGAAATACACTTAAATGAAGTACATACCTACATATTCACTATAAGTAAAATGCAATAACGGTTACTTCGTAAATAGCACAATTTATTCACAGCAAAGGTAAGGTTCTCTAGAAGCTTTATTATGCGTACTGTAGCGTTATGGAATAGGTTATCCTGTACGGTTTCCCCTAAGGGCTATGACAGAAAGTGTCTGAAACGCGCTCTTGAAGGCTGGCAACACAACTGTGATGCCCTTGGTGTTGCAATTGTCCATTGGCGACAGTAATCATTCAGGTTGGTGTTCAGTCTGTTTGCAACGCCTTGACATAAAAAAAAATGTAAAATGTTCTATTTTGTTACATGGGTTACATGTGGTGGCAAGTAATATATAACAATACAATAAACTAAGAAATAAATAGCGAGATGTCGTTACCTTTTTTTAATATGGTAGCAGATAAAAATACTAAGTTCGGATATAAATATTCCTGTATTCGTAATTTATTCTAGCAGTGAATTTTATGAAAATTCTGTAAACAATTTCCGTCAAAGGATGAAAGGCCTTCTTTCCAACCGTATACACTAAACGCTTTTTACGTTCGCATCCAAAGTAAACATTTTCTGTCCGAAACATACCGACTATACATTCGTATGCGCATATGTTCAATCGACGTTCGTCCGGTCTACAGTAGTTTTTCAAATATGCAATTTACTGATTTGACAAAAAAGAAAACGCACGGCTTCCCGCCGCCGCGCCGCGCTGTTTTGGGGGCCACGGAGAATGGCGTAAAACTAAACCAAAAAAAAAAAATGGTAAGAGAAAAAAGCTTACGTAGGCCCATGTATGGTAAATAACGTCCAATGGCCGATCACCACCCCTTTGTGGCCTCCCTTCTCGTTATTTTAAAACAAAAGAAAAAAACGAGAAAGACTAGATTTAGTTCTAGTTCCTATATTATGTATTTGTATATATTTCGAAACTAGGTGGCGCTAGTTACTATTTATTTTTATTAATTGTTATATTATAACTTAACGTATACCAAGTCGCGGGCTAGGATGCTATATCTTATACGCCTTTTTTAAAATTAACAACTCTATCTCTATTTAAAATACGAGTAAATATATTCATTTCATTAAATATAATTATATGTATACAAATATAAGACTTTTAAATGCTGTTTCAGGAAACGATACTATGAAATCAAACAACCTTACTGAATTTCTGAATAATTATTGAAGTTATACTTCTTTTGGCGCGTTAGGGAAAAATGATGAGAGTAAATTTTTACGATGCGCGCGCACGTCACCGTCACGAAAAACCGACACCCTGAAGTTAGCTATAGTCAACATTTTATTCAAAAAAAGTATGTATGTATCAAATACCTTTTTTCTATTGTTAGTGTTGTTTTTTTTACAAACGTAGAATAAGGCGAAAGATAAAATGTTTGAAAAGATTTTTATCTTGTTACGCCATAGAAGTATAACTTCTAACGCGTGTACATAAGTAGACACTATCTTTTGTTTTACGTATTTTAATACAACGGAGAATTATAAATAATATTCAAATCCTACCCGGAACAATTAAAACAACATTAAAGCTTATTTCCATTAGCGTTATTCCTATTTTTACAGGTGTATAATTTAAAATTCGAACAAACTCAAACATTTTCTATAAACGTTTTTTCTTTTTCAAAAAGACACAAAACCACAGATTACACTATGCTAAACCACAGACATCTACAACCACAGATAAACAAATTACGTTTAATCGAATGGAAATGATAGGTTTTCTGTAATTCTTATCTTAGGAAAAATGTTTTAAATGTCTTGTCGTTTATTATTTTTTATACAGATAATTATAATTCTCCAAAAGTCCGTGAGAGTGTTACAATATTTTAAAACAACATAGATTTCTAAAAATAATACATTTTACTTTACCTAGTATTAACAATTCAAAGAAATACAACAGTTGGAATATATGTCGTCGTGTATGTGAACTCCTGTTGAACAACCTACTGTTTTGACATAATAATTATTACTTATTAATTCAAGGCATCAAACGCGACACACGTAACGTAATGTCATTAAAAGCAAATAGAAAGAAACGTAAGCCTCAATTAAAGCCCGTTTCGCAATTATAATAATGGCCGTCACACCTAAAGACAATTAGATGGTAGGAAAAAAAAAATTCTATGTTTTGGTAGCTGCACCTTAATTAGGTATAATCAAAAAAACTTAATAAAGCATAATGGTGTTTAATAGACGTGCTAGTTTGTACAACAGTCTCTTGGGTTGATAACGTATGCTAATTACATAAAGATATACTGGGGAAAAAAAAAACAAAACTGTCATAATGTCGTAAGACTGGGCGGTGGTGCGAGTTGTAGGGAGTGCTTATTTAGGCCGTAGACCTACACGCATTAACTTAGTTGTACTAATGTGTAATTGAAATAGAGATAGTAAAATGTCTGTATAATTATTAAAAAAAAATATTTTGTCATAAAATAAAATAAAATTATTTATTTAAAAAAAAAACATGTAAATCAGGACAAAGAAAACCTATTTTTTATGTTATGACCATAATCTCATCCGATGTTAAATGCCGATGTGGTCTAAGACGTAAACACCATAAACCTTGAGACAACTGGTTCTCAAGTGTAGCTGCTGGAACACCCCTATTGGTGCTTGGCGACACACTTAGAAAAGGCCCTACCACCATTCTATGGTTTGGTTTATAGCTGCTGGAACACAATTTGGTTTAAATGCTGAGTTTATGATGTCATAATACGAATAATTTCTCTGGTAGCATAAGGACCAGTGCTTATTTAAATTTAAAGCAATTGGTCACCAATCCCTCCGTACAGTAAGGGCTTCAGTTACGATCGTTGTTGGTTTGTAACGCGCAGAAAAAATATCTATATTTGTTACAGATTGCTTTTGTCACTTACATCAACTTCTTTCTGTCATTTCAGGTAATTAGTAGCACGACGTGTTCTCCTCTTCCACCTACCTCTGTCAACTATCTCCTTAGTATTTATGTCATAGTGTAACTTTGATACACTTTTCATACAAACCATCCCCTACCTTTCTCGGTTGTACTCTAGTCTTATGTCCGTGTACATTTATAGTTAATATTCTTCTGTACACGAGTTTCAATCCCCCAAATAACATGCTTTTTATAAACTTCTCTGTCACTAGTGATAGTTTCATTCTTCCTTACTCTCATATATGTATTTACCGATTGTGTTTAGAATTGATCGCTTATAAAATAGAATTGCTTTTTAGGTATAGATTGTTATAGGTTAGATAAATCAGTGGGTAAATTTGTAAGTAAGTATTGTGATAGTTCTTTTGAAGTGTTTAAGTGACATTTGAATAACACTTCATAAAATTAACTTTTCCAACAAAATATTTTAAACGTGTGTGAGGAAAAATGTTTACATGTAATGAATAATAAATTCCATTGTGTTTATTTGTCGCCGAAATCCTAATATTATAAATGAGATTGTTGGTCTGTTTATTACACTTTCACGCCTTAACTATTTACCCGACCATCATGATATTATACATAGACATTGTCAGGGATACAGAAAAGGAAATATGGTCTAGTTCATTCAGAAAAAATACTGCTCCCGAGGGATAGCTTAAATATATATTAACGCGGACGTAGCCGCGGGCAAAAGCTAGTTATAGATATATATAGAACTTCAACGAAATTGTACGTCGCGTTCTTGTGTTGTTAAAATTGCACGTTCCGTGCCAAGCCAATTTTATCTGACATGTCGTTCAGGCCATTTTATATTTTGACTAAAAATTTATAAACTATCATGCAATGTCGTAATACAACTAATACATAAGTCATTCTTTCGTTTTTATTAGTTATCACAACTTGTAAATTTAATTAAGTAATTAAGTAGTGTAAGTATCACATCACAAGTGTGTGGTACACGTGGTTAAAAGATCATGTTTAACGTGCACCATCTGTGGTACACGTGGCCGAAAGATCAAGCTTAACGTGTACCATCGGTGGTACACGTGGCCGAAAGATCAAGCTTAACGAGTGCCATTGGTGGTACACGTGACCGAAAGATCAAGCTTAACGTGTACCATCGGTGGTACACGTGGCCTAAAGATCAAGCTTAACGTGTACCACCGGTGGTACTACACGTGATAAAGAACGTGCGAACTGGTAGTTTTGTGACAATAGGCATAATTTTATTAAAAAGGCTAAAGTAGTTGTCCCTCTGTTATTTATTTAATCACAGTGTGTTTGCTTATATCGGTTTACCGAAAAATTCTGTCTGTTTCTATGACAAAATATTTCGACAAGTAAGCACACGTTTATTTAGCGTATGTTCTACTCTCTATATTTATTGCTTGATGTATACATACTGACGTAGTATTTTAATTACAACAGAGTTGTTTCACGGTAGTCTTAAATGTTACGCGTTAGTGTACCCATAGCTACTGATAAAATGTATTTACGCCAATGTATTTTATACCAATTTCAACGTAGAAGAAAGATGGTAGGTAGGTAGGTAGGTGGTAGAGCTACGTTGAAGCTATTACTGGTTTCAGCATGAATGGGTCGGCTCGCCCGGGGTAGTACCACCCTCTCTGAGAAAACCGACGTGAAGTAACAGTGGTTGCACTGTTGCATTTCGTTGGGTCAGTGAGAGCGCCGGGGGACCACATATTTAAAAGGTCGGCAACGCACTTGCGACTCTCCTGGTGTTGCTAGTGTCTATGGACGGCGGTGATCACTTACCATCAGGTGACCCACCTGTTCGTTTGCCCCCTATAATATACAAAAAAAAAGACAATAGCAAGACAGAAGCAATAATTGTATCATATGTTCTTGACTTAACACCCTTTGACTATCAAATGTTTTCGTCATTACGAAAGTCGTTGAAAGGTAAAATAAAGCGATGATGGCTTAGTTGATAGTGTGTTCGGACACAGCGTCGAAGGACGTAGGTTCGAATCTTAGCAACTAAGTCCGAGCTTTCGGTGAAGGAAAACATCGTGATGAGACTGTAACATGGTGGTAGAGCTTTTTCTAAATCTGCCTAGCTAGGTACCACCCTCGAATTGATAATCAGTCGCCAAGCACCTGTTTGTGTGGTCCGATAGCTGCACTTGAGAGCCAGTCGCTCTCTAGGTTCAGCGTGACTACCATTTTATTGATATATATAAGATAGTAGTCAAACGCTAACCTATAAAGTATATTAAAAATATATATATATATTCAAAAATTAAGAAAGTAATAAACAAACATCGGTGCAATTATGTCGCCTTAAGACATGAAACATTTTTCAATAACGCGAAATATACAAATTTCTGTCACGCTGACAGAAAATCGTTAATAATAAAGGCACACTTACCTATGTCGTTTAATTTCTTTAATACCAAAAAATAGACAACGCTTTTTTCGGTGGACCTATTATTTGGGAATCTAAATACTGTAGTAGTATAACCTTTATATTTTACAAAATTACATTTCACTATAATGCATTTTTATACTGTTGGGATATATTACTAAAAATAACTAGATTCAAATCATTTTTCTTGCGAACTGTATTCTATAACCTGTAATCATGTTAAACTTAGTTTGTCGTTCAGCAGAGCATAGCGTTTTAAAGCCCCTCGACTTAAACAGTTCAATTTCCTTATAGTAGTCTTGGCGTATCGGTCCACCTTAGTAATTACCAGTTATGATATTTCTACCTTGATTGTTGATGTCTGTATGAACTCGAGTGTTGTAACGTACGAAAATAAGTAATCAGCTGGATTAAGGATATTTTTACATTTATACGTATGTACCTAACCTAAGTCGTGGTGGTCCAGTGGACCAGTGGAATCAATTAATCCGATGTCCGCAGGTTCGAACCCCAGCATGTACCAGCCAATTTTTCGGAATTCGCGTACATTTACTAATTTACATTGGTCGCACTATCGGCTGACGGTGAAGGAAAACATCGTGAGAAAACCTGAACCTGAGAAATGTTCTTGTAGTATGTGGGACAAATATAGAACCGTGGATTTCTCAGAGTTCGAAATCGCCAATACGTTGTGGACTGGCGCGGTGATTATGCCCTATACCTTCCTTTGGGAAGAGGCCTATGACCCTGCAGTGGGTCTATTACAGATTGATGAAGATATGATGACTACATTCAGCGGGTGATATAAAAGCCCTCTTTGTAAAATTAATAAATATTATTTCCAAAAATCTATAACGGTCTAATCTTATTTATAGGTTTAACGGACATTTCTCTGTGGCCTATTTACTAATAGCGATTCAATTAATGCGGTTTAACACCGATCACCTAAAGCGAGGTAAGTTCGAGATATGCAAATACAGTTGAGAATAAAATTATTTGGAACGCGAGTCCACGCCGTAGGAACCAGTTCCCGTTGTCGAAGTATGCAGGGGTAACTTTGTGAGTCAAACGTAATATATCTTAGGAATTGGCAAATAAACCTTCCGCACTATCTATCAATATATACATAAAATTATGAATGATCGTTTGTTCGAACTTTTAAATCTCTTAATGTTCGGTTTCGCTTTGACATTTTGATATAATATTGCCATCAATTACGCGCTAGTTTTACTATACAGCTCTCTACTCTTCGTAACATTCAAAATCGAATTCAAAATCCGATCATCACGACACTTTGTCAGCGTTATAGAATAGGAAATACGGTACTTTTCGTCAAGAAAAACAGTACTGTTTCCGTGGGATAAGTTAATTTTACATTATCGCGAAAGATACAGCAGGGTAAAATCTTGTATCAGATATTTGTAGCGGTCGTTCGGTGATCTCCACATTCGACTATAATAAGATTTATATACTTTTCTTCTATTATTATCTATATTTTACAAATATTGTAGACCGTGAAGTATGAGGCACAGAGAATTAAAGAAAAATCATTATTCCTAATTTTTTTTCTAACATTCGTAAAAATCTACCAAAAAAAAAATTTAGAAAATCGGTTGAAAAACAACATAAGCAAAATGTAATTAATTGTTTTGTCTTTCATAAAAACAATACTTCATTCACAATAGTGACAATTATACTCTTCTCTAACCTGTACGGTTAATCAAACAGGTTACCTTTAATCTAAATAGAAGATTCTTCTATCAACGTGTTACGAAGCCCCTATACTTCTATATCCTTGACAAACTTCTTCACTGGAAACACTAAAGAACTTGTAATGTAATCACCATTTATTATTAAACATATATGAAGCACATAATGCTGCATCAGACGTGTTAGATGCTGTCGAGTTATTACATTATACACAAACTTGTAGTGCAGTAATAGTGTCTGAGTAGAGGGCCGGACTGAGCCATTAAGGAGGGGAAATTAGTGCATTATTGACTGATTTCCCATTTCAACTAGCTGGTAGACGACGTCAGTTCGCTGGCTTTTCGATTTAAAATACAGGCTCGCGTTTACAGCGTTAACTTTACTCGATTATGTGGAATTAAATTTGTCTTTTTTTGGGCGTAATTTGTTTATTATTGTTTACAATGCAAACAATTCGATTTATTTTAGAGGATATTTAAATTTATTGTTGAGTATTTTTTAATGTATACATGTTTTTTTTATTAGTATAAGCGAAGGGAGTTCTAAATACGATATTACAATTAATTGTAAATTTTTAATTTAATATTTTCTAAATAAACTAAAGGAAGCACTGTATGTCTAATTTGTTATAGTGATATATTTTAGAGTCTCGACTATATAAACGTATTATATATTTTTTGACATTACTACAAAACATGTAACAGTGCCATCTGTTAAATCTTTAGGGAAATATTTTTACAGCCAATATTATCAATGTCGTATAGAAATATAATTGGTATATTTTTAGGAGCGGACTTAGTAATTATTTTCGTTTCAAATAATGAATGTTAAACTTTTCTCCTACTTTATTTCATACCGAAAGAGGCGAGTTTGGTTATGTTAAAACTTTTCTCCTACTTTATTTCATACCGAAAGAGGCGAGTTTGGTTATGTTAGACTTGACTGAATTAACAATGACTTTTATATTAAGTCAACTGTATAATTAATAGATATTATAAAACAAAGTTGTCCGCCGCGTCTGTATGTCTGTCTGTCTGTCCGAATGGTCGCGATTAACTCAAAAGCTACTGAACGGATTGTAATGCGGTCATCACCAATAGATAGAGTAATTCACGGGTAAGGTTTAGGTATATAACTTGTCAATGTTTTTTTTTTTTGTAAATTGGTTGAAATGTAATGATAAATGTTGAAAGAATCGGAAAAAGTCAAACCGCCTTAAGCGTTTCATGCACATAAGTATATATTTTTATTATGAGGGCAGGACAACGTCCGCCGGGCCTGCTAGTAATTAATAATTGAATATTTATTTAAATTTTAGGTTATGTTTTACGATTAAGCAGATAAAGCATTCTTGCGAATATCCACAAAGACCTGTTTTTCGTTATTGTTTTATCTACATATGCCTGTTTTTTTTTATTCACAAAAGAATGCTTATTTTTTTGTTTTTTTTAACTAACCTATGATCAAACAAACGTTCGTTAAATTTAGATTGTTGAAAAAAAAAAACTATATAGTGATTTAAATAATAACAGCTCATTTTATATAAATGTATAAATTACTAATGAATAAATATGGACTATTATATACATATATTCGCTGATTTCTTATATGTCGTCTATCGCATTCTCTCATTTGAATAGTTTCCACAGAATAAAAGTCGATCGACTCAATCGGTATCGCAGTGAACCGGTCTAAAGTCACCCTCGCGACACGACAACGGTTGCTTGCTTGTAGGGCCTCCAATTAGTTTTTATGGTACGCTTCATTACAGCCAGTGTTAATTATTATTGTGCTGACGAACGCCCTGTTCTCACTCGACGACCTAATTAGAACGGGTGCCGCGTTTTTGCAATTTTTTTTTTTTTTTTTGTTTTCTTGTCAGCAAATTATGAGCATTGGGGTGTGCGAAACGTTCTGTATGAGAATACGTGCGGGGGTTTCGTACGTACTTGCGAAACGCGCGTCGCTTGGATGAATTATTAATTCGTATTATTCGAAATTGCATTTCTATAATCCATCATAATGGAGATAAATTTATTCCATATCCTGATATTTGTCCCGTTTCGCCACGGCAAGAGTGGTGCTTACAGAAATTGTAATTTGTTATTATTTTATTTTAAATAGATCTATCCTGGTATTCTTTTTATTTGGGTCAAGTGTGTAAGGCATAAAACTAAAAAAAATTAATGAAAATCTGGTTTTTCGTAATACGTGTACATTGTTAGATCTCCATAATTTTATTTTTGTAGAAGATTGAGCTGTTCTTTATTAAAAAAAAAACGAGCTAAAATTATATCATGTCCTGGCACCATAAAAATCCTCCATGTACAAAGTTTGAAGCCGCAACGCCTCGACTCAGCACAATAAAACCACGGACGTGAATCTCCTCAATATGTCGAAAACATTTATACCTCTATAGATAAAACTTGACGTCCTTCTCTTCAAGCCACAATATCTCTATTGCGAGCAATCTGAGCCTTCGATAAGTCGAAACTTGTCTTATCTTACAAAGTACTTCAATAAGCGTTTTCGTTCTATAACCCAAAAAAAATTGAGTGTTACAAAACAAGCATTATTATATTTGCCATGAAACCTTATTGATTTTGAATGAACTCTTTTGTTGGAAGCAAAAATATATGAGTTACAACTTAGGAGTTATTAACTACAATACGTACATTTTAACTTCTATGTGATTTTTTTCCCTTAAACAATTCCTCTGTAAAACGTTTTCACATTTATTCAATCGTCAATAATTTTAAAATTAGGTACAATACAATTTACACCCTGTGCGAGTCGAATTTTTGTGTTAACCGTACAAGTTTTTAATGTTACACCTAAATCTCAACTGACTCAACTGATGTGAAGTGACTAAATCTAAGGGGACTGGCTCTCAAATGCAGTTACCGGAATATACCTGTAGATGTCTGGCAATAGGTTACCAGGTAGAGGGTGGTAACTAGCTGGGTGGGCTTAGAAAAAGCCGTACCACAACGGTATGGTTACATATTTTCCATCGCTGAAAGTTCCGGTTTATTCACAAGGATTCGAACCTACGTCAATGGGTTTGGTATCCGACCATGCTAACTATTGAGCTATCGTTGTTTTGAATATATATATAAAATAAACTCGAAACACACAGATCACTCCCACAGACGGGCACACTCAGTTAGATACACATATGGTGGAAGGGTTTTATTTTTTCCCTTGTTTCTCTAACTTGGTTAGTTTAATTTAGCCGATTTGACAAATACAAAATGCATACTAAATATGTGTTTCACTTATTCGCCTATGAATGTTTAGCATAGCTTGTTTAGTAAGATTCGCGTTGTTGCACCCAAGGCAACAGCCTAAGCCGAGGTTTGGCCACTTTGGCACTCTTGAGCTTGTTGTCAAGCGACCTGAGTGTCATAATCGCTCGCCCATTAGCCCAGGTGAAGTTGTGAAGGGCTGAAGGCCCATCATGCCAACAGCGTAGACAGTTCGAAAAAAAAGAGATAAGCCCCAATACTGTTTGGCAAAAC
This sequence comes from Antheraea assamensis, assembly GCA_035772565.1. Lineage (NCBI taxonomy): Eukaryota > Metazoa > Arthropoda > Insecta > Lepidoptera > Saturniidae > Antheraea > Antheraea assamensis. The sequence goes on from JAQQSE010000152.1 coordinate 778,824, forward strand.
CGATGAGATAAGGCCTCCGTAGAGAGGGATTTTATGACAAAAACTTACCACATGTTTGGCAATGGATTTTTCAACTACTCTAGGATGGTAATCTATCAGGTGAGCTTAGAAAAAGCCCCAACACAATACAACTATAGGAGGATCGGGTGAGTGCCCTAAGCGCTCCTCTTAGTAGTCCGGTGGAACTGTAAAGGCCGTATTGGCTAGCAGTGTAGGTCAGTTCGAGGAAAAAAAACAACTATAGGAGCACCTACTGGGTCTCAAACTCTTTCTAAAACGAAACCTATGTAACTCGAAGTTTTTCGCATCTCCGTTATTGTTCGATTTATCGAAGCTCTACTGTAGTAATGTTTACTACCGGTATACTAAAACACTTCATATATGTTTTAATTTACTTAGCTATATAATGAATGTGCAGGTTACGTTGGTCCCGATAAAGGTAAAGTGCTGTTTCATTCCTCAGCGGAGTCGTAAATTCGAGCTAATTGGTACGATTAGAAATTCTTTTTTTTTTTTTTTCTTTATGAATTATTATTATACGTAGATTTCTAATTTTATCGTGTTCTTTATTGCCTACCGATTACTTCTCAATATAATTGTTACACGAAATTGATTGTTAACATGTTATTTATTCACCGGATTTCACCAATTAAACGGTATTTTAGTTTTTTTTTTCACAGGCTTTTTTTTTTTTAATCTTGTCGCGTGATTTAATTATAGTAAAGTAGGTTAGTTAGTAGGCGGTGTTTATTTCTTATGTTTTACTCGACGAACTGTAATCACAGCCGCTCTGCTGTGATATTATTTAAAACGGTTCCCATTGTGTGTTATTACGAATTTGATATTACGAAATATTATTTAAAATACAGTGGTATACTATATAATTCAATTGAATATGAATTGTTGAATTATCTACTAGTATAAATAACACCAAGAGGTTGTTTAAACGCTGTAATCTCTGGAAATAGCGGTCAGAATAAAAAAAAAATCATTTACATTTTATACCCAACTAGCTTCCACTCGCGTTATTGTAATCTCATGTAACCCTCAGAAACGGTTCATTTTTCTCGATTAAAGGTGTATCTTTTATAATCATTTCAGTAGCTAATGCGTGAAAGCGTAACAAACAAACATACTCATTTTCGTATTTATAATGTATATAGTAATAATGTTATATATATAATACCATGCTACGGCACTTAACAGCGGAGTATTTACTATACAAAGAGTAGGCCAGAGTATATACTAAACCTTACTGGATCGCGAAGAGAGACGCGCGGGGCGTTGGGGGCCGAGGGCGATTTATACGCCTGAGAGAAATGAGCATTAACGAGAGAGGCTGAACTGTAAATTAATATGACAGTTAGATGCTATGTCGAAGTAGTTCAAGCTTACCTAAACGCATTGATATTAATTCAGAATTTTAGAAACTGATCGATAATGCTATAATAAGCAACTGCTATTAACGGTATGAATGGAAGAGATGAAAACTATGCCTTTAGCTAATTTTCAGCTATCAATATTTCGAATAATGTAGCACTTATATAAATATTTTTATATTACGTATACAGAGGCAACACGGTAGTCGTTTTACTAAAACCTAATTGTGCCTAAAACATAATTTAAAATTGCCATTTTGAAGCCGATAAATTGATGTTTCTGGTACCGTTTTTCTATTGCGAAATACGTAACTAGGGAGCCGATTAAAATTATTTGCATTATAATTACAAGTTATAATATTTAAAAATATATGATACGTCACACTTATAATTATGAGTAATAGTAATCCATAAGATATTAGACCTTATTTCAATACCTTAAAAGTTATATTTAAAATACCAGGTAAGTAAACCGACACTATCAATAACATTAGCGCAAAATCCAAGAGAATGTAGCTACACATCGACAGTTAATAAATTATTCAATGACCGGAGAGCGGTATTCTTGTGTTTTAACTTATAATATCAGCTGCATACTGCCTCCGGTTTCGCTTATTATATATTTATGGCGGAAAATTATAGATTGTGTAAGGGATTTCCTATAAATAGTTGCCTTCTGTTGTGTACTTTATTAGTATATATAATGCAACGTTCATAAATAATTGTTTCAAAGAATTTAACGTCATGCTTAAAATCGAAACGGTTGTTAATTCTTATATACTGTGAAGCACAAATCTAGGTTTGAGTGCTAGAAATGTCAGAAATCGCAAAAAAACTTTCCGATACACATTTTGGGATCGCTTCTGTTACTGTTTTGTTCAAAAAATACATAATGTATATAGATATTCCTTTGTATTATATTACTGTTATGGATCCAACATCACTATAGTGTGTATTTAAGAAGAATTTTGATTATAGTTATTAACAATTAAATCCCGTAAGCGATATATTTATAAATGTATGCTCTGACTTTTTGGCCTATGACACGATTAATTCAGAAAATCCCAATTATATCTAGATCTATGTAAGTATATAATTTTATTCGTAATATTAACAATAATCGTCTCTCAGACGGATTTAAATTATAATTATTTACAATTACAACCCACATGCAATAATTACGAACTGTAAGACATGACTTATCGGCCTATTACACGGTTAATTCAAAAGATCCCGATTAATTATTAATAGATGTATACGTAGTTCTAGTTGCATTTATTTATGTGTGTTTTAATTACACTAATTACTAAGTAAATTCTATATTTCATACGTTACGAAATGTATGCTCCGACTTATCGACACGGTTGAATTAAAAGATCTCTATTAAATATAAATCTATGTATATATAGTTCTATATTTAATATTAATAATACTTATGTAATACGTCATTATTATATATTTAAAGCGTGCTTTAATTATACGGATTAACTATTAACATCTATATGCAATATGTTACGAAATGTATGCTTGGACTTGTCGACCTATGACAGGATTAATTCAGAAGATCTCAATTGAATCTAAATCTATGTATGTATAGTTCTATATGTGTTGTTAATAATACTTATGTAACATGCCATTGTTATATACTTAATGCGTGCTTTAATTATACTGAGTAACTATAAAAGCCTATATGCAATATGTTACGAAATGTATGCTTGGACTTGTCGACCTATCACAGGATTAATTCAGAAGATCTCAATTGAATCTAAATCTATGAATGTATAGTTCTATATGTGTTGTTAATAATACTTATGTAACACGCCATTATTATACATTTAACGCATGCTTTAATTATACTGATTAACTATTAAAACCTATATGCAATATGTTACGAAATGTGTGCTTTGACTTGTCGACCTATGACAGGATTCATTCAGAAGATCTCAATTGAATCTAAATCTATGTATGTATAGTTCTATATGTGTTGTTAATAATACTTATGTAACACGCCATTGTTATATACTTAATGCGTGCTTTAATTATACTGATTAACTATTAAAACCTATATGCAATATGTTACGAAATGTGTGCTTTGACTTGTCGACCTATGACAGGATTCATTCAGAAGATCTCAATTGAATCTAAATCTATGAATGTATAGTTCTATATGTGTTGTTAATAATACTTATGTAACACGCCATTATTATACATTTAACGCATGCTTTAATTATACTGATTAACTATTAAAACCTATATGCAATATGTTACGAAATGTGTGCTTTGACTTGTCGACCTATGACAGGATTCATTCAGAAGATCTCAATTGAATCTAAATCTATGTATGTATAGTTCTATATGTGTTGTTAATAATACTTATGTAACACGCCATTGTTATATACTTAATGCGTGCTTTAATTATACTGAGTAACTATAAAAGCCTATATGCAATATGTTACGAAATGTATGCTTGGACTTGTCGACCTATGACAGGATTAATTCAGAAGATCCCAATTAAATCTAAATCTATGTATATCAAAGTCCTGCGCATAATATTAATAACACTCATCCAACATGACGTCTGTATTGTTTGTTTAAGGCGCATTTTAATTATACTTATTAACAATTAAAGGCTATGCACGAATGTAGGTCAAGACGGTATAAAAGGAATAAATCAAGTGGCGACTATGATCTCATGTATTATTGTGTTTAATTCGCAAATATAAAGACCTTATCTCGTATCATTAAAGGAGATAATCGTATGGACAATTATAATCGTTGGACAAACATAAAGGTCACATGTATCATTACATTTTATTTTAAAGATCATTATTGCTAAATGCGATTCATGATTTATATTAAGTTGTTGTATACTTATGTCCTTTTACAGAGTTTTACTATTTATCTACTTTAGCATGCATAACGAATTGTGTATTATTTTTAGTTTCTCTAACAACTAGGTTTATATACCTATTATACTAGCAGGCCCGGCTGACGTTGTCCTGTCTTGATAATAAAAAAAATATATATACTTAGGTGCATGAAATGCTTAAAGTAACGAATGTATATAATTTGATAAGGATTAATACTGTATCCGTCTATATAGCCTTCCAATTACCTTATTATATGTAATCATTTTTAGTAGCTAGGTGGGTATAGTAAGCTATACTTAAAAGATAGGTATATGCTATCGCTGACGTTTTTTGTAGATCTATAAAATATGAATATCTCACTATGTATTGTTTTATTATATCTCGATGGGATTAGGCAGCGTTTTCGACGAAAGCACCCAGGCGGCTTGACTTTTCCCGATTCTTTCAACTATTATCATTATATTTCAGTCAATGTATACAAAACTTTGACAAATTATATACCTAAACCTTCCTCGTGTATTACTTTATCTATTGGTGAAGACTGCATTACGATCCATTGAGTAGTTTTTGAGTTTAACGCGAACAGATAGACAAACAGATGCGGCGGACGACTTTGTTTTGTAATATGTAGTGATGTATATTTTAATTTATATATATATTAACATTTTAATATACAAATCATATGATTAACGGTTGTAATTTCATATTATATCAGTAAGAATTCACAATAAAAATCTTTCCATCTCCTTACAATTAAGTTCATGACATTTTTCTGGTTGATAAGAAACTTAAGCATAGTAGTTGCCTACTTCATAACGTCATCCCTTACATGAAAAGTGTGAAAGGGTGAAAAGGGTAAATCCAGGCGTTGATATTCGGTTCAGTTGTCCTACTTTACTTGATTTTTCTCGAATTGTCTAATGTAGGTTCTAGTGAGCGAACTGAAGTGAAAAGGAATGAAGCGTTGTTACTAGGCTTTTAGGTTTAAAATTGTAATTTGTAAATTATCTATCTATATTAATTATGTTAGACACAACATATTAATTATGAAATAAGTATTTCTTTATGTCTCGTAATTTACATTCGTTTATAATAATCCTAATTGATTATAAAAAATAGAGAGAGAGCCTTAAATTTTATATTAGAAGGTCGTGACCGGGAGTTTTTGGCGGGATCTTAGTCTGTCATGTAGTGGTTTTTATATTTTATTCATAATCTTGTGTTATTAGACGCTATATTTTGTAATATTGGTGGTGTTTTACGCAATATAGTTCGGTTATTATGCACAAGTGAAGTGGATGGGAAATCATACCACGGAGCATGCATTCTGAGATGCCACCAAAACTCCATGGAAAGTTCTAACAAGGAAACCACCATCTTGTTAGAACATTATAATTATCGCAAGACACTTACTTGGCAAAATCTTGTTACTTGACGCTGGCTAGTGCACAAACCGAGATTAAAAATAAAGAAGAAGAAGGTCGCGACCCAATATTATGTCTACGTACTCAACACGTTTGAAAATTCTTTAGTTATGTTATAAGCCTATATTTGCGAAATGTGCAACATTTTAATGTAAACCACCCAAAAAAAAAACAATGATTTTTAGTTATTGTATTTTATTTAATTCTTGAACGGGCTAGACAAAAATGGCTTCTTAATCGCATAAAAAAAAACAGTTTTCACATGAGATTTAAATTGAAAAAATGAATGGTCTTTACAATGAATTGTTAAAAAGATAGAGATGAGTCTAAATTTGCTTATAACCGTTACAATTTTTTTTTTATAGACATACATAATAATAAGTAAATCAATTAGGTGATTATATAGGAACCGAAAATACCCAAGTTGGTCGTAGTAAATGATAATATATATCTGTTTGACGAAATGTCAAGTTTATTATCATTCCTATCCGCCCACGTCGATAATCTGGTTGTAGCGGGCAAGTTATACAACTTAAGTTTAGGTAATTATTTTGACTCAACATTATTCTCGAATGATTTATATGTCGCTTAACTTCTCTACATTATTTAACATTTAAAGACTAATTAGTTAGTAAAATTACAGTTATCATAGTTTTGTGAGCTAAATGTTCTATGGTAATTGCTCCGTCCCTGTGAGCCGTAGGTTGATGTTAAATAGCCATTATTAATCTTCACCAATAAAAAGGGATTAAAATACAAAATTGACTTTTCTTTTTAGTGGCTAGAAACAAAGATACTCTTGGGCTTTATATAATACTAGCCTTTGCTCGGAGCTTCGCTCGCGTTATTGTATAGGCTATTAGTTCAGAAGCATAGTGAATCGGTCCCAGAAAGATATTTAAACGGTACTTAGGGGTACATGGACATGGTCATATCTCTAATTTAAGCGGTTTTCGTGAAAAAGCAACATATGAAAAACGGAAAAAAATATTTCTTACGATTAACTGAACCGATTGATCTATATTTTTAATATATTTTGCAGGCTTCTGATAGCTTCTAGACAAAATATTAAAACCTACATAGATACATAAGTTCAATGAAAAAAAAAAAAAAAATTTTTTTCTTTTCAATTCTATTTCCCCTAAGTACCGTTTTAAATATCTTTCCGGAGCCGATTCACTATGCTTGCCCCTATGATCTTTTATCTATCCCTAGGTAACAGTACTTTTTCTAGATAAAAGATACATTTCCTCTTTCTGTATGCCTGACAACGTGGGAGCAAAGTTTTATGATGACCGGTTGAGTGGTTCAGACAAACACACGTTCGTATTTATAATATTACTTAGGATACGATGAAAACTAATGTCTATATATAAATAAAAGACTGATATAACAATGCATAACTCAAAGTACTGTGGTTATGGACGTGAAAATTTACTGACGGGTTCCTTATACAGTGAAGGTGAGCTCTAAAGAAGAATTTTTGGAAATGCAAGTCCTAAAGGTGATGAAAAAAGTCGTCTACTATGCGGTTGTCGTGTGCATTTTTCCTACGTACGTCGGACCTCTGAAATGAAATCTTAGCGACAGCGTTTCCGAACCGATACAACCCACAAACTCTCAAGAAACGCGCCTACTCCTTCCTCAAAGACCGGCAACGCATCTGTAATGCCCCTCGTGTCACAAGTGTGTCTCGTGCCGTTCGAAAGTTTGTATGAAAATCCGTCACATCTCCGTCAGTCAATTATTCCCATATATATATATACATATAAAATAAAGAGTCAAAACTTATGGCATAAGAACACGTATGCGAAGCCGCAGGAAATTAGGAAATTGCTAGTATAGTATACATCGAAAATAATGCAAGAGTTAAGTTGCAGGGCTAGATAGATTTGCTTAAATTTTACAAAAGGTATGCACATTCGAAACATTAATTTATGCAACGAGACTTACATAATAAATTACAATCAACATCTCGGTTATCAAATCTATGTATAATTTATTTAATGTTCGACCTTCGTCAAACCTATTAATTATTTAATAATCCTCAATTATGGCATTCAAATTGCAAATTACGTTTTTTTTTTTTTTTTCGTAATAGGTTTGTAATTATATCTCTAATAATAGAAGTGTGCTAATTAGCTATAATATATCTTGGTTGTAAACTATCTGTAAAATAGGATATTTCGAAAAACGACTTGGATTTCTTTACATCGGATTGATCTTCTATTGTTTCTGTCATTTTTTCGACAGTATTCAAACATTCTTGGAACACGATGAAGGACAATTGACTTAAGAACGATAATACTTTTACTACAAGGAAAAAGAGTGCAGAAATCGGTAAAAAGTCGAAAAGTCAGCGCCTTTAGCGAATTTTTGATTAAGTGTAATATGAAAACAGATGTTCATTGGTGAATATGAAAATAATAATAGATGCATCTTTTTCCCTGGTTTCAAACATATAGAAAAAAAGAGTAGTGCCAAAAAAACAGCAGATATGTCTCTCTTTCTTTTTGGAAACTATAGACATCTCGGCGCTTTACATTATGAATACATGGCGGTTATAAAATCCTATGTTTATTCTTATACAAGCTCGACAAAGTAGCTGAACTGTGTTTTATAGTAAGACTACCGGCGGTCAAGTGGTTAGACGTACATTAATTCATTTAAATTGTTAACACTACCGGCTGACTTTGAAGGAAAACATCGTGAGGAAACTTAAACCTGTGAAATGTTCATGTTGTATCGCCGAATATGTGAAAATATAGAACTGTGGATATGCCGTAGTTTCGAATTATCAATACATCGTGAGCTGGCGTGGTGTTTATGCCCATACATTGCTTGGAATTGAGGCATATGGCTCTAAAGTTCACACGCTCTTCAAGGTCGGCAACACAACAGTGATGCCCCTAGTATTGCAGTTGTCCATAGGCGACGGTAACCATTTAACATCCGATGGGCCGTCTGCCTGTTTGCTGCCCTTTGGCATAAAAAAAAGTCGAACTCTTATAGGCTGATGGTAATGATACTGATCTGCAAGTTTCTCAACGATTGAATGTACACTAGCTGTACACTGAAAACGATGACCCAATAAAGAGTGTCGATCAGGAGTTCGTACCTGGATCTTGGTCTCCAAACATGATGAAAGATACATTTGGTGTATGATGATACCCCACTAGCCATTTGCATTAAAAAGTATATTTTATATGTCAATACAACAGTTATAGCTCCGCGCCATGTAAATTTGAACTTTATGGGATAGATCAAAACGATTCATTAGTACTTCGTAGTTCAACCGTTATAACCAGTTTTGTCGCAAAATCACATGTTTTTCGCATATACCGTAACCGGTGTTAACATGTGGAAAGTTTTATGTAATTATCTGTTTTATAGCTATTATAATTATGTTTATGTATGGAGCATAATTATTGTTAATGATTAGTATAAAACGACTTTATGTATATTCGAAATATACATATAGCTGTGTTTTTATTTGTAATTCAATTTTAATATTCATATTTATATGTTTTATAGTGTTAAAGATTTTTAAACAACGACCCGAAGGAGGGTAATGTTTTTCGAGCGTATGTATATATTACTTTGATAGCGTTCTGTAAACAACATGATTTGACGGATATGGTGTAGGTATCTAGTGTAGTAAATACGGTGTCGTTAGAATCATTTTTTTTTCCAGTGTTTACAGTCTGGTTTTTTATTTTATTTTTATATACTAACAATTTTACGTGTGCTTTATTAATATAAAAATTATTGTACTTTTCAGTATTAAGTCATAAATGAAAAAAAATAACAAACCTCAGTATTTGTTACACAATAACCTATGCACTTTGTGTACACAACTTATATACACATATCATTGTTTACACAACCTATACTTATATTCCTGGGTTTAGTTAAAGTTAAAGGCCGGTAACGCATTTGCGACTCTCCTGGTATTGCTAGTGTCTATGGACGGCGGTGATCACTTACATTCTGGTGACCCACCTGTTCGTTTGCCCCCTATATTATAAAAAAAAAAGTTTTCTCTATTTATATATCCGTCTACCTTCATAGCCTAACGATGTTCTGTTTATGTCTCCTATCCATCCTCATGACATACCTATGTCACAGTAAACGATTACTCCTCCACTACTTTATTACTGGTGTTATTTTCATACTTCCTTTGTTATTATCATCAGCCTGTATGAGATCCACTTCAGGCCGCTTTCCGTAGGAAGGTTTCGGCTTAGTTATCACCATAAACTATTACTAACTATAAATACACAGTTCTATATTTTCCCGCTTACGGAGGCACTGCAAGGACATTTCTCAGGTTCAGGTTTCCTCACGATGTTACCCTTCACCGTCAGCCGATAGTGTTTACCAATTTAAATTAGTAAATGTATGTGAATTCCGAAAAATTCGTTGGTACCTATATGCCGGGGGTCAAACGTGCGGACACTAAATTCATATTCCATCGATCAAACTGCTTGACCACCACGATTTATCCATTCTTAACATTATGTATTCTAGTTACATCATAAATAAATCTTAATATTTGTATCTCTGCCATGTTTTTTTTTTATTTCATCCGTCTCATTCGTAGCCTGGTTCTTCTAAAAATTACTGTCCTATGAAATGTCACGTTGGCAATTCTCTTTACCATTATTTGACTTTGCGTTCAATCTACACCGGAACAAACATGTCCGAGTACAAAATACTTGAACAATTAACTATAATTAGCCGGTATTGGGAAATAAAGTTATGTAAGCAGCTCATTAAGAGAACTTAATTAGCTTCAGTGGCGGGAAACAGTACGAGCAAATTTAATTTTTTAATGAGGAAAAAATGTACTTCAATGTACTTATCGGTAACCGACACGCGTAAACTATGCCGTCATAGAACAAGTAACTAGACATACGAGGATATACTTATAATATTAAATAATATATAATAACTAGCGGAAACTCTCAAACGTATAAAATATATTGTAAATATTTTTTTTATGATAAATCAAAATGTATAACAAAATATGTTGAACGGAAAATTGAAAAAAAAAATAGACAGCCATTAGTGTCACCTACATGATTAACTGTAGCTAAGAGCTATCTAGATGACCATATAAGTACAAAAAACCTATCATGTGTGTGGTGGTGGCGTCCCAGTCTCGTACAGACACCCCATTACCTGTGCGCTCGGTAGATATACACCGGTGACCACGTTTATATATTAGACTCTGTCATTTAATTTCGCTTTTATTCTTCTTTTACGTGAATTATATACAATTCTACCAACACCGCGTGGATATAGACGTTATATAAATTTATTCACTCTTCAAAGTTTAATATTCAATCATAATGATAGCACCATAGCCAATAACCACCCTAAGAGTTTTTTTGTGGCATACATTTTAATTATTCACTTGTGTACAAAACCCAAACCATATAACGCAAGGTGACGCCGATATTTCAAGATATATAATCAAATAATGCAAGGTTACGAGTCAAACTCAAAATTAGAAACCGGGTAAAAATGCCACACACATAAACTGCTTTGCCTCTCATTAAAAAAAAAAGTATAGCCAATGACGTTTTAAAATCTTAATTTGAAAACAGAACGCAATATACTCTCCTGATAAACTAATAAAACCAATGAATTCCAATTCGATACCGTCAGTCCATTGACGGCTATGAACCGCTAGTTCAGCGTTTACTTCCGTCGCGGCGTTGCATGCATTATCAACTAATTACCTTTCGATTATGATCGTATCGGCACGTTGAATATTTTATACAGCGTCGTATTGTTCGCGACGCGGTGTGCGCTCGCCTTTATGTAGTCTATGGTAGTTTTGTGAAATATTATTAATAAAGTCTGGATACATTATTATATATTACAGATAACCTTAATGTTTACATAATTATCTTTAACTCTGTGACCACATTTTTAGTATCGAACATCGTGTCTGATGCAGTTACCACGAGATATTAAATATAGTTCAACAAAATTGAGGCAAAACAATGTGGATTTTTTATGCTTTTACTGTATAGTTGGACAACGAAAAGTAATGTTTCAATATAATTAAGTAATTGAGAATCTGTAATACTATATTTGGACGATTATTGTAGAAGTTGACACAAAGTCGTTTTTTTTTACCACGGGGAAAGCCTTTCTTTCATCTGTTTTACTTTAAACCTCGTGTAGGTGGCGGTAGCTTATATTTTATTTTGTATAGTTTCATATTACGCGGACGAAGTCACAAGCACAATAAAATAGTTTGTACAAAATCACCTTTTGAAACCTTGTCATAGTGTCTCTCGATTTTGCACCTTACGTGTTTTGAATAGCCATGGCATAAACACTGTATGACGGCTTCGATAAACGACACAACAGTGATGAATTTGAGCCAAACTTAAGCCTTTTTATTACGTTTAAAAACACTGTACCACGAATAACGGTTACAAATTAGTGTAACCACGCACCCGTATTCTTAAGCACAAAGTTGCATACAAACATTACATTAACGGAAACAAAGAATATTATGCTAGTAATTAGCTGGGGTACATCAGGCGATCACAACACACGTACACGCACACACACACACACACACACATTAGTGATCACTAATTATACTTCATTATAACTAATTGTACGATACGACCGACTAAGAAGTATTCGCGACTATTAATGACAAAAGCAATTAGGGTGCACCAACACGAGTGTGCTCGCGTACGGACACACAGTTTGCATGTGTGTGGGTAACGCCAGGTTTTTTAACGTTCTCATATATATATCTGTTACTGTTGTTATAACGTTAATAACTTTGGAATCATCGTTATCCTTTGTACAAAGCTATTAATTAACATATTTTTAAGGTAATTTTTTGAAACGATTCAAAGATTTTTTTTAGGAATCATTACAGTCAAAATATGATAGTATTTTTGGCAGTTGCCTTATGAGTCTCTCCTCATTCGAAGCTTAACATGTCCATCGTCACTTATTATTAGATTTAACTGTAGACAAACTTTGAATTTACAAAACAATATTAGATCAAATAATTTGACCTTTATTCAAAATGTATTCAGAGATTTTTTTAATTATTTCCTTAGTAATATATGGTTACATAGGAAGCCGATGACGTTCCTGAACCGCGTAGTACGGTACTTAGTTGACAAAGGTATTCGTATTTCGGTCCTTCTCGACAATATTCGGTTCTTCTCAGGCGGCTAACCCGCCCTCGGCCCCCGACACCCCGCACCATACGTTAAAGCCCACCCGGCTACACTATTTGTTCATTCTCGCTCCGTGTACGTTAAGACCAACATTTTGTAATGTTGATAACCTAAAAATTTCAACAACTACACCACAAAATTAAAAAAATAATAATTGTGATATCTGAGTAATAGCTATTTTAATATCATTTTTTTTTATTATTGGCTTAAGTTGATATTAGTAAAAGAATTAATAGTTTTAGTGGTATGTACGTGTAAGGTCGTCTTATAAAATCTATCATTATGTGTCCTGTACAACTTTTCCCTTCCTTTTCCCGTTAGGATAAAGTATCTTAAAATCTGTTATATGAATTTTAATTCAGATGTTTTTTTGTATGTAAACAGCGTTATCTTTGATTTTCTTTTTATATGAATTAAGAATTACATTCGATTATATATCAATAATATTAATATACCTGTTGTTTGTTCGGATTAATCTCCGAAGTAGTTGAACTAATGTTGACAATAATATTATTGCGTGACAAAGGATTTTCAGAGAATAATTTATGACCTTTACGCTTTTCCATAGATATGAAGTAGTAATGGCAAAATTACAAAAGATTATTCGTACCTAGTTCATTTGGTAATAATAAAAATACTTCCTTCGTAAAGTTTGCAAGGTATTGATTTATGATTATGACGTAATGAGTACCTGTTACTATTATTATTATTGGCCAATGTTTTTTGTCGTGAAACAACGGAAACGGATCTTAATTCGGAGGTGCCAGCCATCGCCCGCTCCCTGCTAGAGCCGCGTTAATGACAATAACTCGCTATTAACTCGGCCAAAGCGACCGGTTAGAGTAGGCCCCCCGGCCCTCTCGCCCCTCTAGTAGTCCGTCATAATTACACACAATTCCGCCCGTTTATACCGGACAAGAATGTATAGTCATTAAGAATTTGAATCAGTCCGTTGATATTGTTTTTTGCATAAATTTCTTTATTTATCTAACCTAATACATCAACTCGGGTGATTACGTTTTGATTCACAATTAGTGTAGATATGGTAAATAACAAGCAGATACATCATCATCAGCTTGTAAGTGACGCAGTGCAGTGTCATAGGCCTCTTTCCCGAAGGAAAGCGCAGGACATAATCACCACGCCAGCTCATGATGTAATGACGATTTCAAACTCTTATAAATCCATAGTTCTATATTTTTCCCACATACGGTGGTAGGTACTACAAGAAAATTTCTCAGGTTCAGGTATCCACACGATGTATAGTATAGTATAGTATATACCAATTTAAATTGGTAAATGTACGCGAATTCCGAAAAAAAGTCGTTGGTACATGCCGAAGTTCGAGTCTGCGGATATTAGATCGATCCACCGGTCAAGCAACTAGACCACCACGACAAGCAGAAATACCATATTTCAATTAATTTACTTCGTGACTTCATACTAGGAGATATTTCGTGTTTAAAGTAACCAATAGCCAGTATGAATTATTATGACATTTCTTTTCAATTTCGATAAATATCATGATATTGTATTTAAATTTAAATTCGGAAAGACCATCTATAAATTACGTTATACGTTAAGAGGGAGGAACGGGAATAAAAGTGTGACAACGTATGACAATAGGATGGCCGAGTCGTAAGTTCGTGATGTCACGTGTATTTAAAATAATAAAATTCTAAGCATTAACTCTAGTGAAAAAGTTAAAATATTAAGAACTCTATTTTAACGAGCGTTAGGTTTCAATTTGTCTGTATCATATTTGGCACGTGGCGGCCGCGCGATTTGTTTAATCTAAACAGTTTGATTTTATAAATACAAATTTTATATTGAAGTGTAGTGAATAATTTACATCAGTAATTTTATTTTTGATCATTTCTAAATTAATAATTGCGAAATATGTGACGTCACACTTGTGACAAACGTGGGGTTCGATCTAAAAATAATAACATTCGTTCGACGTTATTTATGAGTTGTCCGGTCAAGTAATTATATTACTATTTGACTTTTATTGTCCTTATTCTAATGAATGTTAAAGATTATTTCAAATATGCAAATTGATTTCATCTCCATACATTACTGCTGATCAAAATAAAGCTTTACAACAGAGTGTTACGACTTACATTAGCATACACAATGTGAAAAACTTCACGGAATCAGTCTGCTACATAAACATCTTATCCTCAGATTTGTAACTCACTGATTATGGTGAAATCGAAATCATGAAATTTTGCAGGATTACAGAAAAGGCCATGGGGTACTTTATATCCAAAAAATAAGTACTAGTTCCGAGGGATAAGTCAAATCTAACTACGGGTAAAAGCTATTGTTAACTACATTACAATCAACCACCGGAGGTCATCTCTGTCTACGCCCTAGGAGGCAAGTGAGGGAGCTGTACCAGAGCGTATTGTCTTCTTCGGAGGCTTCATCGCTGTCTGTGGAGACGGACCGGTCGTGGAGTTACACGTTTTTAATGGTAGGTATTTTATGATCATTTTCCAGGCCGTCTCTTTTCGTTCGGCCGTGAAGCTGCTTGGAGAGATTGGCCATGAAATAGCTGTATTTCAAGCATCTACTTTAAGCATAGTCCATGGATTTCGGGGTTGTCAGCAACTACGGTTAGAGTATTTTCCAAAAGCTCTATAGTTTCCTGGTACCCAGCGGCCGGCGTCGATTTTCAATCAACCTCTCAATTTCATGAAATTTAAGAATACCAATTTGGATCGTTATAAAAGCTGTACATGTCTTTGGTCACGTAAATGCATTTTTAAACACTATTTCATACTATTTATTACTGACAAGTCAATATAATTATAAATAGCATTCATGACAAGTCCCAACCGTCATGACTTCGGGGAAAACTTTTGTTGTATCCACTCATTTTATTTGCATGGTGATTGCTTTTTTAATGCCCTCAGGCTAGCTGTGGTCAAGTTAAAAATCTGTCACCAGGCGTCTATAGAGGTGTTTCAACAGCTGTTTGAGAATCAGTCTCTCTTACTTTAGCATGTCTTAGGCTACATCGTGATTCAATGTCAGCTGAAATTGTGGTCATAAATTGTAAAGTATTTCGAAAAATCGTTCCATTATCAATCCTCACTTTATCCTGGCTGTTACCTTATTTATCAAATATTGTGATTTTCCGTACTAACAAGACTATAGATAGGAATTTAGTTTTTTTTTTAATTGTTAGTATAAATCAATAGTAAGAAATTGAAAAAATACAGGATGATAAACTGCAATGTTCTTTCAAAAAATACACACTAGAGAGTCAGTCGTATTTGGGCTGTTCACCATCTTACCCCCATAGTCATTTAACATCAGGTGAGATTTTAGTCAAACGTTAAAGCCTATCTATGAATATAGAATAATAACTACCTGACATATCAACGCACAACCCGAACTACTGTAGTTAGTACCGTGAAAATTCGCATGCGAATTTCTTGTTATTTTATTTATAAGGAATTTTGGATTTTCGTAAATTCAACTCATACAATAGTGGATAAAGTGTTGAAAGTTAGTACTAAATCCGTCATATTTCCATCAGTCATTAATTCTGAATAAGCTACGCACAATCACTACATAGTATAAAACAAAGTCGCTTTCTCTGTCCCTATATCCCTATGTATGCTTAAATCTTTAAAACTACGCAATGGATTTTGATGCAGTTTTTTTAATAGATAGAGTGATTGAAGAGGAAGGTTTATATGTATAATGACATAAATTAAATAGTGGAGAAATACTGTTTACTCCAAATTTAACGCGTGTGGGCCACGGGCAGTAATGAATAAATCAAAACTACTGGATCGATTTTAATCATTTTTTCAGTGAATGACATAGGTTATATATTTTATACCCGTGCAAAGCCGGAGCGGGCCGCTAGTTACTAATAAAGTGTAAAATAAAATTGTAAATTAGTTATTCCATAATGAAAAAAGTTAAGCAGGAACAAGCTTTATGCTATACAACGGACATGCTGAATGCTTGTAACTTACTTTGTATGGTTACGTGACGCTGTAAAGGCCGTAAAAGTAAAACGTATTGTTTACATTAAAAAGTAAAAACAATACAGTGACGTCACGAGCCAAACGAGCTTATACAACGAGTTTTAAGTAGGTACACCCACACAATCGAAATTTAAAAAGCCTAATCAACGTCCACGGATTTCGTTTCGCAATCAGGCGAGCGAATTTTCAACGTCCGACGCAATTGGAAAAAAATATAATTACACACATAATCCTGGCCGAATTGGATTAAAAAATGATGGTTGAAAAAAAAAGAAAGTGTTTTAGGGGTGCGTCATTATTTTTTCGCCGGGGAAAGGGATCGGGGCCTAATTACGACAGATGGATCGGTGTACTGTATGTAATAACTCTAATTAATCGATCGCTCCGTTCCGATGTAAAGTTTTTTTTTTTTCGAACACACGTCAAGGGGTTTTCGTTCTGCATGATAATTGAGTTCTGCATACGTCATAACTTTTCCTCGAAATTAAAAATGTTTTAAAATCTTGTTTTGTGTTTCTAATTAGGTTTTTTATCTTAAAATTCAAGTAGTAATTTAATATTCAATTTGAATAGTGACGTAAATTCTTCTGTATCCAGGTGTAAAGTTTTTTAAAACGTAGTTTTTTGATACAGTCGTCGATTTAAAACCTGCACTTAAGGTGCCCTTTTTATAGAATACATCTACCATGCTGGACAGCCTTTAAATGATTGTATTCAATGGTCGATTCTATGCTAGTTCATGTATATAAATAATTTACTGAGCCCTATCTATCCTTAATTATGTATATATTAAAGGAATAACGATAGCAGTAATATGTAAATAACAGCTACAAAATAGCTAATTTTAATTACGTTCCGTCTATACCGTATGACAAATTGTGAACTCTCCTCTATAGACATATTCGTAAGAAGATAACTGAAGAAGAAAATGAGACTAAATCTTCCCTTACAGTACGACCATGTAATGAAGTAAAATGACAACTAAACAAATGAATGTTAGTCTGCCATTTCTGATAATGTTTTTGAGGATCTCATTACTGTCTCGTATCTCACTTACATTTTGTATGGAGATTGCTTAATTTTCAGTTTTCATACAAACCTTGTCTTGATAAGCAGAATAAAAAAGAATTAGCCAAAAAAATAGGTAGAGCTGTTTTGAAATGATACGCTGAAGATACAAACTTAGCATTTATAGCGCTTTACTAAAGCTTAATTACGATGTAGCGACATCATTTGAATTTGACATTTTGGCTCTTTAAAAATACACAATTAAGAAGCAAGTCGGAGTTATTAATACTCTGTTAAGCTATTCTAGTTCATCATTATTCAACAACGGGTGGTATGGTTTATATACTTTCTGTTTATACTATAATTCTATAATAATAACCCTGCGATGGTCGGTTTATGTGAAACGTAGTCAAGTGTAAAAGAAATACTAAGAGTCAAATCTATAGAGCGCATTCTGGCTTATCTCATCTTTATGCTTAGAATTTTAAATCATAGTCGCAAGCTTAGCATTCACTTAGCTTGTTCTGGGTTCAAGTCATCAAATTCGATGGCTTACGAAAAACTTGGGTATTACGCGAATAAAAAAAAATAATAGAAAAATGATTGATAAAGTGGCATTTGCATAATTTTTAAATTATGAGTATTATACTTCATTGTCAATGGCTTGATCCTTTATTGTAGAAATGTGCAGAAGTCTTCAACAGTTTTTTGTTTCATTTTCGGTACACTCTATTTCTTTCCGTTCTTTTCGATTTTCATTCGACATTCATAATTGAATGTATTATTTACGATTAGAGACGCATTACATACTCAATGCTGTATTCAAACTAAGCGCAAGCTTAGCGTAATTAGGCTATAAATACATAATCTAAGTACATAGCGAAGTTTAAACTGAGCTAAGGATAACATAAGTCCGAGTACGCTTTAAACTCGATTCCTTCGTGACTGAAGGACTTACATGTTCTATATCTGTAATTATAACAGATTTTCCCAATCAATTGCCCTGTAATTAAAATATTACCGTTACAATTTCGAAGGGCAGAAAAACTAAAATTATCGGTCTCCGAAATACTAAGTGACGAAGGCATGACTACACAGCTAGTGGCGAGGGGTACACGAATAGACCCACTTAATATCACCCTTTTACCCCTTCATTATAATCACCACCCACACATAGACTGTATCGATCCAAGTCTAGTGTACGTATACGCTGCGTTTCTACAAGTGATTAGTGTATTTAATTTGAAAATGCTAAGTAGTTGCCTTGTTTTATCGTTGTGTTAATTTTAATGTGTACGTGTGTATGTACTGTGTGCGTGCGTGCGTTTGTGAGTAATTATGTACGGTTCTAGGGGCGGCTTAACCCTTTCTGTTCATATCGCGTCGCGGACTGATCGCGCCGGTAATATTTCGTTCGATAATGATTTTTTTTTTGTGTAATACTTACAAATACTGAGTGTTGTTTTTTTTTACACACACACACACATATGACATTTTTAATTTTATTGTATACATTTTGGGGTCTGATTACTATATCAGCTGATGTTAAACGATGTTATGGTCTAAGGTGGCAGTTACGCTGAAACGAAAGGGAGACTGCCTATCAAGTGCAACTGTCGGAATTCACCAACAGGTGCTTGGCGACAGATTTTCAACTTGATGGCGGTAGTTAGACGGACGGACTTAGAAAAGTCATACCTCCATTTAATTATTTAATTAATTGATTCACTCTATGAACCTTGCATTTACATCGACTGATATATACTAAGGCTTCATAAAAGTAAAAGATACAAAAATACATCTAAATATCAAGGCATATCCTTTTAGAATATACACAAGTCTATAGAGATACTCATGAGCGTAGCCTCAAACAACACCAGAAGTGAAAATAACGATTAATTTGTGTATGTAAAACTGAAAGCACGACATTAGCAATTCGCAACAACAGTTATACAGGAGTAATGACTCGTCTGTCCATATAATCATAGAGCAACCATTACTCCCTACTTGTAGTGTGACCATAAATTAATCTTTCATACAAAAAGACTAATGAAATTTATGATTTTATATTTTTTATATTTTTATAAACTGATCTTTCAAAATTACAGGCTTGTTAACTTGCGTGTATATGATAATTCGAAGCGGCTTCTTATGTATATGGTATTATATTTGTTCAATTTTTCGAAACCAAGTTATTATTATTATTTGGTAGGACGCACTAGCAGCTAATAGCTGATGCGTGTGTATTAAATAGTTTGGAGATATCTTCCTTGTCCAATCTGCTCTTAAAGGAGTTTATGGTTGGAGCCATCACAACTTTTTCTGGAAGTTTGTTCCATGCTGTAAGCACTCTGTTAGACAGGAAGTGTGCAAAGTTGATATAGTTGCAGTTAACTGACTGAGGCGACAGTGGGCTGTTGAAAATAAAATAATCGACATCTGATATGTCTTTAAATAGATTTCGTATTTAGATAAATATAGTTTTTCCAATGTCATTACTACGCTTAAAGATAGAACGAGAATGAAATAAACAATCTTTGGTTTTTTACTATCGTTCGGAATACACTTTTCTTTTTACTTTATAGGTTTTAGCGTTTGGTACCAGAATCTCATCTGATGTTAAATGAAGATGTAGTCTAATATGCTAAACGAGCTAAACCTAGACGGGATTAGCTCTCAAGTACAGCTGTTGGAATACACTAACAGGTGCTTGGCGATAGATTTTCAACTTGGGAGTGGTAGCTAGACAAGTGGACTTAGAAAAAACCCTATCACCATGCAAGATGGTAACATGGCATGGAGATAGCACACGGAGAGATGTCATTAGAAAATAAATTACATCAGAGATTTATACGCAAACAATGTACAATTAAATCTATTTATTATCACGGCATGCCTTTGTAAGTGTAGGCAAAGAGTATAGAACAATTTTTTCTTGTTTATTTCATAATTTATCACCTACACCGTATGACTGTTATTCGCTTATGAATTGATTTCAAAATATCTTAATATCTTGAAAATGTTAAGCAAAAAGAAATGCAAGAAACACACGAGATTGCTTAAACAAAAACATATTAGTACTTCCTCGCATAAATTCTGAAGGTAAAAAATACCTATACATTATTAAAACAGACGATGATCATAAACACCTGTTAAACATGACACTTTAATAATATTTAATGCACGTTCGACGTTCAAAACCGGGACTCGTCCGTATATGGAGTGCGGGATGGTCACCGTACAGAGGGGGTGTGCCCCCACAACATTAATTTCGCGAAATGAACCTAATTTACATTTAAATAAGGACTCGCCTTAGTCGGGATAAGTTGCGAAACTAGCGGCCCGAGGCGCTCCTGCCCAAAGCAACGGGGTATTTCATTACTATAATTCAATTCGTATGTTATATTATTACATGCGTACATTTTATTTATGCGTCTAGAGTAAGATATGTCCCTGGTTTTATCGCGTTGTTAATAGAAAAATCAATCAATCCGAGATATACAAAAATCCAGGCCAATTTTGTTGTCCGTTCTGAATATATGTAGAACATAAATTCAGATATACATATATATTATATTATATGTATAACATCGAGATAACCGTGAGATAAATAAATGCCAATTTTAGATTTCTATTATAATATGTTAACATTGTTTTGTGTTCGCAACTCTTGGCTGTATTGTGCGTGAGCCCGAACTTACGGCAGTATTCAGAGCAGCCAAATATGTTGACTCGGCCTGACCTAATTTATTCATTCCAAGAAATGAACTTTGACAGATGATTGACATAGTTTTCGACTGCTACAAGAATCCGATACATATGAAATAAAATATTATGAAATAAAATAATATGTTTTGTAATATTAGTGGTGTATTTGAAAAAAATTATGACCTATATACCAGTTTAAGCAAAATTGAATTACAATACATCTAATATATAAATAATCATAGAAGCAAATCAACGAAAATGCGAAAGACCTTTTTATATTAACGTTTGGTAAGATAATAGTTTAAACACGACAAATGAGATGATAGAGTCGTATTTACTACAATTCGTGACCGTCCAATTCTCAAAATTCGACCATAACTATGGTTAGAATTTTTTTCTTCATGTGTAGATATAATTATTGATATTTCTTTGACTTTTTTTTTCTAAACGTTAATAGTACACTGACTATTGCATATAGTAGACGTAAAGAGCGTGAAGTATGACGAATAGAAAGTTTTGAATAAAGACTGTGACACGTGGACTTTTTTATTGATGACGCTAAAGTCCTTCGATAACTGCTAAACAAAGTAAGAATAACGAAAATCGGTTGTCAAAAAGTGAAAAAAAAGGTACTGAACTGTATTATTAACTTTATAGATTGTATAAAGTTTATCTAGTTTTGGCGGAGTTTTAGTCTGTCATGTAGTGGATTCTATATTTTATTCATAATCTTGTGGTTATTTGACTGTATATTTTGTAATATTAGTGGTATTTTGGGTACTATAGTTCGGTTATTGTGCACAAGTCAAGTGCATGAAAAAAATACACTATGGAGCATCAATTCCGAGATACCACAATACCTCCGTGGAAAGTTTTAACAAGGTAGCCACTATATAAAATAATAATAAGATACTTGCTTCAGAAATGGCAAACACGATTACTCATTATTCAAAAGCCTGGGACATATTTCATAAGAAGAATATCGCATAAAGCAGAATAGACTAATTTGGTACATGAAAATGGCAGTAATAGTGTGTTAAAGAGGATTGGGTTGCCAGTAATGAAGCAGCAAGAAGAGAGATTATTTATATCGTATTATTAAACAAGAATCTGGAAACATTAAAGAGAGTACTGACCATAAAATGCCTGAATGAATGTTTGTATATAGAAAACACAATGTATAAGGTTACATTGGATTAAAAAAAAATAAACATAAGTTAAGTGCTCATGTAAAAAACAAAGCAGTTGCCTAACTTGACGAGTTATATTTTTAACTTTACATTAAAATTAAATTGGCAGACAACAACATAAAAAAAAAGCAAACAACAAAAATTCCTCTCCATAATTTCGTTGCGTTCGAGTTCTCAAAAAACTTTTTAACAACGTTCAATCCGAACCCACTCGCGAAAGAGGGTCATCAATAACAAAATTAAAAAAAAAAAATCCCAATTTGAATTTTAATTGCGTACGATTATCGCAGACGATCGCGAGTACGGGAGCCCTTCTGTGCTGGCTCCATTTTTAATTCGACTGAATAAATTATTTGAATCGAACAACTAATTCGACTTTTACCACCGTCATAATTTTTATCAACATTATTTATGCTTTTATATATATATATCTCTCTATTTATATACACTACGATTTGTGATGGATCTCCAAATACTAACGCGTAATAGGTACTGGCCGTAACGTGCGCAAAAGGCATAATACCTATAATATGGTACACAAATTCCCGTGTCAGCATTTAGGTTCGAATCTTTGCGAATGACCTGGAGCTTTCAGAGAAGGAAAATATTGTTATGAAGTCATAGAATGGTGGCAGGAGCTTTTCTAAGCCTGCCTGGTTAGCTACCACCTTCAAGTAGAAAATCTATCGCCAAGAATAAATAGAATTTTTATTAACGCACAGACTTTGACAAACGCAAAGACTTTGCTCTGTTTCTGATAGTATATATGTAAAGGATTATTTTTTTATGACATCTGGAATTTCGTCACACTCCGTGTCGTAGGTTACTAACTCTATGATAGATATTTATGATTAACAGAAACTAAATATAGGTCATGTCAAATTTTTCATTAAAGAAAAATAGTAGAAAATGTGGAAATACAAACTTGTACACTTTGTTTCGTTGTTTACACGTAGGTGTTTTTGTTAAATTATATAATATAGCGTAGATTTAGGTAATGGAGTATATTAAAAACCAGCTGTTGCCCGCAGCTCTGCATGCGTTTTTTTATAATTGTAAATTACTTCGTATAAGATCAGCTATCTGTCAGTGAAAGCCCCAAGAAAATAGGTCCAATCGTTTTGGATATAGTGCTACAGACGAAGCCACGGATGACAGCTAGACTAAAATAAAGTAGCCTATGTCACCCGCTGTAATTGTAACTATCCGACAGTGAAATTTCTGTCAAAATCGGTAAAGCAGTTTCGGAGATTAGCCGGCACAAACAGACAGACATATAGACAAACATTTTTAAAATTGTGTTTTTCTTATCACTATCGTGTATACGTTCTTATCCAATCAGTAAAAAGTCGTTATTTCGATATTACATACAGACACTTCATTTTTATTATATGTATAGATAAATACACTTTGTTTACAGAACAACATATGCAAGTTTATTTAAATTTTAATGATAAATCTTATATTAATGTTATACATATATAGTAATATCCAAAACAGTGACGAACGACAAATGATCAAGTAATTTATCACCATTCATGCGGGCCTGCACAAATGCCTCTTCATGTGATATTTGGAGGATCTGATATTATGAGAAAGAGAGAAGACACTAGCCGGGAGACTATTCCGAAACTTCGCGATATGGTACAGCCAAGTTATTTTAAAATTTTTAGCACTTAAAAAGATGTCATGTTACATTTGGAGGACCGAATATTATGAGAAAGAGGGAAGACACTAGCGGGGAGACTATGCCGGAACTTCGCGATATGGTCCAGCCGAGACATTTTGAACATATTAGCTCGTAACGAGATGAATATTACTGTAGAACTGTGACTTCAAAGCACAGTGCCTTTGGATTCTGTTATGGAAGAAGGAGAGAATTAGATTGAACAGCTCTTGAGAACACTATGTGTCACAGGTGGAAGGACGCTATACTTGAGAGACAATGTATCGCTTAGTATGTCGCCGTTTTGTGCCACATATCTAGGCCTCCCTCGGCAGCTGCTCAAGCCGAGGTCCGATCTTCCAGAATGGAGTACTCGAGCACTTAGCATGCGCGTAACATAGTGACACTGGAAAAAAAATTTTTAAGCACTACTTCTTACAACATTACACCGATCACCCCACACACGTGCACACACACACGCACACGTAGGTGTACATAGTGGTTGGGTTGTTTTTATTTCCCTTTTTCGAACTGAAATAGTTTAGACTAAGACAGTATTCACCCTTAGTAGTTTTGTGCCATTTCGCAACTAAACAGCAGGAGTGATTGTGATTAGATGCTTGTAGAGTATAAAAAAAAAACTTTATCTAGGATATATTTACAGTAATATCAAGATATGTGATTGTTGTTTCGCACTCTTCAGAAGGAATTTAACGCGTCATTCAAATTTAGGTAATCCTCTTTGAATCAAATCAAACACATGTCATCGTATACCGTGATATAAACACAGACGAAGTCACGTGAAGCCACTAGTACATTAACAACGAGCGAAAATTAAAACCTGTCGTATTTCTAGGAACGCGATGCATATTTCAAGCTACATGTCATTTGTATCCAACAACACGAACTTAGTTAGGCCTTCCTATATTTAGTACACTATAAATATAAGCTGAAACTAGTTCTGTCCGAATGTAATCCGTTTGGTACGAGTTCAGAAGAGACGGTGTAAATTTAATCCTTATAAATTTCCTTTTTACACAAAGCAATATAAGTAATTAGCATAATTTCGTTGAGTAAATGAAATATGGTAATCAGGGGGTTCTTAACCCTTTCTTGGGTAGGGAGGGGGAGGATAGGGGGTTGGGGGCAGAGGACCCTTCCAGTCGCATCCCGTTGATACTCGTCACAGCCGATGTAGTGACGATTAGAATTAAAATTATATGCCGTTTTATTTACGAATGACGGTTTCGCTTTGATTTTATGGAACAAGATAATGTCGGATAGACTCGCTTTGTCCTCTTTCTATTGAACGATAAGTACCTACTTTTATTCATCTATTTATGTAAACGAATGTCGCTATGTATATGAGACTAGCTGTTGTAGCGCATGGGGTGCGCGAGATTCTAGACATGTTTTTTTTTTTTTTTTATCACTTTGTACTATCCATAGAAATAAATAAATTCAAAGTGTCTTTTTGTCCGGCATATCTCTGAAACGGTTTCGACTAATTTGACTGAACTTTCACTATCGGATAGCTCATATTTGAAGGAGTAACTTTTATTGTAGAGGAAAATATTATTAATACTACACGCAAATATAATAAATCATAGAAGTAATGTCGAGAACAGCGCGGACTCTAATCGCATGTTTAAACTGAACAATTGTTTTATTCCAAATTTCACGCCGCCAATGTCGCGGGTAACAGCTAGTCTATTTATATAAGTGAATGCTAGTATATATATTAGAAAGATAAACTTCGACATTGTTTGTACAATCGCCAGGAATATGTGCAAGCTTTAGCGTCTTTTTATGCTATGCAGTTTACTATATCTCGCCACCAAGTGGCGTTGCAGCACGTTAATAATGCGCTTTCGCTTGCAACCGATCGACCTTGACATTGGTATGCTTCGATATCTTAGAACAGAATGATTAGTTTTGTTGTAGCTCATTTATTGTAATAATTAGTAATTACAATAAATTATAGCAAACACGAGCAGAACCACGCACATAAATAGTATATATGTATATAGAAATGATAAAACTGTCAGTCCCGTCTCCTTAACCTAATGTTAAGTTTTTAATTTTTATGAGGATATATAAATAACTAAGATAAGATATATGAATACTAGCTTTTGTCGGTGACCTCGTTCGCGTGGATTTGAGCAATTCAATTGTTTTTTTTTTTTCGACCTGACTATGCTATTGGCCTGACAGGACCTTACAGCGTCACCTGCCTTATGTCTTATATTTGTACGCCAGTCAACGTGTATAATATAAAAATTCATTGTGATCGGTCGAGAAGTTGGGCAGGAAAACGTGACAAGCAAGTAAAAACACATTTGCTTTTATAGTAATTTTTTTTTCGAACTGACATACCCTGTTGGCACTTTGACCTCTATAGATTCACCGGATTACTCTTTTATAGCACCTATCAGTTTGAATTAACGTTAATTGAAAGTACAAGGAGAATATTTAATCTCAGAACGGACTGTTTTATATGAGTTGAAAAATACAAACTAGAATTAATCAAAGCAAACTTATAAAACTACATTTCGCTTCGCAATGTATAGATTAAGTCAAGAATAATAAGGAAATATTTAACTATTTATATATTCTGTCTATTTTATGATTCACTCTAATCATATGTCAATAAATTGGTCGGTTAAAAACCATAACGCCAATTAAATTGTGAGTGCTAATAAAAATCGAACAAGAATCGAACTAACGATTCTGTGTCGAGTCGTGTGATAAAAGGTCTCCGAGAACACAATACATCTACCCTCGCCTCTGAGAGAGACAGGGACGGATATACCGAAGACGAGAAGGATAGAAAAGGACAACGTTCAATTGGAATTAATTAATTATAATTAAGTTTTAAGTTGACGCGCCGGTTACGAGTAAGCGTAGACTTTCGTTTATTTTGTGTTTGTGTGAGAGTTCAATGGGGTATTATCGGACTGTGCGCTATAAGCTATATCTTGAATAGTAATTCAATAGATAATTTTAGGAGATATAGAACTGTAAGGTATTTTCAGAAATATCGTATTTGACGTGATAACTCTTATAAATGGATGAACGCCGGCTGCACACACGAAAAAGCGTGACTCATTGTCACGTTCCGCCTGAGCCGAAGGTTTATATGTATATTATAATTATATAAAGTAGAGAAAAATCGACATATTTAAATACATTTGTTTTTACATATTCTAATGAAGTCGTAAGAAGTTTTGCGAGCGCTTACATTGGAAACGGTGCCTAAGCCTTACGAGATACATAAAAATAATGTACTACACAATTGTATATCTAGAAAATACCTACATAAATTTCATCCACGGTATTTGTCTATCTCCTAAGGAGAACTCACAGTAATCATTTTTACCTCTGCTATATGATTATAATTGGTTATTTGCGGCGGTATTTTGATCAACATAGCATTATCCATTATCCAGTTCAATTGTTATTTAATTCGAATTATTATTTATATAAAATATTTAACGTAGATAAAAATTGCCCTTTACAATACATCATTTCACTGAATATCTTCAAATTACGCGCAACAAAAGAAGAAATTGTTTATGTGTGTCTATTCATGCGTAGTTTCTATAACTTTGGTGAGTTGTAAATATTAAAGATCCAAAAAATTTATACATAGCACCCGTGTCAACTCGAGGCCGGTTGCTAGTTTTGTTATACACATAATTAACATTTCAAATACATTCAGTCCTTCGGATCGTGTTCAGTTAACAGCGTACATTTAATATTGGGACATTATCTTTAACTTTGCATGTGTTCGTATTCTAGTATCGATTTGGAACTATGGGGCAAGAGATAATGAGCTGGGTAGGGCGGATTGTAATAAGTTTGAGGTCGATGTAGTTTAGAATGCTACCCGCCAGGATAATAACGTGCGTCTTTGTCTGTTCCATTGTTATAATACAAAAGGCATATTTAATTTGTACGTATTTATTGTAAATTATTAATTAATTATATATTAAAATCTGTTAATCAGATGTTGTAAGAATGACTCTACGTTTTTATATAGAACTAGGTAACCCAGCGAACTTCGTACCGCCTAACAGTCGATTCTTTTTTTTTTTAATACTTATTTTGCTATTCGGGACTAACGTATAAATATTGACATTAATATTTATACGATACTAACGTCACTCAATTGTTTTGCCTTCCCGGAACCTCTCCATTAACACTTAAACTTTATGCTATAGTATTAAAGTTCAAATTGAGTTTTAAGTATTATTACGAATCGTTTGTATGGGAGTATAGAAAAGTGTTTTTTTAGACTTTTTCAGGCAATTTTTAAAATTTTTCTTTCCGTAAGATCCATCCTCGTACTTCAAGGAATAGTCTAAAAAAAGAATTAGCGAAATCGGTTCAGCTGTTCTCGAGATTTGTGCTTAGCAACACATTTAGCGATTCATTTTTATATTATAGATTAACGATGCAATTGAAGTTTGTCGATTAGTTCGTATATGAATAGTGTTGGTCTAAAAAATGTATGCTGACAATTTTGTATACTCATATGATATTATGTTCGCGCGGTTTGATTCAACACCTATTGTTTTGAAAGACTCAAGCTATGATTATTCAGTGGTTAGCGTTTTCGGACACTGCTCAATGGACGTAGGTCGAGTTTGAAATTTCAGTGAAAGAAAATAGGGTAGGTTTTTGTATATCGCTGGTTTGGCTAGCCAACATTCTTAAGGTCATCTACGACCAAAAACCAATAGGTTTTGTTCTAGCTGCTATACTTCACACTTCCCCATAGGATGAATGCATTACGATCATGGACCACACCGTTGCTTCTGTTCAGGTGACATGTGTCGTAATTTTTAAAACCGATAAAAGGAAGTTTTTTTAAATGGATTTTGATAAAATATAAACAATTATACTTGACTATCTGTATGTGGGTTCAATTCTTTTAAACTACGCTATAGATTTTGATAAACTTTTCATATATATATTTTGGATTTTTTTTTACTATATAAATATATAGAAAAGGAGCAACTATGTACAGTGCTGTGCGAAGACCATGAAACCACATCTGCGCTTTACAGTACCGCCATGTAATTAAATATAATGACAATTAAACGAGTGTACGTTAGTCTGTCCATTTTGTTAATACTTTAAAGATCTCCATAAAATCTTCTGTCTTACTCACTCGCTTTATTATAATGGTAGTTTTTAACTCGATATTTTCACTTTTAAATACGCTTTGTGAAACATTTCTTACAATATTTTTATTTTTTTCGAACTGTCTACACTTTTAACCTGGCAAGGTCTCCACAGTTTAACCGGACTATAGTAAATGAAGAGAAATCAACAGTTACATATATTTCCCACATATAGTGGTATTACAGAATAATCCCAAGGAGGGTTGATGTCAGTCAGGTAGCCGGTTGTAAAAATTATTTAGGTGGGATAAGGGTAAGGTGATGATGATGTGTAGTATTGTTTCCGTCATATGAAAGGACCCTTAAAATGAAGTTAGAAAAGGTCTTTTAAAGTGCCTCATTGTTATTTGTAAACACTATCGTTTTTATTATCAGACACCATGTAACTGTTTACCAATTAAAATACAAGACCTGTGGTTAGTAAAGTTTATAAATAATAATAATTTCATTATGATTGTTGTTATATGAAAAAACAAATGTAAAGTTCACAGTCGAAAGGCTCTGCGAGTTATTAAGGCTTGCATGTCTCCGGTCCAGTTTCTCATTCAAAATCGATAGTAGCCCCGGGGGTGGCCCCTGTTGTTATAGTGGAGACGCTACGCCGCCCTTAATTCTCGCCCCCACGTGTGCCGATGTTGCTCGTCTGCGCTTTAGCAGGCGTTGAGCCAGTGATATAGCATAACTAGACTATTATACACGTAATCATATGACCGCTCTCCTACATCAAATGAATTAAATTTACATTCATTCTGGAATGTTCTCGAATTATTGCTCGATGCCATTGGATTTTTTAATTTTCTTCGCTTATGCCTAAGTATATTAGATTATTTAAGTATGTTGAGAACAATGTATTATAATAATAGGTTACCTTGAATTAATTATTGTCATAGTTGTAAAGTTTAAAGTAACATATATTAAATTACGAAGTTTTAAAACGACTAACGCTATCCTAATGTATTGCTTTATATTAAAAAATGTAATTCGAAAAACAAGGGAAGGTAATTTTAATTAAATCTGTACATGTCTAAACTGTTAATAGGTCAACAATTTTCACCGAAAAAAATATTTCTAAAAAGTAAGTCGGCTTGAAAGTTTTACAAAACACTCTAATAAAGTGGAGCGTAAAGCAAGTGGCGCCCGAGGCGTGTAACGCGCTAAAAAGTAAATAAAAATCAAAAAGAGTAGGAAAATGTGGAGGGAAATGCAAAGGATCTAGACGAGAGTTCCCGTCGGAGACGGTAACGGCATCAACTCCGTTTACAACATCTGTTAAACCCAGACTAAGAATTTTCAACTAAACAACTTTGATGCTAACAATAACAATTGTTTAAACATTATAACCGTGTTCAAATAATACAACAGATTAAATCTATAATATAATTTCATATAAATATAAAAATATTTTTTTACAAATTTCTATATTTGTTGTTATAGTAATATGCTAAAGAATTATTTTGTACATTGTTGTGTTGTGTTGACAGTAACTTACAGTAAGGCAAATGATTCAAGTGTTCATATGTGTTGCCTATCAAAACAAAGCTTAATTTTAAAACATTAATGTATCAATATTTAAAAGGAGTAAATGAATATAAAATAGATGCCAAAGTTTAAACCGAAGTTTAATCCGAGATTAAGCAGACGATGAATCGTCCCACCAGAGCGTGTCGGCAAAGCACATATTTGTTCGCGCCCCCGACGTTTTTGACATTCCTGCCTTGCCTCAACTTTTCTTAGGGTTGTTACGCTTGTACAGATCGGATTTTATACACTAGTGTAGGGCTGTCCAATAAAACTTATCAGAACAATATTCATAATTTTCATGGAAATATTGTTAGTTAGAAATGCGTTTTACCACTTTAAAAATATCACACAATAACATTTCCACTAAAATAACAAAAATATATAGTTTTATTTCCTTACTAATTATTAGTAATTTATTAATATCTTCTTTAAGCGTTTTTCCTTCTGCTTTTTATAATATTGGGACTATTAAATGGCTCATTATTAAATAGAAATAAAATAAATGAATAAATAAACGTCTTAATAGAATCTAAAAATGTACCTATAATTTATTATCACGTCATGTCCCTGTATGGTATGCAGAAAGGATCGTGGGGAATTCAACTCTTTTGTACTGTGAAGATGCGAAACCACCTTTCTGTACGTAATTTCCTCTTATGATATCGAGATCTTCAGACGAGGCGTGTAGAGACACTTTTGCTGGTCGGCATGTTGACGACGATTGCCGTTGGTATTTAACACCGGAAGTCACTGTCGTTTTTGGACTGCACCGTAATTCCATCAGGTATTTATTGTACAATCACTTTGCCGTACTAGTAGTATATAAAAAAATATCTTTCAGATTCGTTAACATCCTTTAGTTTATAAGCCGATTCTGAATGCCGATACCCGTTCAGCGATGTGGTGCAAGCGGTGTGGTGCGCATACGCAAAAGAGAGAAAGCGAACAGAGAACATTGTTTACTACGTCGATTTTGTAAGCGATGTATTTTATTTTTGCTTTCAGTATTTTTTTTTTTGTATTTCTCCCTTGTAAATAAAATATGTTGTAAAGGATAATATACAATGCAGACGTAGTCGTGGGTGTGAAGTAGTATAAATTAAAATAGATGTTGGTATATCTAAGATAGATAAACTGGAACACCATTTGACCGTTCACTATGACGGTGAATTTAAGCTTTTTTGTATGAAGATAGTTCTTATATATATTCATTATACGCTACTCGCTACGAGGTAAACCAGTCTATATGTTCTTTATTGTAGTTTCATTTTATTCAGCAATCTAACGCGGATGGAATCGAGAACGGTTACTTGTAAATATAATACTACTGTACTACATAATTTTTGAAGTTATACTTCTTTTGACGCGTTAGGGAAAAATGATGGGAGCAAATTTTTACGATGCGCGCGCACATCGACACGAAAAACCGACACCCTGAAGTTAGCTATAGTCAACATTTTATTCAAAAAAAGTATGTATGTATGTATTAAATACCTTTTTTCTATTGTCAGTGCTCTTTTTTCTACAAACGTAGAATAAGGCGAAAGTTAAAATTTTTAATAAGATTTTTATCTTGTTACGCCAAAGAAGTATAACTTCTAACGTGTGTACATAAGTACACACTAGTTTTGTTTTTATTCACATATTTACAATAAACCTTCCTATTAGTTTATCGATTACTAAGCATCATTTCGTAACTCACAACGAGAATTTGGTGTGTTTGACAAGACGTGGAAAGAGTCTTCTCCATTCTTTTGCATTTAGAATTCTATACTATTCCTTTCCTTCTATTGTTCTATCGTTGTTTTTACATTACTTCGACGCATTCAAAACTGTCGTTAATCTGTTTGCTTTGTACAAGAATATAAGAAATTTGTTCCAATGTCCTCATTGTTTAGTTTATCCATTTTCATACAAATACATAGGTTTGTGGGCGGAAGGAGGTGGTAGAAGTATGCTCAATCAGACCAAGGAGAGAAGGGGCTAGAGACCTGACCTTCCCTTGCACTGTTTTACTAGACAGGTAGGCAGCTTGACCGGGCTGTCGTCGCGTCCTGGTAGTCACAATGGGCTTTATCGCCGGGTGTCATAGCGCTTGCCTTACTCAACCTCGTGGCACACCATTAGCGCAGCAGACGGTATCTCGTGGGTTTGTTAGTCGAGAAGTAGTCTAACAGCCCACCGCTTCCCAGAATTGTGGGTGTCCAGTGTAGGATTTCTTCCCAGATTAAAAAAAAAAACAGCTTAAATTATTACAGGTCTATAATCATTACTATCACGATTATATTTAATAGTAATCGTCCAACGGTCGAAATATGACCACAATTATTGAGTTTGTTTAAGTTTTAACCTTATTATTTTTTTTTTGCCAAAGAGTTTTTGTTTTTTTTTTTCTAAATGGTAATAATCTGTATCGAGTATTGTACAAATAGTGTAGACGTAAGGAGCGTGTAGTGTGACAAATGGAGACATATAAATAAAGGCTTTGACTCGTCGACAATGCAAAAAGACTGTATTTTGTCCTCAACTATTGATAAGATGTAATGTAATGTGAGACAGCCCTATAAAACGATTTGACATCCAAAGGAACGTACATAAGTTAAATATGTAATCGTCAAGCGACAACCCTGGCTGAGGCAATGAAAAGTCGGTTAAGCTAATGTTATCGAGAAATAAAAATGTATAATAAAATACAAACACAGCGCCGCCAGGAAACAATTTGCCGCGGGAGACTGGGAAGATTTCACGACTTACTTCCCACGAACGATTGAATATACACTTTACACTGAACGTAACAAGCTTCACATTCGTTTACGAGAGGCTCACGAGAAAATTCCTTAAATGTTCGCAACGTAATCTAGAGATCCATTCGACTTTATTATCATCACTATAGGGTTCAGTTTAGTGTAATCTGTTTTATATTTATCGAGGAAGAAAAGAGTGTTTTCCGGCTCGTCGCAACCCCGTGACATTTGTGTTAAGCGGGATCGAGGGAGCCGCCATTCATGAAGGAGCGTTCGGTCGAGGTGCTTGTTTCGAAGTAAAACTTGTTGCGACGTTTGAAACTGAACTTTTTTATCTGTACTGTGCATAACATAATCTGTTATGTTGTTTTTTTAATCTACAATGTAATTTGTTTTCTTTTTATATTATTATTAATTTATATTACTCTAGTTGTACGCGCGAGTCCACACGCGATTGCAACTGTTCGTTGTGTTCTTCGTCTTAAAATGTCTACGCCATATCGCATCGCACATTGAACAGATAAGAATTGATCTGCAACAACGCTATATAGCACTAAGTTATGAGATAAAATCTTTCCCAAAAAAAAACAATAGTGTCCGAGGTTACCGAACTGTGATGGGCCAACGTACATTTTATGTACGAGTCGTTTAGAATCAAATTTGGCAAATGAGAGAATGTGAAAATATGAGACTATATAGATACAATTTCTTGTCTTCATTTGACAAATTATAGATCGGATCTGCTTTGTCGCTTTTCATTTTATACATTTTATGAATACATATGTATTTAAATGCATTAAGATTCTTAGAATTATTTATCTTTGGAAGATAAAAAAAAACGATTATTATTAACAAAATGTATACTTACTAATATACATTTGTAACTGTTAACTAATTTAACAACTTGAACTAATTTCAATGAATTCAAAGGAATGCAATGATTATACAATAATTTAGTTCAGTATAATAATCTTAGTTATTGATTCTTTTCACTAATACTTGGAATCTTAAGATGGATGACATTTGTTGTCAAAAAGTTTGAAATCCGAACGAGTGTTTTTTTTTTTCTAATCCATCGTCGGCAAGGACACGTTCACGGCGCCACCTGTTGAACTGGGTCACGTGCCTTTTTTGCTACAAGGACGCACGCCTCCTTCGTTCATTCACGGGCGGGCTCGCCCCCGCTCCTTACGCGGGGGTTAGGGGTTTTTTTGTTCCCCTACGTGAACTCCCGAGGGCTTTCACCTACGTGCATTTTCGAGGTCACGTCTGGAATGTTTTGAGGTTATGTTTTGGTATTTTGGCGGGCGTTCCTGTTGCGTGTTGTTTATACACAGAAAAAAAAGGAACCTTTATTATCCTTGTAATTATCAGATCTTACAGATTGTATAAAAAAGCTTTTAAAATGTTGTTATAGTAGGTACATACGAGTACATCAACGATAGTACTAGTTTATTTAATCGATATTAGTATAGATATACGAATGTTTTATGAGATTAAGTGTTTTTTCATTGAGAAAGTTTTTATGCTTTTAACCGGCCCATAGGTGGCGTTGGATTATATTTTATTATCATTAAGTTTTATATTGCAATTCCACGCTGACACAGCCGCGAGCTGTTAACGGCTTATTACAACCGTTCAGATATGTTAGTTATAAGGGGCTATTATGGCAATAATAAAAATAAAATATATTCAAATATATTGTTCCGATACCGCGTCGATTAACGTAGATTGGAATCCTTGCCAATGAGCCGAAGCTGTCAGTGAAGGAAAGCGTCTGAATAAAACCATAACGCCACTAACACTCTCAAATTGAAAATCTTTCACCAAGCACATATAGGTGTGTTTTATACATCCGCACTTGGAAGTCAATCCCCCTCGGTTTAGCGTGCTTACCGTGTTAGGCGATATCGTCACATAATATCAGGTGAGAATGTCTTCAGAACGCAAAAACCTATAGAGTATAAACAACATAGGTAATCATCATAGTATAAACAACACAGGTAATCAAATAACTATTTAATGACTTCTAAACGAAGAAATATAAACTATAGGGAATAGAATCGACTAGAATATTCTATAAAGTTCCATTAATTTTCACACATTCCATTATTATGACTAAATTTCAACTATTAATATAATAATAGTTGACAACATTAAAAAAAATCCCGAGAGACTCTGAACCTGAAAAATATCAATGTAGTGCTTAGTGTCTGTCGTATGTGGGAAAAATATAGAACTGTGGACTCCTAGTGCCTTTGAAATCGATGATGCTTTGTGGACAATGTGCACTGAGCGTTTTTTCAAGGATACAGAAAGGACTTTAATGCAGATAAGTGTACGTGTCCTCGAGGAATAGGCCACCTCTTTACTAAGATGAGCGAAGCCGGTAGTTTGAATCTCAAATTGATCGAAATATGTGTCAACCAATTTGGAAAAATATCCTGCCATCTGACAGCCGTCACAGCGTGCGCTGCTTATTACGTGAAGACTTACATGAAGATAATGCGTTATGCCTTTTTTATTATGTTTGTATTCGAGCTGCACTAGATATTAAAATGATTTATATTTAAAATTATTTCATAAAAAAGGTGCCGCCGGACCAAGAGTCTGCAGAAAATGTAATTACCTTTAAAAAATATATATATATATATATATATATAAAATACAAACGCGTACAAAGTTGCAGGCAAGATTAATTCTAATTAATATTATAAATGCGAAAATCTGTTTGTTTGTTGTTACGCTATCACGTCTTAACTATAAGTATAGGTAATGAAATAAGTCTCGTTCTTAGATAGCTGACATCTACCTTAAAATAAGTGAAGCCACAACCAAAAGTTAGTATGTATCTATATGCTTACATTAATAACCAATCTAATACTTTAACTTATTTCCACTATATTAATGATTTATGTATCTGTTAACTGTCCATTTACCGTATAACATAGAAATGGTCTCAGAATCGAATAGTAAATTTTATTATAATCAACCGATGAGAGATAACCCTCGTGTCTGTATGCGAAACCAAAAACTATTATACGTTGTCACACGTTCCCAATTAAACTTTCTCAAGCAGAACATAAGACTGACTTTACGATACACTATAGGAATTATTAGTCTTAACCGGATTCTAATTAAACCCTGTCCCTGATAGTGCACCGTGGAGCTGTAGACTGCGTAATTTACATTAATCCAATAATTGCATGGAGGTTTCCTAGTTAGAAATTCAAATGAGATGATGTACAGCTAGATGGGGCGGCGGGGGCGGTCTTTGGGGTGGCTAGACGCGGGTACGTACCGTGGGCAGACGCCACGGGTTCAACTGCGATCACCGACTGACAGGGCTATATCACATAACTAAAGGGCTATTCACAACACGCGACTATTTTATAGATGTTAAGTAATACAACATTCTTGCGGCTTAATTGATATCAGTATGTATTAAGGTTAACTGATATTATAAAAATGGTAACGTTTGTTTCTTATGCTTTCACGCGTTAACTATTCAAGCAATCGTTATGATATTTGGTATACACGTTGTCAAGGGGTACAGTAAAAGGACATACGAGGGGTACCTTTCGTCCTGAAAAATATACTCTTCCAGAGGGCTAGGTCAAAAATATATTAAACGCATTTTACATTATTGTAAAAGTATATTGATTACAATACATTTGCTATATGAAGCCGCGAATAAAAGTTAGTTTTACATATAAGTATGCGAAGAAAAAGCTTTGTATCCGTTTTTAACTGCATTGTACCCACGAAGAACTGACAATTCGCATAACTAAAGTTTGTATATAGAAAGACAACAGAAAGATAAATATTTATGTTATAACATGTACTAATACCCACAATTAATTAATTATATATGAAAGATAGATAGATGTACATAGATAAAATGTTTTGGCTGTAACTAAAAGAAAGAAATAAATAGAAAGAAAAATGGATGGTTTTATGAAACCACGATACAAGTGAAACTTTTTTTTTTCGGATCGTAGGCATTTAACTGATAATTTCGGAAAATTATTCGATTTAGGGTATTAAAATCACGTTTTTAAATTTACGGCTATGTTCAGAGCGGTCAAAAAGGTTGATTAGAGATGTATTTGAAGCGTAACAAGCAAACAGACACACAGTCACATTTATAAGTTTGATTAGATTGGAATATGTACAATAGTTAATCGAAAATTATTACATTATGAGGCACTAGAGCAGGCCCGGCGTACGTTGTTCTGCCCTGATAATTAAAAATACACACTTATATGCACGAAACACTTAAGGCGGCTTGACTTTTTCCGATTCTTTCAACAAAAAACTTTGACAAATGATATACCTAAAACTTCCCCGTGAATTACTCTATTTATTGGTGAAGACCGCATTACAATCCGTTCAGTAGTTTATCGCGAACATCCAGACAGACAGACGCGGCGGACGACTTTGTTTTATAACATGTATCGATTCATACACGTTCGCAACTAACGTAATAAATCAAACGTTCAAAAAATTATATGCAATTACATAGTTAGAAATACAGTCATTGAGGATAGCACCTCCAAACGTTACCAAACCAATAAAGAATCGCAGTTATATATATATATATAAAGTTTGAATGTTTGTACGAGATATTCTTTAATACTACATTCAAGCTGATGGTTAAGACGTTTATTGTTTTTAATTATATAACTTCACACTATACGCCTAAGAAGGTTAATAGTAACTATAAGGGTCAGGTAATATGGTATGCTATAGACAAGCAGCGCGAGGCATACCTAGTCTAAGAATAACGTTACACTTGTCAAGTGTAACTCAATAAAACAAATGATTTTCCATATATAAAATGATTTAAACGTATCAATTTATTTTATGTAATAATAAAAAAAAACAGTATTTTGATTTGTTTTCTTACCAATTTTAACAAACTTATTTAGATAGTTGACTAGGTTATGTTTTGAACAGTCGACCATCTCAAGATAATTTGTTTAGTAATTTCTAAATACACTTGTCTGCGCTGGAAGCGGTTCTGCGACTGCACATGCATACGTATGTTCGGTAGGAAATCGCATAAACAAAAGCACGCGTCTAGTATAGAGACCGGTAAATTTAGTAGTGGCGGTTAACAAAATTAAAAAAAAAAATATTTTTATGCTTTCAACCTGCATAATTAGCTATAAAATCATAATTATTTAGTAAATTGACTAAATACGCAGTACAGTTTATCGAACTGAACCAGTGTGTTAAAACTTCTATAGAGGTATTGATTGTATTGTGCAATTGTTTCTTACAATCGTGACTAGACCGACACATAACCTTATATTG
The DNA here is from genome assembly GCA_035772565.1 of Antheraea assamensis. Lineage (NCBI taxonomy): Eukaryota > Metazoa > Arthropoda > Insecta > Lepidoptera > Saturniidae > Antheraea > Antheraea assamensis. The sequence continues at coordinate 818,078 of JAQQSE010000152.1, forward strand.
TTGTTAACACTATACCCGCGACTCCGTTTATATATTTTATACATCTTAATAATATCGTTTATGTACAGAGGAAAAGAAACAAATTAAAAAGTAAAAATACATTTTGCTTATAAGATTTCTTTGTAAACAAAGTTATCCGTTTACTTCTCCCGTCCTGCGTATGCGCACCACATCGTTTATCCCACTTTTCCACGGAAAGAAAACACACATCGCTCGAATGCTTAGTGCTCATAATAATAGTACTTTATTAAAAACGTTAATAATTCTATATTAAAAAAAAACCTATCGTGATAACTTTTAGATATGGACAAAATGTCTAAGAAATGAAACAAAAATAAAGTGGAATTCTGACCATTAGATAGAGATAATGTATTGATTTATAGACAGAATTTGAATAAATTATACTATAAGTATGTATTTTATAGTTATGCGGTAACTGTCCTATTGTCTTGCCACCTAGATGTACCGCAGAGATGAGGTCGGAATGGCCCGACGCGGCGTCCGCCTTAGCAATTTCCGAAAACGCTTGTCGGCAATCAGAATAGTGTTGTGTCCACAATAACGCAGGGCTATATAAATATAATTTGATTAATTTATTTATCCACTAGCCACGTCTCGAATGGGATAAGTCATTGCCTAATATCTCAAGAACTTCAACCCTCGGTATAATTCAGTTAGGGTATGAATTTTCAACATTTATTTCTCAACGTTCACCCGTGTTATATAAAAATCATCTGTACAAAGTTGAATACTTCTAGATACACCAGTTTAAGTTGTGTCTTTTTTTAGTTAACTACTATAAAAACTTGTGTTAATTGATTTAAAAATATTATTTTGCTAAAAGACGATTTTTTATAGATAGATAGATATCATTTTTATATTAAGAACTAGCGCGCGCTCACAACTTCGTCTGTGTTTATGCCTTTATATATATATGACGACGTCATACATTATTATCTTCGCGTAAATTCAGCGCGTATGTCGGTTGTCCAGTTGTCAAATGTCAGTTTGTGAAATTCCATCTTAACCTTTATCCATTATATATTGGGTCACCTATCGGAATATCTTTATAAATCACAAGTCTATGTATTTATGTAGATTTTGAAAATAAAAGCCTATGTTACTCGCCCTAATACAGATTTCTATCGTTGAAAGAATTTTAAAAATCGGTTACGTATTTTTTGAGTTTATCCATTGCAAACAAAAAATCTAATGTTTTTTTTTTTTTTATAATAATAGCATAGATAGTCTGTGTATTAGTCTGATTATCTATGTTACTTTTTTTTTCTTTCGAACTGACCTACACTGTTAGCCTGGCAAGGCCGCTACAGTTTCACCGGACTACTAAGGGGAGCGCTTAAGGCACTCACCCGAATTGTTTAGGCGATCAGCGTAAGGGCACACGGTGCGCCTCTGCTTGAACTGTCGCACTGTTCCCAGATGTAATTAAACGAATCTAAGCTATCTATCCATTTCATACACATATGAATTCGTGAAAAATGCATGTATTTCCGTGTATATTTTACAAATGCATACGTTTATTTTGCATCTGACTACTAAATATATTACTTTAAAATTCGTTCAGTAGATTAAGTTTGAAAGAGTAACAAATATACATCTGTCTTCACAAACTTTCACCTTTATTTTATTATTATCAAGACTATGTAACTGTTAATATTTTATTCAATATCGTTCGTAACCCTAATATCCAGAATACATTAAAAATCATACAAGGTATGGCAAATACTTCTCCTGTAGTTTTAAAGTTTCATGAAAAAAAAAAAACGAACTGATTGTAAAGCCAGCTTCAACGTCATCAGATTTCCCGTCCCGTCGGTGCGTCATCGCTATCCCAATCAGAAATATAATTAGATTGAGACCTGCGCCTAATTGTGCCAGTCTCAAGTTGCGAGCCCCTAGGGGTGGATGCGGTCCGGCATCCACTTCGCAAAATCAATAGTTGACCTAGCCCACACACATAACTATTTCACCAAAGTTTATTCGTATTCCGGCTGTTTATTCAACATGATTGTGGTCGCCGGAAGGACCCGTAGTTAACCTCAGATTTAACAAAAAAAATGCTTAACTATATTGATTAAAGAGTAAGCAAATTTATTGGCGTTTTTTGTAGCCATTGCTGTAATCACTACATAGTATAAAACAAAGTCGCTTTCTCTGTCCCTATATCCCTATGTATGCTTAAATCTTTAAAACTACGCAACGGCTTTTGATATGGTTTTTTTTTAATGCATAATGAGTAATTGAAGATGAAGGTTTATATGTATAATAATATAAATTACATCGTGGAGAAATACTGTTACTTTTGAGGTTACTCCAAACTTAACGCGTGCGGGCCACGGGCAGTAATGAATAAATCAAAACTACTGGATCGATTTTAATCATTTTTTCAGTGAATGACATAAGCTATATATTTTATACCCATGCAAAGCCGGAGCGGGCCGCTAGTTAGTAATATAAACGGCAACCTCGACTCACTTACTATGATACCACCTCGTATTTTAAGGATATCTCCTCAAACCTAATCTCAGCTTTCTTTGACATGATTCAATTAAATAAATTCTAAAGTAATCATTCCGAAAGTGCTGATTATTTTTAGATACACAGTCGAGAAAATGAGAAAAATATAGTACATATATTATAAATTGTAGATCCTCTCAATACTTTTCGTAATATACGAGCTGTTCCGTCAAAAATTCTCAAGACTGAGGAACTATCAGCGATTGTCCGATTACAAACAACCATTTTTTATATATAGTTCGTTGTAGAAAACTACGGATTCGAACGACATTTTTTTTATAGGTTTTGGCGTTCGATTACTACCTGTCCTGATTATAAATGACAATGTGGTCCAAGATGGTAACCAGACTAAACGTGACTGACTGAAACACACCTATAGGTGCTTGTTGACAGAATTTCATCTAGCGTAGCAAGTGCTACCTAGCCAGGCAGGCTTAGAAAAAGCTCTACCATCATGCAAATGTAATATTAGTACTGGCCGTTTAATAGTGTAATTATATAAAAAAAGCTGATAATTACATCTGTTAATTCTAGTCAAAAATATGAACCAGAATGCTTTAAAACGGAGCCTTTACGCAAAGCAATGTAAAAATGTAAGAGTAAGTACCTACATACATTTTTTATAAAAAACAGCCCTGTGCAAAATTTTATATTTTACAATAGTAAATGGCTAACATGTTGAATTAAATTTGATTTTATTATTTAGAATATAAAATAATCAGTACCTAATTCAATTCACAGTTTCTTTGTATTTATACATAATCCTCATTAGGTACATATTATTTCTATATATATATATATATATATATTATATTATAGGGGGCACACGAACAGGTAGGTCACCTGATGGTAAGTGATCACCACCGTCCATAGACACTAGCAACACCAGGGGAGTCGAAAGTGCGATGCCGGCCTTTTAAAACTGTTACTTCACGTCGGTTTTCTGTTATAATTATATTTTGTACTAAATAATAATACAACTGAAATATACATACATATATATTGTTCTTTATATTTACATATAATAGGAGCTTGATATATAGGAAAAAAAGAAATTCACACATATACCTAAGTCAAGTACGAGAAATGTTAAAGTAAGAACGAACGTCTTTTTGAAATTTCTTGAAGTTAACTCGAGATTCCTAATTACTTATAAACTGAATACAAACAAAGTCACATACTATACAAAATAAGTTATTATTATAATTAACTTACGAACTAAGTTATTGATCTCAACTTATGGCAAACGATTTGAACAATGATAGGCGACATGTTAAGTCCGGACAGTTAGGTTTTTATCGACTGCTGTGTAAGACCACACACGACACAATGACTCCTTGAACATTATTGTTGAATGTTTTTAATGACTGGGCGTCACCTCTTAGGAATCGTAGTTGCCATACTTGCTTTTGATGTAGAGAACTAAATCAATAAAGCCTGGTCTTAGCAGAGACGACAAATGGAAAATGCATAATTTTTTTTTTGTAATTGTGAGCTTAAAATTTATAAATGAACAATCAATTACAGTTACTATCTGATATTATAAATGAAAATACCTTATTGTCTTCGAAAAATAAACTACACACAGTCTCTTAATTTTTATAAGTCTGGCAGAAATAGGCACGATAAATATCTATTGAAAAGTTTAACTTAGAACGGTACTATATACCTACCGAGGAGTTGACGATAGATAGCGGGGTTCTTTCGAACCGCTAATCACCTCATGAATCGCGCACAAACCCACGGACAGTCCGTCATAACTCGCAACTTCGAAAGTAATACCATCAACTCGGTGTTAACTTAATTTGAGTCACTTTAACAAGTCCAATTAAAGGAATTTGTGTTTCTCTTATCTCCAATATAACATTGAGCATAATTTCAAATTATATTTCAAACTTTCCGATAATGAAGGGTGGATGGGCTCCGGGGGGTCGGGGGTGGGTCGCGGGGATAGGGATGGGGCACTTCGCTTATTTCATTAGTTACATAAATTCTCCTATTGAGGATGGCTGGCAGAAAGGGGACGGTTTACCCTTATTACGAGAGTCTCCTTATCAATACAATTATTAATATAATAACATTATTATTGTAATAATTTCGCAGCGGAGCGGGAGACTCGTAGCTTAACTTTGCCAGCAATAAAGGGTGGCGAAAGATAATGGAATGGAAAACAGTTTGAAGTTTTATTGGGAAATTGGTAGCGGCTAATTGGCAGCATTATCGATCAGGCGACTCGAGGGGGCACGGTGAAATAATATTTTTAATGAAACGTTCTCGTTTATTGTTGATTGAAGCAAACGTTTTAACTGTAGACCTATTAATGGGGTCTTGAGAAGTTTTTGAAAAGCACTTCGGGTTACTCGAAGATTTGTTTAAATTAAACTTTAAAATTTGATAAACCTCAAACAAAATGTTGTATAAATAGAACATAATAAAATCTCCAATTAATGGTATGGAACACCAATAAACGCTGTACACGAAATCAATGGAGTTGAAAGATATTATACAGAGAAATCGACGCACGTATAGAAAATTGAAACTAGGTTTGGGTTAATCCCGGACCCCGGAGATCCACGAGTATAGCCATAATTCCTTAGGGCCACGTCTCATTATAACACTAATACAAGACTCATCCCGAAGTTACGGTGAATACATTAAAGGGTTCAATCCTTACTGATGAGACATCGGGCGGGGTGGGGCGCCACCGCACGGGGGTCGCCTCGGGCACTGGCCTGGCTGAGGGGGAAATAAGGCAGGCATTATAGGAGATAGCGTTCATTTACATTGTCCAATAACTCCAAGTAGTGTCCACGCGAATATTAGTTTATGGCGTGTGGCGCACTTCTAATACGTAGTGGTACGTGTATGCCAATTTTACGTACATTCACCCCGTATAGGAGACGGTGGGTGGAATATTAATTCTTTTTTTTTTTTTTTTGTAATAATTAATTCGATTTCGTTTTCATTAACGCCGAGCCAATTTCTATAAAAATGTAAGTCTCTAAAATGTAAAGGATTTTTTATGATAAAATTCTGGTCCGACAAAAATTAAAAAGAACCCTACGGAATATTTGATTGTCTGTCTGATTGATTATATTTGAGTTCGCTGATTTGTTGTCTATAGACTTTTCGTTGTATCTGATCGTCTGAATGTTCGTAAAAATATTATTTTGATGAGTTTCAAGACAAAAGAAGACGTCGACCTCAAAGCCACTTGCAGGCAGTGCATTTTATTTGCTAAACTAATTGGTGCCTTCGACTTGTTTCTTATTGTTTCATGAAAACAACGCGTTTTACGTATTCCTATTAATTGTGAGCGTTGGTTTTTATTTTTTATTGCATTTTTGCCATTACCACTAACCCCTACTACACAGTTGTCGACTTTAATTTAGCTCTGTTAAATTTTACCACTACTATCGAGCCTCTATAGAAAAGCGTAATGATATATAATTTAGATAATACTTTGAAAGTCCTCTATCCGCAATAATAGTCTTGTCAAATTCAATTCGGCCGTTACGGAGTTCAACCCGGACGAATGACAAAACACTTTTGTTTTTATTTATTTCTAAATATAGATTTAAACTACGATGGATATATTTTTATATAGCATTTTATGTCATTATTATATAAATAGAGTGTATATTATTTATTGTATTAGTAGATATTTTGTCATATGACGTCATCAATTGGTAATTATTACAGTAAAAATGACTTCAAGCAATAAATTCGTAACTCACGACAGTAGACTAAAACATAATAAGACAGGGTAGCGCACGCACCGACCAAAATGTACGACATTACTATCAGAGAGTGGCGTGTGGAGGACGTGCCCCCACGCTCAGCACAGGGCTGTCACCTTTAATACGAAATTTATTCAAATTATATTAATTCTCATTTCTTTCAAATCAATTCTACACCTACACACGTGTTGATACAACAATTGATTTAACAATTACTTTAACTCGATTTTAAACTATATTTTAGTTAGTAAGCATATTATAATTCTATTAAAATATCCAGCTGTTCCAAGACGCCAATGTGTATACATTTTCTTTAAATATATTTTTCGATGCTTTGTCTTAGTCACACTGTACGTTGAGGATATAACGCGTTCACTTAGTAAAAACGAGTTTATTCTTCTTTTGAAAGCCATTAAGTTATACTACATTCGTGTGATATCCGTCCGCTTGTAATTTAGCAAAACATTTTTGTTCATTGTAAACGTGCAATGGTGCCGTTCTGGTCACTGCTTCTTGTACTTTTCCTGTATTTTTTTCCTCATATAAAAAAAACTCCATATAACTAAACTACTCCTCATAACATTAGCTATCTGTCAATGGAAATCCCGTCATAAGTGGTCCAACCGTTCCCGACATTAGCCGGAACAAACAAACCATAATTTTAAATATTGATTTTTGTTATAAGTACTGTTATTTTGATACTATTACAAATATATATTTCAATTTTATTTATTTTACAGATTAATCAGGAAAAACAAACGCACCCTGCTCATTTCATTTTTTGCAGTATTTTGGACTCTGTATTGGTTTATTTTTAGTCTACACTTAAGTAGTATTGATTTTTTATCTATGCGTAATAAAGTGACGGTATCTATTCGCAATCATCGGTGTCATTCTAGCTTGCAAAACGGGTATATTGTTGCCGCAATAAAATTAATTTACTATCTCAAGGGATAAGCTTGCTGTCACTTATTCTTTTGCAACATCCTACTTAACGTAACTTAAAACTCTTGACTCTTTAATAGTGCACGTATATTGTGTGCGAATTGTAGACGAATTGAATCTTTTCTTAAAATGTAATAAAATAAATTGAATAATATATTGACAACCCTTGGTGCACGGAACACATAAATACACAGAATCAAGATGCATATACGTTCACACACACACACACACACACACACACACACGCTCATACACGCAGTCGATCTTGGCACACACTATAACAAAGGGTAGGCTTTATTCTCACTCGGTAAACGGAGATGCACTATCCTAATTATTGAGAGTCTAGGAGCGCCGGTCAGACATCGATTGTTAGGCAGAGGCATAGCTTATATTACTTTATCAATATAATCGTTACTTTAATTAATATTGTTTTATTTGAAATTGAGTTCGTGATCGAATTAATCAAACCGACCCTTTAAGTAAAAGGCGAAGAATGGGATTAATGTAAACTAGCTTTTTCCGTGACGACGCGCGCGTTTATTACGCGCTTTTATTTTTACCCATGTGTTTATTTTATTGTAGAAAGTATTATTGGAAATATTTATAAGGTATGAATTTTGAAATTATGTAAAATGCTATATGTGTATATATTTCTTTAAAATCAACGAACACAAAAAAAATATTTTTTATTTTCATAATTGATTACTTTTATAATAACCTATCCATTGAGGAATGACATATATTTTCCATATACAAAATTGTATATAATATTTATAAAGATATTTTAACTTTAATCCAGACACAAGTGCAGATGAATAGATATAACAATTATGTTGTAGTTTTCAATATAAGAGAGACTATTAAGTCTAAAATCTAAATACTACAATATTTGATGTGCTTTAATCAATTTTGAAATATATGTACAAACAAACTATAACATCATCATCATCGTACCCTTATCCCACCTAAGTAGGTTCGGCACAACATGTTTTCCTTTTCACTCTCCCCTGTCAAAAGCCATCTCGGTATGCACACCTTTTATACACATATCATTTTTCACACTATCCATCCACACCTTTTTCGGTCTCCCTCTACCTCTATATCCGTCCAAAATTATAACAATTTTTTAATTGTACAAAGAATATAAGAAAGGTAATATTTATTATAAAGATATAGTGTTAAAGACAACTACATTTCGTACAGACAGATGAATGCTTATTAAAAATGATTATGAAAGAATTCAGCGGACTCGACAAATATGTCTTTAGGTCATTCTACAGTGGTGGCTCTAATATTTTAATTTAACCGTAAATAAATCTTGATACTCGAACAAAATATGTAATCAAATATAGTCAACAACTAACAAGATCCTAAATCTTTGATCATAATTCCATATCCGAACGTCTGGCCTGAACATAAATTCATACGTGGCCGCACGCACCCAACGTACCGTCAAATAAACTGGCAGTTTAATCAAACCCATTAGACAAGTGAGCCAAGCACCTCCGACCAGGGTAACTAGGACTGCTGTCTCCGTATAAAACACTCCCACCTTGGGTCGAAACGAACGAACGAACGGCTGGCGGACAGGTCTACTATAAACGGTAGGTTGTGTAGCTGATGCCTTTAACGCCTTGCTGGCTGTTGACCAACGCTCGGAGGCGGGACGCCATGCGTTCTTAATAAAGATGGCCTGGCTTATACATAGTGAGTTTTGACAGGCCAAATTTGTACATAGATGACCTCACAAGTATGATATTATTTAAATATTCCCATTAAATTTTAAATAACAACATTATCAAATATTATATTCTAAGGGTGTGAAATATCCATTCAACTGATGATTGAGAAGACACGAAAGTCATGTAAAAAGAAAAGTTTTGAGTTTGAAATGGAACGGATATAGATAGGGGTAGAGGAAGACCTAGAAAGGTGTTAGTGGAGGTGGAGGTGTGAGTACTCAGATGACATCTGACACGGGAGAGTGGTAAAGGAGAACATGTTGTGCCGACCCTGCTTAGCTGTATAAGTGTAACAATGTAAGATATCGATTGAACTGAAAGCCCTTTATTCAATACATATACACTTTAAGCCATTTTCATTATTATATTTAATAAGGAAATATTCTATACTCGCTTTTGCCCGTGACTTCGCTCATGTAGTTTTGATGGATCTTTCGAGAACAGTTCTGTTTTAAGATGATCCTTTTGTGTATGATGTACCCTTGATAACGTGTATGCAAAATTTCACGAAGATCGGTCGAGAGATAAAGCATGAAATAGTAACAAATAAGTAATCTAATATTAGGGTGACCCTGTATATATTGGCTTCATATAACGGTTTATACACCGCCCGGCGAAATAGCTCGCAGGCGGTAGGATTTTTTTCTACTTGCATGGTAATTATCGGTCTATTTTGGCCAATTTGAATAATATCTACGAAACATTATAGCCTATTTGCTATTATAATGTATAAGCAATATTACTGTAAAGATTTAGTAAAATCCGTTCTGTAAATTTTTACGTGAAAGACTAACATAAAACTATTCACCCCGATGTAGTATTTATGCGAAATTTTCATATATTAACTATCCATAAATACAAATGTACATATATTTAGGATTTGTATACTTATTGACAACTTAACAAAAGAGGTGACAGCTATTTTTTTTTTTATATTATAGGGGGCAAACGAACAGATGGGTCACCTGATGGTAAGTGATCACCGCCGTCCATAGACACTAGCAACACCAGGGGAGTCGCAGGTGCGTTGCCGGCCTTTTAATATATGTGGGCCGCCGGCGCTGTCACTGACCGAACGAAACGCAACAGTGCAAGCACTGTTAGTTCACGTCGGTTTTCTGTGAGAGGGTGGCACTACCCCGGGTGAGCCGACCCATTCATGCTGAAACCAGTAATAAGCTTCAGCGTAGCTCTACCACCTACAGAATTAGTTATATAACATAGCGTGCATGTGTTTTGAAAACGTTCCCACTTGTAAGTAATGTCCAGTCTTTTCTTCCATACTGCAGTTGCAAATCTTTTTGTCCGCTCGGAATATAGACGAAGTTCGGGCTTAAGCATAATATTTCTAAAAGTTTAATACAAAATAAAGATTAAAATATTATTATATGAATCTAAAATTGTACAGTTTATTTATTCTTAAGCTGTATTGATGTTATACATAGAATATAATATCTATTTATACCTTAAACTCGTGTTTTGCGCAGCTATGTACAGAGCGGTCAAAAAGATTGTCAATATGCCTGTACTATATTTGTATATACTAGTATCATTACAGTTTCCGATACAAGTATGTCGTAATTAGAGTCCGACGCCTATATAACTCAGCTCTGGGGTTCCAACTTAAATTATTCAAGAGAGGGTAATCTTATTACATTTACATATTAATCAACGGATTTTAATTATACCCCCCCATCCCCCACCCCTATCACACCGCAGTTTGATAATTTGCTTTCGAAATGCGACTTGTCCTTATTGAAGACGCGTCTTGTGTACGTTTAGTCCGTGTTTTGTTTCGCGTGCTGAAGTTTGATAGTGGTTTAATTAGTGTCACAGACAAGTTAACCGAGATACCTAACTTTATTGACATAGCAGAAACAGAATCAGAATGTAGGTGGTACTTATAGTGTGGTGGTTTTTGACCATCTCTACTCTTAGAAGAAAAGTATGAAGTCACTTTAATGTGACCCCTGAACTGTAGAGACCTTTCGAAGCCAACAGTGTAGGTCAGTTCGAAAAAAAGAAAAAAAATGACGCCTATACTTGTGGATGACTCTATATTTTGACGTTGCATACAATAATTACTAAATTAAATTTAAAGGAATCTATTACAAATTACTTACTCTCGAGAGTTGAAAACGTGATTTTTATGATTTGACTTGTTTCTTACTTGACTTGTTTCTTAGTTATATAGAATTGAATTAGTTCATAAAAAAGCAAAAAAAAACACAAAACAGTTGAAATATTCGTATCAATTCAATTTCTTTATATTATTCCCAATAAAGTTTTACAATGTCAACTATATCCAACCGCATATAGTTGGGGCTAAGTGCCGTTTACCTTTAAAGCGAAAACTTTTAGTCACTTAATAAAAAAAAAGAAAACAAAATATAATTGAACTAAAATTAAAATATTCAAGTCAATTATAAATAACAGAATTAATTAGGTCCTGTATTTATAATCAATGTTATATGTTCCTATAGTAAGGAGTAAAATGGTTCGTAGGAAAAAGTTCTTTATATACTGAAAATTTTGAAAACTGTTGTATCCTACACCAAATTAAGTCAATCGCGATCACATAATTCTTTACGCAATTTTTAATATGTCAACAATTCTTACAAATTCACATTGGTCCTCAATCAGAACTACTTCATAGCAGTGTTTCATATCTAAACATCTTTATAGAAAACATTGTAAAATCCCAAAAACGTATCCAATGAAAATTTTAAAGCAGATATATTCTCACGTGTAGTGAGCTAGCTCGTTACACTTATCTATGGCGAGGCAACCGATTTACTGACCACTTGCAATAATGGCGGCTATCATTGCGTTCTATTAGCTTTATATTACACTTACTGTTTTCAAAAACTGATGATTTACCTGAAACAAGAATGAGGATATAAAGTTATTAATTTTTTTACTACAATTCCGAGAAAACAGCGAGAATTAATGACATCGTATAATTTAACACTAGTATATTTTGTTCTTATTTAGCAGTACAAAAAACTTAATCAAATCAAATGAAAAATACTTTATTCAATTTAGGCCCTGAGAAGGCGCTTATGAACGTCAAAACTACCAGCGGTTCGGAAAACATCCAAGTCATCGAGAAGAACCGGCGAGAAACTCGATCGGTTTTATCTTTTTAACATACACTTATATATTTAAAATGCGTTACACGTTACAATCGATTTTAGTGGATGCACAGAGAGAAGTCAATTCCAGACATCACCATCGTTCACATATTGATCCATTCTATAATAGCCCTTTGACACCAAAACCCGCTTAACATGGCACTTAAACTTATAGTCTGGCAAATCGGTAATATATTTTGGGACTTTGTTATAAAACATAACACTATTACCTAAAACACTGTTACTGGTTTTACTGAGTCTAAAACATGGAACGACCAGTTTGTCACAGCTTCTAGTCTTTAGATCATGTTTGTGTTTTAATTTAATTAATTTTTTTTATTTTAATATTAATAAAATAAGAGACTGTAATATGGAGAATGATAAAGATTGCTTGACATTATGACTAAACCGAATTATTTTTAATACAAGGAATACATTTTTACAATGCATTGAGGAAAATTTACAAGTACATTATTGCTACCTACAAAGGTACCTAATATAATATTCTTTCAAAGGTATGTTGTGCTTTATTTGATTAGCTTTCCATCCTACGCACCTGATTACAACGGACTGCTTACCCCTGGGAATGATGCTACTCAGATTCAATAACGACAACATGAAAAGAAAATAATTATGTTGACCGTTTTGGACACACACACTGTGAAGTTTCATACATTTATATCACTACATAGTATAAAACAAAGTCGCTTTCTCTGTCCCTATATCCCTATGTATGCTTAAATCTTTAAAACTACGCAACGGATTTTGATGCGGGTTTTTTTAATAGATAGAGTGATTGAAGAAGAAGGTTTATATGTATAATAACATAAATTAAATAGTGGAGAAATGCTGTTATTTTTGTGGTTACTCCAAATTTAACGCGTGCGGGCCACGGGCAGTAATGAATAAATCATAACTACTGGATCGGTTTTTATCATTTTTTCAATGAATGACATAGGCTATTTATTTTATACCCGTGCGAAGCCGGAACGGGCCGCTAGTTTTATATATTTTTCTAAAACATTACTAGACAATATATAATAATAGTAAATCAATAGCCCATATTAAAAGTAAATATCAACTTTAATGAGACAAAGATTGATCAAGACAGTGGAATTAATTCAATATGTATTTTTTTTTATTTCAACTGAATAATATCACAGTCGCCTTCCTGATGTTAATTAAGTACATTTTAATAATTCTGATTATCAACGGACCAGAATATATTGACTGTCGAGTATTCTAACACTAAACTATGAACATTCTTTGCACACCTGGACATGTACTTCTACTTTGGTCAATCTGTAGAGGCCATAGTGCCAACAGGGTATGTCAGTTCGAAAAAAAAAAAAAAAAACCTTGACATGTATGACAAAACAAGGCTTTAATAATAACTACATTATAAAGGCTTTTTCAAACTGACTACATATACGCTGTTGGCCTGATGGGTCTTCAAAGCTTCACCGGACTAATATGGGGAGCGCTTATGACGCTCGGCGACAAACTCAAGAGTGCCAAACTGACCGAACCTAGGCTTTGGCTGTTGCCTTGGACGCAACAACGCGAATCTATTAAAGCTAACATAGATATGCTAATCATATATATACGAATTAATGAAGCACACATGTGTGCCTCACGAACTCAAACATATATTTTGTATTTCTCAACTCGGCTAAAGTAAACTAACCAAGTTCGGAAAACAAGGACAATAAAAATAAAAATAAAACCCTTCTACCATATGCGTACCTACTCATGTGTGTGCACGTAGGGGTGCTCTGTGTTGTGTATGTTAAGCTAGTGAGTGAAAATGTTCAGTGTCAGTGTATCGCGCTAGCAACATGCTGAAGCCATTCCGGGGGATCGGACCTAGGCTTGAGCCGCAGCCGTGGGGGATCGCGGCAAACGACCCACATATTATAAAGAATTTTCCACTGTATGTACAGAGGACATGATACATCGCACACATTGTCTTATCATGTAAGTAATATTTACTTATACAATACTAGCTGCCCGCCCCGGCTTTGCACGTGCGTAATAATAATTAAAATTAGACCATATCTTTCCTTTACATCACGAGCATGAAATGAAATAAAATGGCAACTGAATGTCAAACTGTAAATTCTGTCAATATTAAAAAACAAATCCCATCGTTTTTATATGCATATTTTTTAGTCAAACTTTTCACTTTACTGTACGATTCCTCAAATATTTTCTTTCATACAAACATTTACTGAAGTGATGCGCTTACACACATATTCAACGAATGTTTTTAATTTACATGTTCAATAAATATAAATCAAATAAATTCTGTATCCTTATATTTTTCAACATCTCCGAGACGTGACGTCGCGTGATTAAATGGCAAACATTTATTTTGCCGGCCGTTTTCATAGTACACGATATGAAATTAACAGCATATATAACTTTGTTCGCCATTAATTGCTGCTGCACGGGATTTATACTTAATTTCAAGAATTACAAAAAGACCTTTTACACGGACAAATGAAGAACTGAATGATCCCGTACTTCTTGTTCTCGTCATGAGGTAGGAATGAGTTTAATCAGCGAAGTAATTTGTCCAAAGACGTGGGCATTAAAGGCCGCAAGTCGCGCGGGTGGAGTTCAATTGTAAAGCATTCGTGATATATCGTCAAGGGGCCACAGTAGCTCGCGGGCAGCTACAAATAAAAATATCTCATCGAACGCATTTGGATGTCGAATCGTGTGTTCGTTCTGAAATATTTGTTTGCAATAATATATATTTTTTATATGAGAATATTATAAAAATGAGAATACAAATAAAGCAACTAATCGTGTATTTCTTACGTGTCGTGGCTTGTTAATCAGTTACCAAATGATGGCTACTACAAAATACTTATTCTTCAGTGGTCACCATCCTTGATTATAATGTACCTACCTACCTACTTCTTCTTTCTTCATTATTTTTTTGGCTCCGTCACGGTTAGTGCACTGGCCAGCGTCAAGTAACAAGATTTTGCTAAGTGTTTTGCGATAATTATAATGTTCTAACAAGATGGTGGTTTCCTTGTTAGAACTTTCCATGGAGTTTTGGTGGCATCTCAGACTGCATGCTCCGTGATATTATGTCCCATCCACTTCACTTGTGCATAATAATCGAACTATATTACGTAAAACACCACCAATATTACAAAATACAGAGTCTAATAACACAAGATTATGAATAAAATATAACAACCACTACATGACAGACTAAGATCCCGCCAAAAACTCCACCTACTTATCATCGAATGAAAACAATACAGTAACGTTGTAGATCTAAAATAAAATAAACATATCCAAAGTATAAACCAAGTAGGTAGGATTAATAAATAAACGAATCAACGTAATAAGTTCTTGTTTTAACACAAGGAAAGTAAACTCAAACAGATTGGTGTTAAGATTATTATTTAAATACAAGGGAGCTTAGGCTTTTATGTACCTACACTACTTGTGTATTTGTTAAAATTACATTCGAATACAGCATCGATAATAATATTTTTTTTTCTTTTTTTTATATTATAGGGGGCAAACGAACAGGTGAGTCACCTGATGGTAAGTGATCACCGCCGTCCAAAGACACTAGCAACACCAGGGGAGTCGCAAGTGCGTCGCCGGGCTTTTTAAATATGTGGGCCTCCGGCGCTCTCGCTGACCGAACGAAACGCAACAGTGCAAGCACTGTTACTTCACGTCGGTTTTCTGTGAGAGGGTGGTACTACTCCGGGCGAGCCGACCCATTCATGCTGAAACCAGTAATAGCTTCAGCGTAGCTCTATCACCTACAAAAATATATATGGCGGGTGTGCTTCCAGAGGTTTTACAAACCGTTCTTGAATAGGAATGAAACCTGTTATATGTTATAATTTTTAATTTACCTTTTGCTATAGTTTGAAAGGGGATATTATTATGAAAATAGCCTACGAAGCGTCGCTAATATATTTACGCTAAACGTCAAAAAATGTGTGAAGATTTCTTGCGATGTAAAAAAAAAAATAACGACGGATCGTCTAATGGACGAAATAAGACTATAAGGGAAAAAACTAATTTTTCCAAAAAAATTATTACATTAAACATTGAAGACACTAAAGCTCGTCAATAGCTACTAATAAAAAAGTATAAAGAAAATCGCTTGAAAGGGAGTAAGGTATAGTTAACTGTTTTACCTCTGCTTACTTAGATGTCAATAGATATATGGCTTAGATACTTGTAAGTTATCTTATTATGTTACTTTTAAAATTAGGTTAACATAGGTTCAGTACAAACGCAGCATTAGTTACGCTGAAAATACCACGCCTACAGTCGGTCTGAACAGCCGCTATAAATGTTTCACATCAAAATAAATTTAACAATCTATATAAATAAAATAATAGAATAATGCCGTTGTGGGCGCATTATGTTAGTTTAGTGTTACATCTTAGACACTTGTTCTTATTTAAAAAAAATATCACATATGCACTGAATTATATATATATATGTATATATTCTTAAGTACTGAACATTTTAAGGCACTACGATTTTTATTAAACACTATGCGTTCAACGATATGTGTTTTCTCATTGTATTGAAATGGGCAAGCGGTATAGTGCGTATACACGAGAGAGGAGAAGTAAATGGATAACATTGTTTATTAAGAAATATTATAAGCATAGTTTATTCTTGCTCTCAAAATAATTCTCCATGTGGAGGAAGTCACGGGTATCAGCTATTAAAAAATAAAACAAGGAACCGAAATCGAGAAATTCTAGGATAATAAATTATTTACCAGGAGCCCGTCGGATTCTCCCCGACTTCCCTCAAAACGCAATTCCCCATAATGGCGCCTCGTCCTTATTAAACGCTTGCATCATGCGAGGAAGATAAATGCATCTCGAAATTAATTAATAAAATTGCATCCGTAAGTGTTTAGCCGAGATAAAAGCCAGTCGAAACGATTAAAACGAATTCGGTCGCCGCGATTGGTTGCCGTTTGGTTTTGTTTCATATAAATTATTTCTCTATACAAAATGTATTTATCGAATTCAAATTAGATTTTAAATTAGAACGCGTTTTAAAGTAAGCGAAAAACTTCGATTTTAGATTGTTGTGGTTTGAAATTCGACTAAAAAACTTAGATAATAATATTTTATATAGTTGTTTGCATTTATTGTTATATGCATTGTTTCTCTTTGAAGTAGGCAAGTGGCGATAAAAAAAAGTATTGATTTATATTTTTAAGCGTCCTTACATAGCTTACTAGCTTTTGCTTGCGGTTTCGTTCGCATTAACGTAGATTTCACCTACATATTTAGATTTTGAACATGTTTTTCAAATATATATATATAGTTGTTCAAAGAAAGTGTGACCCAAAATATTTACACTTCTTCCATATAGCCGAGAAACTTATAATAAATATAAAAATGATAATACACAACATTTCTTAGAATAAACCGTTTATCAAATTTCTAAATATTACCGTGTATGGTCTCAGATATATGACCAATATTTCTAGAAAACTCCAACATAAAATCACCTGCAGTTAATTAAGCGTACTTATTTAGTAACAGTTACAGTAGTGTACGTTTAATCTCATTTAGTGATAGGAGACCTAGTAATAATATAGTAATTATAGTACAGGAGCGAGGTTGGTAAATATTACGATTTCCAATACCGTAACAATTCATTTAAACCATCATATTATTGTAAGTTTACTTCGGGTTGTACTTAGTTTTTTTTAGAAATATTAACCTCTCTTACTTATACATATTGACGAAATAATAGTTAATTTATCCATATTAATAAATCTATAGATATCTCTGTATATATAAATTTGAAGAGATATATTACAAAAGGGCGATAACAACTATTATATTTAAGTTTGTTTCTCTATCTGCTTGTATATCTCTATTTAACGGAAAAACTTAAATGAAATTTTAGACACGGAAAACATATAATACATTATTACGATATAAAAATTATTAATAGTAATATAAACATTGATGAAAAAAAACAAAAAAATAATTTTTTATTCATTCGCAACCAATTCCAATGAAATGTTGTATATAGGGAACATACAAAAATATGTTTACAACGTTTCAAGTAGTAGTACAATTCAGAACATGAACACAGAGTTTGTTTATTTCACTGAAACTGCAGTGCCACATAAACCTTCCCATTTGAAAAGCACCTGGCATTAAAAACCCAGCCCGCAACACGAATCGGCTAAAAAAATTATTAATGAAGCGCCATTTTTTCACTTTTCTACAAACCGTATTAAGCTGAGCATAGTTGTAAAACTTTCAAAAATGATGTATTTTTTTCGTGAGCCGATTTCGATAAAATGTACCTAGCATGTTGTTCCAAGCTGCGCTTTACGCGCAATCGGTTTTAGAGAATATTTCTATTTGCAGACACCACGGTTCTACAGTTTTATTATAATATAGATAATTTAGTATGATAACATAATTAAAAGTGTTAGTGACTCCTGGCCTAGAACCGGCGAGTCGACTGAGGCCGTGCAACAATCTTACTTTAATTGCGTGTAACATAAATTATGGCGACTTATTACAATCCGCTCCCGTTTCGATACACGCTGCCCCGAGGTGTTATTATGTAGTTGTTCCAAACTTGGCCGCAGCGTAACGATTCCGTGTTCGATAAGTTTCACACAATTCATTCTTAAATGATATATTTAAAAACGTTTTTTACTTTTTTATATAACAAAAAAAATGTTTTTTATTAATACATTATAATTTAAGTGAACTAATTTGATCATTAAATTCAAAGCTAGATTGCTGTAATGGACACGAGATTTTAATAATGACCAATACGCACGCGTTTCAAACTAACATAATTGTGAGGGGAACAATAAAATTTCATAAATCATCTGTGAAAAATGGCGCGCGAATTTCTTTTTGCGAGTGCCGCGCCGGGTCACGTCGTTCCTATGGTCGAGTGAGCTATGTGCGCGCATGTGAGGGAGAAGCACTGACGGAGCTGCCAAACAGCCTACTATTAAAAATAAAATTAAATAAATTGATGTAATGATATATGTATTTATCATATTTTAAGTAATTAATAATGTTTCTTCATAAAACATTTTATAATTTTTTTAACAAAAAAGATTCTTTATAAATAACCTAGTTAACTAGAGCTTTATCTCATAATAAATTGATTTAAAAATTTTCTTTAACATTCAGCATTTGATCTGCTTTTTAGGTTTTCACACCTATGACTGTATGACTGTATGTCGGTGTGTCAATGCCCTTATATATAAAACAGCTTGGGATATTAAGTTTAAATAAATCTCAAATACTAAGGCCCTTTATAATGATGATTTATTATCACAATCTTATAGGACACTTTCTTTGCACTTAAAGTCTTACTTAGAAAGTTATACGAACTAAAGTATTTTGGTATAAATAAAAGAAATAAAACTTAAATTAATATACGTGTTTCAAATTCCATTGATGTATATAGTGCAAAGTTATATCTGTTGGACTATGTGAGCACATATAAACAAAAGTTTGTCACTGAAAGAGGCAAAATCGAATCTTAAGGATGTTGAAAAATGTAAGGGTAATTAATATATAGAACATATAAAATAGTACGGAGAGTACGAGGCGCGAGTAGGACTCCCTAAAAATCCGATTTTTTTAAAGATAGGTAAACATAAAAAATGGCTTGCTGTTGTGTTGTATTTGTGTCAAAATATTTTTCTCTTTATTTTTCGGAGCTTTTATGGCTAAAAAACTCTCGTATGATGAACAGTAGCGCAAGATCGCGAATGGTACGTGTGAGAGATATGATGTAAATTGAACAGTCGATTAATGTGAACTTGATGGGTTCTACGCTTGTAAAAGTATTGTAATCTAATATAATATTCAACATTTCTCTTTGAATGTGACTTTTTCCTATCAATGTCTTTTCTCTTTATTTTATTTACAGACTTCTACTATTTTAGACAAGTCAATCCCATCGTAAACAATAATTATTTACAACAAAAAATCATAAATTTAAAATAAATAACAAAGCGATTAAGTTGTGAGACTAAACAACTAAGCAACATTCTGGAAGATTCTAAAGATTATAGATTTAATGTCAAGTTAAATTATATGTTATAGAATTTCAAAAATGATTTATTAACAATTTATATAGTTTATTTAGTTATATCCTGCGGTTTCACTTACTATTAATTTTAAAATGATGAGTTTTGGTCAACACAATTAAGTAACTATAAATATAATTTCGTATAAACATCCGTGCAATGTGACAGGGTTCGCTGTTTTAGGCATTCATATTTCGAGCGTTGTCGGTAACGCTCGGCTCCCGCCGTGTGGCGAACCCGTTCACGGGCCGCATGTTACGCATCACGCTACACGTTGCACTTGCACATTTATTTCGTTCGCGGATAACGTCCATATTTTGGCCTACACTTTTTATTGTAATAACTCCGTTCTTAAGTGTTAAGTGTCTTATTTATAAATTTCTCTCGTGGGTCACTTCTAAAAATATTTAATTGACTTTGTAATTACTCTGACTTTCTTACTTGCATCTAAATCATCTCATCGGCCCCCGGGAGGTTAGAAAGAAGTGACCGCTATAGTTACCTCCAAAACCATGCAAAAAAAAAACAACATTTAAAAAAAGCTAACATGTAACAAAATCAAACAAATTAATTAGGTATGTTTTGTAAAATATTACACAGATATATTTTCAAATATATCCGTTAGATAAATAAATTATCGAAAGATTACTACAGAATAGGACCCCGGCGCAGATTATTCATAGAGACTCATTATCATAAAATTAACCGATAATAAATCATACGGTCGTTCCAATTATATACAAGTCTCATGTAAAATAGAATGGCCAGTTGGTCTAGAGCACGCGGAAAAAATCTTTAACCAGTAAATCGCATTATAATGTACCTACTATTTGTATTTTAATCACCGTTTTCTAGAATATTCCAAGTGACTTTAACAGCTAAAGTTGCAGAACGAAAGTTGTTTTTATCAATATAAAATCGCGGATACCTTGTGTTTTTTTTTTTTCATCTTTTATAACCTTATCGTTACTAATATTGTAAACTAGCTTTTGCTCGTGGTTTCGCTCGCACTCAATATGTCGAGAAATATTGATATTACAGGCTTGGTTTCATAGAATTTTTTGTAGAAAATGAAATTTCCTACTAATGTCTCGTAGACATTTTTCATGTAGGTTCAGCCATTAATAAAATAACAACAAAAAACAAAACAGTTCTACAAAATTTTACTTTAGTGACCTGTGCTGCCTCACCGGTGTGAGTTACAATTAAGTCGCAATAGGTACTATTGTAGAGCGCTCAATCCCGAGTAATTCCTGAGTTCGAACGATTATGTGACAGCATAAAGTACCACTGAACTATAAAAAAAAATAACCAAAGTTTACGTATGTCCTGTATGGAAAATCTTGTAATGTTTTAGGAGAGAGCTGAAAGTTAATATTAAGGGCTCAAATTTTAAAGTATTTTTTTTTTTGCATTTCACCAACAAAAGTATGCTCCGGAATAATTAAAAATAT
The DNA here is from genome assembly GCA_035772565.1 of Antheraea assamensis. Taxonomy (NCBI): domain Eukaryota; kingdom Metazoa; phylum Arthropoda; class Insecta; order Lepidoptera; family Saturniidae; genus Antheraea; species Antheraea assamensis. Next base: position 839,735 of record JAQQSE010000152.1, read on the forward strand.
AATCGTTAAAAAAACACCCTAATATGTGTATATGTATACATATATAAAAGGATATCTCATTGACTGACATATCCACGCACAGTCGAAAGTGGGCTAAGACCGTGAAAACCTTTTGTATCGTGGTTGAGCGCTAAGGAAAGATTTTTTGGAGATGCAACCAATAAAGTAGTGAAAGAAGGACTGAAAATTTATATGAAAATCCGTCATTCTTTAATATAAATGTAAGGAAAATTAGTATTTAACAGTTCCGTTGCAAATAAAAAATGTATTTTTGTGTCGAATACACAGGCTGCTTATGAATTTTATGATCTTAAATTATACCAAGTTTACTGTTACTTGCTGTGAAATATGTCATTATATTCTGTTGTAACTCTTATAGTATTTTATTTTGTTGCTTGAACCAAAACAAAATTCCGTAATGAAGTCTATAATATCGGAATATACTGTATACATTTGTAGAAACCCACACATGCATATTTATAAAGTGCACGTCATCGTTTTCCCTTACGACAATAAGGTTCGACAGTCCGTGTGTAACCACGTAGACGAACGTACGTGCATACACAATATATAATAAGACCTAATCGTTCTTAAAATAATATAATAAGATGGTGTATTATTGTAAAGTGACAAAATATGGCCATAGGCCCACATATATTAAAAGGCCGGCAACGCACTTGCGAATCCCCTGGTGTTGCTTTTGTCTATGGACGGTGGTGATCACTTACCATCAGGTGACCCACCTGTTCGTTTGCCCCCTATAATATATAAAAAAAAAAAAACAATTTTATATGAAAGGAACTTTTATTAAATAGCCCAATAGAGTACACACCTAAACATTACTGCGAACATTAGTTTGTATTCGCTCTTTTTGACGCACGTAAACTGATCGCTCAATTCTTTTTGTCAGTCTTTTTTTCCTACTAATTTCTATATATACATGGTGTTCAAAAATGATGTCATTAATAAAATGTATTATTTTCTCCATAAATATTTACTAGTGTATGAATAACAATTGTAAATAAAAAAAACACCTTAGATTTAGAATATATATTATAGAGGCACGAAAAACTATGTATAAATAACATAGCAGAAGGAGATTATATAATACATTTTTCATTGATCAGAGAATAAGAGAGTTATATCAAATGACCTTGAAAGGCTCTCTCGGATAGGCAAGTGTACGTTTACGTCACGTTGGTTATAAATGTGTATCATTAATCCCCGTAATTAGATCATTACGAAGATCGGGTTGCTGGCAGCCGGATCGTTGGAAACTATCTTTAGGAATGTAATAATACCTTTTTTTTATATAATTATTTTAAGGTTCTTATTTTTAAGAGAGAGACAAAGTTGGTTAAATACCAAAAAAAAAAAAAAATGTAACGCATTTAATTCGGTATAGATATAAAGTGTCTAAGTTTTGTTTTTGATTTAGTTTAATAAATTATTAGAGAAAACAAAAACAAATATATCAATATCAACCAGACTTGTTTTTGCTTATGGAGTTATTTGTAAAAAAAAAAAAAATTCCTAATGAAAGAGCCGTTCAATTTAGTACCTAGTAGAAATGAGAATGTAAAGTAAGATAAGGCTAATTTAAAATCGTTTTTAATTTCAGATCTCATTTTCTATTCGTAGACGTCTCTCACATGTAAAAATATTATGCTAGATATAATTCGGAACAGTTCAACGACACTTTATATATTAAAATCCATCAAAGTATTTAAGCTACAGAACGTAACAAAGGAATATACTAAGGTGAAAAAAAAAATGTTATCGTCCTTCTAGGCCTATCGTTTTTATTAATATATGTATCATCACTTATAAAACAAAGTCGTCCACCGCGTCTTTCTGTCTGTCTGGATGTTCGCGATAAACTCAAAAATAGCTGAACGGATCGTAATGCGGTCTTCACCAATAGATAGAGTAATTCACGGGGTAGGTTTAGGTATATAATTTGGCCGGTTTTTTTTTTTTTGTAAATTGGCTGAAATATAATGATAATTGTTGAAAGAATCGGAAAAGGTAAATTTTACGCATATAAGTGTATACTTTTTAATATCGGGACAGGACAACGTCCGACAAGCCTGCTAGTCTGTACATATAATAAGAATGTTAATTTAACGTGTCTATACTTTTCAGATATTTGTAAAAAAAATATTTAAAGTCACTGATAATAAGTCATTAAATACATTTCAATCAATTTTAGAAATGTTAGTTTGTCCGTTTGTGTACACATCACTGATAAAACACTACGTTTATTATACAATATCGAACTCGTAAAGCATATCCTCGATTAACATTTAGTCTTTGTTTCATTAGAATCAGTTCACTCTATCAAAAGTTAGTGTAATTTAAATGCCGGCGCGAGTTAAATACGAGAAGAGAGTGCGTAAGGAGTTTTTTTAATACTTTAGTTAGTACATTTTTTTTTTAAATACTCGGTTATTATTTAAGAAAATTATTACGATATTTTAAACGACGCACACGAAGTCGCGAGTATAAGCTACTATAAAATAGAAATGAAGATGAACTGTGATGAAATCTCTTTATATTAAAACTGGCAGGCTCGGCGGACGTTGTCCTGTCCTTATAATAAAAAAATACATACTTACGTGCATGAAACGCTTAAGGCGGCTTGACTTTTTCCGATACTTTCGTCAATTATCATTATATTACAAACAACTTATAAAATACCTTAAAAATTATATATCTAAACCTTCCCCGTGAATTACTCTATCTATTGGTGAAGACCGCATTAGAATCCGTTGAGTAATTTTTGAGTTTATCGCGAACATCCAGACAGACAGACAGACGCGGCGGACGACTTTGTTTTATAATATACCAGCGGCCCGCTCCGGCTTCGCAGGGGTTTAAAATATATAGCCTATGTCATTCACTGAAAGAATGATTAAAATCGATCCAGTAGTTTTGATTTATTCATTACAGCCCGTAACCCGCACGCGTTAAAATTGGAGTAACCGCAAAAATAACAGTATTTCTCCACTATTTAATTTATGTTATTATACATAAAAACCTTCAATCACTCTATCTATTAAAAAAAACCGCATCAAAATCCGTTGCGTAGTTTTGAAGATTTAAGCATACATAGGGATATAGGGACAGAGAAAGCGATTTTGTTCTATACTATGTAGTGATATAGACTAACAACTGTAATCTGCATGCTTATAATTAACTTTTTTCTTTTTTTTAAAGTAATTTAGAGAAATATATGCCCAAGAATATTTTATTAACGAAATAAAGTATAAAATCAGTTTACTATTCATGAAGTGAATAGAGTTGAAATTAATTGTAAATTAGATAATAAATTCAATCAAATACTAAGGTTTACGGACACGGCTTCATTTTCGAATAGAATTTTTTTAAGTTTAACCTGTAATTATATTAGATTAACGGTCGTTTGTTTATAACGTGCCACTAGAACCAATGCTAGTTTCGAAAGTATTCCTTTGTGAGTAACTCACTAATTATAAGCGGTAATTTTAATTACATGGAAGGGTGCAGAAAACTGGTGTTGCCTGAGGCGTATTCGGGTACTAGGAAAACTTGGGACTTCGCTTGATTATTATTATTTATTAACACAACTTTACTAAACCAAATTACTAAATAATATATCGTATTGAGAAAAGCGTAAACTTAACCCGATTAAATTGAGAAATGTATATATTTCAATGTCGGACGATTGATTTTCCATGTTACTTTATAAATTAGTACAGATTATTTTAATAAATTATTAACTCCCATTTACTGGATAGAGTATTTAAGCACTAATATCGACGAGAAATAAAACCAACGTTGTAGTTATTGTATATGCCGAATGAGATAGAACAGTATTTATAAATCTATCTCTCTCTTCCGCGTCCCTCTAGAGTTACAGTAGTGTTTTGCACATCGCCGCGTCGTAGGCAAGAGTGAGACGTCCGACTAAGATTGTCTTGCTTCGGTTTTATAAAGCGTTCTCTCTATCACACAGTGCAATGCCTTGAAAGCGCAATTATCCGACCATCTCGGTCTTCCCCCGACGTGCCAAATCAAAATCTGGATACTGTAATATGGCTTTAAGTCATCTCTTTTTTAGATTTAAAGACTTTTATGTAAGTGGTTTTTTTTACGAGTTATTTATAATTTCCTTATAATCTAAGAGACTGCCGCGAAGCCGTTTTGTTGCGGCGCTATTTAAAAACCATGGACACGATTTGTAACGCAACGATGCGTAAAGTAATGACAAATAAATAAATAAATAAATAAAAATAAAATTATAATGTTCGCACAAGGTTATATACTATTTAATGGTGTTTTTATTATAACGTACATATTTAAACATCCTGTTGTTACCCTTTTTGCTTTCTTTTTGTCAGGGCGCGTGCGATATAATTACCAGTGTTCGATATTTAGTGACATAAGTACAAAAGTTTAATCCGAAGTGATTTTTAGGTTTTCTACGCTTGCTGATTAATGAAGTACTTTATTTTATTTAAAATTGGTTATAGAGTTCAGTCATAACAAAATCAAAATCGAAAATACTTTATTCAATTTAGGCCCTAAGAAGACGCTTATGAACGTCAAAACTACCACCGGTTCGGAAAACAACCCAGTCATCGAGAAGAACCGGCAAGAAACTCGATCGGGTTTATCTTTTTAACATACAATTATATATTTAAAATACGTTATACGTTACAATCGTTTTAGTGGATGCACAGAGAGGAGACAATTCTAGACATCACCATCGTTCACTTATTGATTCACTCCATAATAGCCCGTTGACACCAAATCCCGCTTAACATGCCACTTAAACTTATATAGTCTGGCAAATCGGTAATATACTTTGGGTCTTTGTTATAAAACCTAACACTATTACCTGAAAAACTGTTACTGGTTTTACTGAGTCTAAAAAATTAAACGACCGGTATTGTCGTCACCGTTTCTAGTATTTAGATCATGCCTGTGTTTTACGAACTCCAGCTTTTCAAAGTTTAAAAAATATATAAATGCAGTAAAAATTGTGAAGTCGCGCGAGAAGACTAGTCAATTTATTTTAATATTTATAAATGTTTCTAGTTATCGTGGTATCATTATAAACTCCTTGTGGTTATCCGTCGCTGTTTAATAATCGTCTCGGTGATATTTATTGCCTTTTGCTTGCTAATTATCAGGGAATTTTGATACTTGAGTTATTGGTCTCCGCCGGCGAACGGGTGCCTCGTTAATTATGTTTAATTTTAATACAAATATAATTGCTACGATTGGAAAATTTTAATTTAACCGATACATTTCTAAATTATATAGTGTCACGATTCCCGTGGACGTTTTAGAATGTAGATTGATTGTATTTACGTTTAATATGATGGATAATTTAAATTAAAGTTATCCAAGTATTTCGGTTTTAATATGATTTTTTTATATTAAAGCGATGATGGACAATGTACTGATAGAAGTTGGTATACGAGGGCTCAAAGTTTAAACTATAATAATGATATATCTTTCGATGAAAGAAAATTGTGTTTTTTTTTCTTTCTAGATTTTAGCTTGTTAGTGATTTTTTTTTTCGAATTGACCTACACTGTTAGCCTGGCAAGGCCGCTACAGTTTCACCGGACTACTAAGGGGAGCGCTTAAGGCACTCACCCGATTTTATATAGACGACTAGCACAAGGGCGCACGGCAAATGACATTTGTTAAACATAGTTACTTTGATTTGCTTTTCTGTTTCTTTTTTTAATCTTCAAAATAGGTCTTCTGACTCTGAAATATTTATATATGCTTGTAACTGAACGCTTGTGGTACGTACTTAATTTTTTCTATATTTCTATAAAACTTAATTTACGTTAAATTTCGCTTCAATCGACTCAGATATTTCGTCCAGAATTATTTCGCAGTTATAATAATAGTGCGGTTCTTTTCAAACACTGTAAATATATAGACACATAGTTATTTAAATCAACCTCGATTCAGTTAAAAGTCGGTGATTTCTTCTTTTTTTTTTTCAATATTTTTGTCAGAGAATTTAATTTCCTGCACTCGCATGTCGCGGCGCTTCAAAAAACTATTGCATTGCATCGTTCACTCGGTAATACAAAGCAATCTAAATTGGAAAATAGGCAACGTGCAGTATGTGCTTACCAAAACGACCATTCTGAGTGCGACGCGATTAAAAAAAGAAGTCTGATGCCGATCGCGCGGGATGGGTGCGGGAGATCTGGTACTCACCCCCCCCCTCACCATTTTTCCCTGCTTTTTTCGTCCGTTTTTCTTTTTTATTTTCGGGAGGTGGGTGCCGACCGGGTGCATACAGCCAGTGCGCCCACCTTTGTTTCGCATAAACAAATTAATTTTGGGCGCTGTTTTTGATGGTTAATGTGTTCGAAAAATTGGGATTGCTCGTATGAAAATTGGAAGAATTAGCTTAAGGAAAAATGGTTTTATTTATATGGGCATTGAAGTCGTTTTTAAACCTTTTTGAATATCATTGTTCAACTTTATGTATATATATCTAGTAGGTTATAGAACAATGTTTTTTTGTAAAAATTGATTTAAATAACTGAGGATAGAGAAAGATGGCCTATTGTGGGTGAGGGTACTTACAATGATGGACACATACTTAAGTTTCTAGTGGTTGTAACATTATCACATATTTTTTTGTATGTATACCTACATTCTAAGCCAAATTATTTGTAAACAACAACAAATGGAATAACACGTGCTAAGGATCACCCAGTAAGCGTGTTCAAACAATCGTGCCGCAGAAAGTTTCGCTCCAGTTATCCACTCCTCGTACAATGTAGAACAGCGATTCACGCGAACGCAGATGGAATCAAGTGATAATCAGCCACTTCAGATACACGTTGAGCGTACCGCGGCGGGGGGTGACCCCGTTCCTCATTAAGGGTGGTAGGTGGACCAGGACAATGCATGTTTGTACTGCTTTTTGTCCATTTTTTTCATTATTTCATTTCATTTCTCCCACCTCCCACACGTCCGCGCTCGCGATTGTATGCCTCCGCGCGTTTTTTTTTTTTATAATTCGTTACCTTTTTTTCATCGGTCGCTCCATTTTCAGAGGACGGGCAGAGAGCGGGTCGATGCAAACGGGCGGCCGAAACGCTGCGTTATATTAATATTTAAATTTTATTTGACTTACAAAAATAACATAGGGTTGTAAATGGAAATCAAATTACAATGCAATGATGCTTTAATGGTAGCGTGTTTGGATAAGAGGCTGAACACACGATAAAAGCGAAAACATGGTATCACACCATTGATCATAGGTATACCATTTTTTTTAATCTCTCTGGCTAACATCAATATAGTAACATCAAGCCAAACTAAAAAAAAAAAAAACTATAGGTATGCTTCACAAATGCACTCAAGAGTCAACTTCTCTAGGCTTAATTGCTTATTATTGTAAGTACCCGTAAAATATAAAGCAAAATAGAAGTGTGTATGTGCTTATGACCACACAGAAAGAAGTGAAAACTTCTTTAAAAAAAGTACACCAAAAGGCCAGCGTCACACAGTGTTCTCTGTGTTCTCATTGCTTAACTTTGGTGAGTGAAGAGAAACGGTGGTTTTAGCACTCTACCCGACACAATGTTTACCCTCCACTTTGTGTCACACAAAAAGGTTGCGGATCGGAATTTCAAAGACCCCCGATAACAAGTTTCACTTCAAACATCGTAATGTCTATTGTTTAAGCGATAATAAGGTTTTCTTTCTCGAATATCGTGCATTCTACTTTAATAAAAAAAAACCGAGCAACGTTTATGATACGTTGAATTCCTCAATTAATCTACTGCGCATTATTTTTAACGCCCCGAATCATCTCTCTGTCCCACTCGTATGTTTCGATAAACATATTATCGAAAAAAATTGTATATATCTACCGAATTAAGAAATTTAAGAGCGAGATAAAATTAAATTTTTGCTATCAGCTCACGTTAATTGACTATTTCATTGCAAAATTATAAGACCAATAAAATAAACATGTTTTTACAAATGAGGTGTAAACAAGTCTAACGTTATCTATCTCTTTCTGTTATATGACTAATGTTAAGAATCAAGAAGAAACTGGAATAGACGTCACTTGTACGGAAAGTACGATTTATATTTCTGATTAGTGACTTAATTCACGTGTAACACTCGTCAGTTGTCGTTTTTATTATAGTGATTTTGTCATTATTATCTAACCTCTATGGAAAAGCGTAATAATATGTAGTTTGAAAGTCATCTTCTTAGAAGTATCCACTATTAAAATTTCGTCAAAATCGATTCAGCCGTTTCGGGGTTCAACTCGGTTGAATAAAAACACTTCGATTCAACCTATATGCGTAGATTTACTATTACCCAGTGGCCATGTTTGTATTAAAGAATGATATTTTGTCAAGGTAAAATAACCTGCTAGTCTGTAATTAAAATCAGATAGCCAGTCGATCTAAGTTGAGCATTACCTACTCATATTGTTAATAGAGCTTTTGTTGTATGCAGTGATAGGTGTCCCATTGTCTATATTCAATCTCCGAGCGAATTGAATGGAATTCTATTCAATTATGAATTGGTATTTAATTTTTCAAGTTATTGATGTCGATATGTCCCTTTTAATATAAGGCATCGTATATCGTTTCTATATTGATTCAGTGAAGGATTTGAGACCAAAAACAAAGACGTATAATTCGTACTTTTAATAAAAAATAGAAGTAGGTAACTAAAAATGTTAATTTTGTGGAAAAATGCGTTTAAAATTTGACCATGTTTACGCGTTCGACTTATCCGAAAAATAAATGAAGCGTTTTAAGTCAATTGTTAAAGTAGGGATAAATAGTAATTATATTGCTATTTGGTCGCTGTAGAAAATACTATAATAGAAAGATGTTCAAAGAACCATTAAAACAAATTCGAAGTTATTTCACTTTTTTTATAAAATAATTTCTATGTAGACGGAGTGACAGCATAATGCACTGCAATAATTAGCATAAAAAGCGAATGAAGTCTCAATGCCATTGAAATAAAAAACTATTTACATTTTTTGAAGTTATACTTCTTTTGGCGCGTTAGGGAAAAATGATGATAGTAAATTTTTACGGTGCGCGGGCACACTATCGTCACGAAAAACCGACACTCTGACGTTAGCTATAGTCTACATTTTATTTAAAAAAGTATGTATGTATGTATTAAATACCTTTTTTCTATTGTTAGAGTCGTTTTTTCTACAAACAGAATAAGGCGAAAGATAACATTTTTGAAAAGATTTTTATCTTGTTACGCCAAAGAAGTATAACTTCTAACGCGTGTCCATAAGTACACACTACTTTTCTTTTTTTTAAATAAAATGACATAAACTGAAGTAATGCATATTTTTTAATTTATTAAACTAAATAAGGAAATTATTTTATATTAAAGCACCTGGCTTCTTTCATTTCACTTCAATTTATTAACTGTCTTCAGAGACTAAGGTTTATATATGTTTTTAAATTAAAAACAGAACGATAGTCATCTACATTCGTGGTTTTGATCGTATTGAAGTGGCTATTGAATTGGACGTATTCTTCTCGAAACGTTAACTTACTTCCCTAATGAAAACTCCGAAATACGTACATTTTGAGTTACTTCTTTTTTCATATAAGATGCAATATATAATTGGTGATCTTTTAATCTGCGACCTTAGTATTCTAATCTTGAAATGATTTACTTCAATGTATATTTAGACTGTGGTATACTTGTATTATTAAGAAAATCGCGTTTTGTTGCCGGCTCTTTTACTATGGAACGGAATGTTTTTCGTACCAGTGACACTTGTTGTTTTCTAATGGTCTAAATTTAATAAACAATTTTGATTCTCGATTTATAACTATCGTATCAAACCTAAGTTAATAGTATTAGAAGTTCCAAATGAAATAAAAAAAGTTAATATATATTTACTAGCTTTTACCCACGGCTTGGCCCACGTTAATATATATTTAATATAAATTTAATATATATATTGTAGGTGGTAGAGCTACGCTGAAGCTATTACTGGTTTCAGCATGAATGGGTCGGCTCGCCCGGGGTAGTACCACCCTCTCACAGAAAACGGACGTGAAGTAACAGTGGTTGCACTGTTGCGTTTCGTTCGGTCAGTGAGAGTGCCGGAGGCCCACATATTTAAAAGACCGGCAACGCACTTACGACTCCTCTGGTGTTGCTAGAGTCTATAGACGGCGGTGATCACTTACCATCAGGTGGCCCACCTGTTCGTTTGCCCCCTATAATATAAAAAAAAAAAAATTCGCCGATTACTCAGGAAAAGTATTTTTTCTCTGGATGATTCTATATGTCCTTTTCGGTATCCCTGACAATGTGTATGCAAAATTCGCTGTTGCTAAGATAAATTTTATATTCCAATTTAATACGGACGAAGTCGCGTCCGGTTGATAGTATGAAATAAATATGCTAATTAACAATCAATACTGACATCTGTACCACCAATAAAAGTAATACACGAAATAAATACAGATTTAGAATCGTCCATTGAACAGAGATCTCATTAATTTTAATGTGGCGAACAGATATTTTAGAACAAAATTTCATGGAGTCGTTTGAAGGTTTAAAAATTCGTAGAAAAATTTTAAACTTTCCTAAATTTAATTAAATATTATATAGACTACAACAGAGTTATTTTTAATAATTTGACAGAAAAAAATACTACTAGAAATATACAAAAGAACAAAAGAAGCAAGGCTTATACCTAATGATCTGTATTTTTACAAATATAACACAAGGATGTAAAAACGATGCTCTATTCTTCCTATTAACTCAAGTAGGGGGGTAATGACAGATAGTCAATTAAGCGTCTATCGGTCTAAGGTTTAATTATACTCTGTGATATTACTTTATACGAATAGACGATTGCAACTAAAGAAACATATAAAAGAGTTTGTAATAAATACATTTCTAAATTACAAGTGTAAGTATTATTCTCAAAACTGTTGGATAAGTAAAAACTTTTCTTATCCTTTCGGTCAATTCTCAATCAATAAAAATAACAAGTGGTTCGAAATCTACATAAAAAATAATCAATTGCCGAATATATACAAGCGCTTCACTTGGCAATTTTTTTTTTCAGTTTGTTGTTTTGTTGATACTCTGACAAAATGGCTACCATTTCACCCGTATTCGAACTTTCCAGAAGTTTTTGTGATATGTCAGACATCATATTATTATTATTCCTAACCCATTTCAACTTTGCACAAATACTAAACCTTATCACGCACAATACTCTCAAAATTACATAATATAAGATCGAATAATTCAAACATCATCAGCATCTTCTTATCGGCATAACGTGTTTCTCATACTAAGATGTACGATTTGGCTTAATTTTTATTATCGGCCACTTGCCTGACATCAACCCTCTTTGGAATGAAATAATCCCAAACATATGAATAAAAAAATTAAAACTATGAAATAACAGACTATAAACCAATCAAAAACATATCCCTTTTCTTTATGTGTATGTTAAGTAAGAATAAGTGTGTATATTTTCATATACTCGTAAGAACAAAAAGTTAGATTTAAAGAAATGAAGAAAAAAATAAACAAATATAGAATAGGTCCACGCATACCCAGTGCTCATTTGTAAGTGTATTGAAAAAAAAAAACTTCCAAACTGGCTGTAATGTACGTGATTCCGCATTTTAATTCGTCCGTAACATCGGGACATCTCTCTTTTTAAATGTTTATTGCGTGTCTCTGTGTGATTTTTTTTTTCTTACGCATTATTAAGTGGCACGGACACTCGACTGTGTGCGAGAACACGCTCTGTGTTTTTGCATAGCCATTATTGAAAATTATACTTTGTAATTAACAAAATATACTATAGCCAATGGAATTCTATATAACTACAATTTTATAGATTTTATAAGAGTGGTAAAGACTGTCCAGACTCGAATCATGTACTTTCGTGCAGGTTCAAGTTCAAAGAGTGTCGATGATAGCAAGCATTGACATACAAGGAGTTCCAACCGAGATCTTTTTAGTATTTGGTGATAGACACTCGATAATGGCAGTAATAATCTAGGAGAGTGGTTGCCAATAATCAAAACCCTCAGAAATGCCTTCTATGATGGTGATATACGTATAATTAAACCGACGTGAAGTAACAGTGGTTGCACTGTTGCGTTTCGTTCGGCCGGTGAGAGCGCCGGAGGCCCACATATATTAAAAGGCCGGCAACGCACTTGCGACTCGAGGAGTCCGATTCGAGCCGCGGTCGGGGACGCACGTGCGCTCTCTCGCAGCTCTGACGGTCTGTTCGGTTCGCCGCGCTCGGCTTTCTTCGGTCATTTCCGGCTCGCCGCGCTCGCCTACCTGCGCACCAGGTGTTGGCATTTCTACGAATTCGTCGCTGCCCGACCCGCATTGTTGCCGAGTGAATCATCGTCCGGTACTATTGTGTTCGAGCTTGAGAAATTCGAAGAAAGAAAACATCTGCTGCGAAGCCGCACTTTTAGTGCAAATATAAAACCGCACTTTTCGGTGCGACCTCCCGCGTTGTCAATCGAAGACCACGCTTAGTGGCTACTCACAGGAATACGTATCACGGTGCCAACGAGTGAGTAGAGCGCCCTGTCCGCTCGCCGGTGGCCCCGAGGCAAACGGTAAAGGCAGTTGGGCCTGGGTTGTCTGGCCTTGGCGTGTGCGCCTAGTCAGGTCCAGGTATCGCCCTCCCACCCTCCTATTCCCTCATTCCATCCCCGGGTGTCTGTTTGGGCGTAGCCCGGTTTACCGGTCTGCGTTCTCTGCCCTGGGCTTGATAGGGCCTCCCCCTAGGCTTTGTAGGTCCTTCTCTGTGAGGCATTGCACTTCGCCCACAGCTCTTTTGGTCCGGACTCGGGATAGTCCCGTAGCTTTCGTTTTGGCGCGCCCCCCTGCCCCTCAGGCAGGGAGGTTTGTTCGCGGCCCCCCCACCCCTCGCGGTTTTAGCCAAGATGGCTTCGTCAAACTCATGGACGGTCGATAGTATTTTGGAGTATTTTAGTATTCGCGTTCCGGAGGTACATCGCGAATTCGTTAGGGACGTTCTAAAAGACCCCAATAGGAAAACCGCGTGCGATTCCGCGACGTCCTCTCCCTCGCACTCAGAGTGCGAGGACGTTTCAGAAAACGACTCGGGTCGTTCGCGCTCCCCGGTCGCAAAGGTTAGAAAATGCAAGCCCAGGTCGCGTAAGGAGAGAGCTCCGGTCGCCCCCGCCCTCACCTCTGAGTTAGATTCGCCCCTCTCACCGGACCCGATCCCCGAAAATGTAGGCAGCCTCACACAGCCCCCTCTCGACTCCGAAATGGACGTCGATACGTCGGTCCCTGCGGCCACCCTCGACGACGACGGCTTCCAAGTCGTGTCGCGCCGCCGGCCGGCCGGCCCCCCCCGCTCCCCCGTAGGTGCAACCCCCCCTGCCTCCGTCCGTACGGAGCCAAGGCAGGGAGACAGCTGCGTCTCTTGGCGCAAACCCACCCCCTCCGTCCCGCACGCCCCCGCTCCCTCCGGCCGTAGCGCTCCCGCTCCTACTCAAGCCGAAGCTGCGAGTTCCGCAGCTGAGGCGAGAAAGCCCCGCCCCCCGCCCCCCGTCACCATCCAAGACAAGTCGTCTTGGGTGGCTATTTCCTCCGCCCTTAAGGCGAGGAATATCTATTATACGTCCGCCCTCAACATCCCGGCCGGCATCCAAGTCAAGGTGCCTACCACAGGCGATCACCGTGCGCTGACTTCCTTTCTCAGGGAAGCCAAGTTGCAATATTTCACCCACGCCCTAGAGGAGGAGCGTCTCCTCCGCGTAGTCCTCCGTCGCGTCCCGGTCGAGGTGTCGATCGAGGATGTCGAAGACTCCCTTAAGGAGCTTAATTTCCCGGTCAGGGAGGTACATCGTATGTACCACCCGCGCACAAAGGCCAAGTTCAACTTGGTGTTGGTCATTCTTGACCGCACCAAGGAAGGCAAGGCCATCTTCGACCTTAAGTCGGTCTGCGGTCTCACGGGCGTCACCGTCGAGCCACCGCGCAAGTCCAATGCGCCCTCGCAGTGTCACAACTGCCAGGGTTACGGTCACTCGGCACGGAACTGTCATCTGCGTCCCAGATGCGTGAAGTGCTTGGGTGATCACTCCACTCGGGAGTGCTCTCGCACTCCGGCCTCCCTCGATCCTCCCAGCTGCGTGCTCTGCGGTAACGCGGGCCATCCCGCGAATTATCGCGGCTGTCCCCGCGCCCCGCGAACACAACGCCCTCGTCTGGCGAGGCAAGCGCCCAGGGCGCCTGCCGCCGCCGCCCGCCCCCCGCCTCCACCTCTCTTGTCCGTGGAGACCTTCCCGCGCCTGCCGGGCGCTTCTCGTCCGGTAGTGGCCGTTCCCAAGCCGCGTGAAGCACCTTCTGTGCCGCGCGCTCCCCAGCCTGGACGGGCCCCCGTGGCCCCCTGGGCACCCAGACCTCAGCCTCAGGCCGCCAGGCCTCAGGCGCAGCCCCCGAAGAGCGCTCCCGCTCCGGCGCAAGCCAGTCCCGCCTTCTCTTTTAATTTGCCCGGACTCTCCTGGCTCACAGAGATCCTCATCTACCATGATCTGCAGGAGATCATCGCCTTTAACGCCGTAGTGAACTCCAACCAGGATTTGGGCTTGCTGAACGCGATCACTCAATTTCCTAACGTGGCTGCTACTGTACAGCGCCTAGCCCGTGCTTCTCACGGAAAATAGATATAGCATTCGCGGCTATGAATAGAATAAAACCGCGCGGTCTATCCCTCTCGTTCTTTAATGCTAGGAATCTCTTACCTCAACGCGACTTAGTAGCTTCTTTCTTACGCGAACGGCAGATAGACGTTCTCCTCGTACAGGAAACGTTATTAAAACCTAAAGCGCGCAGTCCCGCGATCGCGAATTACTGTATAGTCAGGAACGACAGGGTCACTCGCGGGGGTGGCACCCTGATTTATTATAAAAGATCGCTTTATTGCATGCCGGTTGACCCGCCCGCTCTGTCCAACATGGAAGTGTCAGTGTGTAGACTAGGGATGACCGGTCATCCGTCAATTATTTTAGTTTCCGCGTATCTTCCGCCGTCCAAAGAGCTTCTGGGGTCCGACCTCCAAGCTTTGTTCAATTTAGGAGAATCGGTCATAGTAGCCGGGGACCTCAACAGCGGGAACGTTATCTGGAATAGTCCGAGTACTTCTCGAAACGGGATGAGACTCGATAGGCTAGGTGACGTTCTCGATTTTGACGTCATAGCCCCGCCGGAACCCACTCACTTTCAGGACAACTGTCGTCCGACAGTGCTAGATGTAGCTCTACTTAAGAATGTCAGGCTTCAGGTACGACTCATACAAGTCGTACACGAACTTGACTCAGATCACCGCCCGGTGGTGTTGCAGCTAGGTTCGCCTTCCGATACCAGTCCTCTGTCAGTCAGAGTGGCTGATTATCCTTCGCTTCGCGTCTATCTTAGTGAGAATCTCTCATCGGCTAGTTTAGATAGGATTCCGGACGTGTTGGTGTCTAGAGCCGACGTGGATCTGGCTATCGATTCCCTGGTCGACTACCTTCAGACCGCCGTAAGGGAGACCTCGAAAGAGGTACAAGCGGCGAACGATCGCCGTTTTATACTCCCGGACGACGTGAGGGCGTTGATCACGGAAAAGAACGCCGCGACTCGTGCTCACGACGCCTACCCGACCGAGGCAAACCGCGTTCGTTTACGTTCGTTACGGAGACTCGTAAGATCTAGAATACAGGAGATCCGGGGCGACAGGTGGGACAGGCTTTTGGAGGATATCTCCCCGTCCCACGTGGCGTACTGGAATATAGCGCGAAAATTAAAGTCAGATATTAGCACTCCTATGCCCCCCCTTGACAGAGGTCCTGGGTTGCCTCCCGCGTTCGATAGTGTAGATAAAGCCGAATGTCTCGCGAATAGTTTAGAGAAACAGTGTTCGCCTAACACTGATAACACTGACCCTATCCATATTGGATCGATCGAATCCTCGGTGGAACATGCACTCGCGTCCCCGCCCGCGGATACCCTAACCCCGGTCACTTTCGATGAAGTGTCGGCCGCCATCAAGCGTCTTAAAAATAGGAAGTCCCCAGGTCCTGATGGGATCAGGAACGAGGTACTGAAGCTCCTTCCTGACCTCATCATAGCTCTTCTGGTCTGCATCTTCAATGCGGCCATGTCCCAGGGCTACTTTCCAGCCGTCTGGAAAAAGGCCGTAGTAATAGGCATTCACAAACCCGGCAAGATAGCTACGCTTCCCGATAGCTATCGGCCGATCAGCCTCCTCGATACGTTAGGCAAGCTATATGAGCGGCTCCTTCTGAACCGTCTCCAAGCCTCCATATCCCAATTAAATCTGTTACCACCTGAGCAGTTTGGTTTTCGTGCCAAACACTCTTGCACACATCAAGTACACCGCCTCACGGAGTACATCTTCGGCAATTGGAACGAAGATCCTAATCCGGATGTAAATCCGAAGAAGCCTAAACCGAAACGCACAATAGCAGTCTTCTTCGACGTCGCCAAGGCCTTCGACAAGGTCTGGCACGCCGGGCTCGTTCATAAACTCATTCAGTCTCGCGTTCCCGATATTTTAGCTCATATAATTCGCGATTTTCTATCAGATAGGACTTTCCGCTTTAGAGTGGAAGGTGAACTGTCCCCACCCCACCCGATACGCTCAGGTGTACCCCAGGGGTCCATACTTGCGCCCTCACTCTTCAACCTGTTCATCAGTGACCTACCTCGGTCCCCGGGGATCGAGCTAGGTTGTTATGCTGACGACACAGTGATCTACGCTTCCGGCTGGCGGCCGACTGTACTTAGAAATCGCATGAAACGGGCCGTTCGCGTTCTCGGCGAATGGTACCGTCAATGGCGAATAGAAGTCAATCCCGATAAGAGTGCCGCTGTCTTTTTCGATCCCATCCAGCGGCCGTGTAAACTCAAGCCCCTTAAACTTTATAAGGTAGCGATTCCCTGGGCCTCCGAGGTCAAGTATCTCGGAGTTTCCCTTGATAGGCGTCTCACTTTTAGATCCCACGTTAAGAGAGTGCGAAACAAGGCCGCCATGGTCTTGGGCCGCTTACATCCCTTAGTTTGTTCCAAGAGCAAGATGTCCCTCAGACACAAGCTCACGCTGTACAAAATGTGTATCCGACCCATTCTGACATATAGCTGTCCCGTTTTCGCACACATGTCAGAAAATCTCTTCAAGAGATTGCAAGTACTGCAGAACCGATTTCTTCGTAGGGCGGTCGGTGCCCCTTGGTACGTCCGGGGAGTCGACCTCCACAAGGACCTGGAAATGCCGTCTGTCTGGGCGTACGTTAAGACCCTCACTAGTAATTATTTTGAGAATGCAAAGAATCATCCCAGTCCGTTAGTGGTATCCGCGGTAACTTACGATGCCGTACCGAACGCGCCGCGTTATAAAAGACGTCCGCGACATATTTTTTCCGACCCTCCCGATAAAATAACGGTAGCTAACACAGATTACCCTTCCGTTCCTCGAAATAATGCGTGTGCGCGCCCACGCCCGCGTAATCACAGATCACGCCGCCGCGGTTTGGCTGTGAATTTTGCTCCAGCACACATACCTAGGCCCCCCTCGGCAGCTGCTCAAGCCGAGGTACGATCCTCCGGAAAGGAGCCCTCGAGCATGCTGCTCGCGCGGACACAGTGACACTGTTAATCAAACACTCGATTTTACAACACAACACCGATCACCCCACATACGTGCACACACACACTCGTAGGTACACATAGTGGTGGGCTATTTTTGTTTGTTTTTTTGCCCTTTCGAACTGAAATAGTTTAGAACACAGATAGTCAGATACAAAATACATGTACGGGAATCGTGAAACATACATGCTTGGTAACCATGTATATTTCACGAACTCATACAGGTATGATACGGATAGGTTTAGCTTAGTTTAGCTTAGCTAGTCAGATTCGGGTATTCGACGACAGCCCAAGCCGAGGTGTGCCGTGCGCCCTTGTGCTAGTCGTCTATACAAATCGGGTGAGTGCCTTAAGCGCTCCCCTTAGTAGTCCGGTAAATCTGTAGCGGCCTCCGGGTCAACAGTGTAGGTCAGTTCGAAAAAAAAAAAAAAAAACACTTGCGACTCCCCTGTTGCTAGTGTCTATGAACGGCGGTGATCACTTACCATAAGTTGACCCACCTGTTCGTTTGCCCCCTATAATATAAAAAAAAATACAATAATAATTTTGTATCTTTCTCTCTGATTCCCAATCACGGCAAGTTTTTTTTCGTATCGCCACAGAGTAACCGAAGCCAGAGAGTAAGTAGTCTTTGACGTTCCCATTAAATGCTGTCAGTTTCGCACATTAAAGCATTGTGTTATTTACGAGATTATTTAATCGCAAACGCGTAGCGACCTCTGTAAAGCGAACTGTTTTGAATATTCATTGGAAATTAATTGGATTCCAGTTATGTTCTTATGATCGTAAAACGTGCGATGCGAAATTATCTTTTAATATTGACATGGATTTTTGTCACCATATTATGTACCTACTGTTATGAAATACATAAACAATTGATGCATAATTAAAGAGAGTAATTAATGGTGGTCCAGTGGTTGAAATTCCATAATAACGTTTTTTTTATTCAATTTCAAGATATTTGATTTCTTTTTTATAGCGTATAGTTAAAAGTATTGTGAATAAGTCGACGTAAGTATAGTAAAGTTTGACGAATAGCGATTTATGAATAAAGAATTCTTCTCAAAAGCTATTTCCAAATGTGTTTTATTCAGAATACTAAAGCTAAAAAAAGAAGAAAATCGTTTGATTAACACAGAAAAAAAATGTACTGAACTCTTTTATTTAATGGACAAACTTATATTTTTCGTCATCCTATAGTACACAGTATGTAATTAACAGCAAATATAACTTTGCCGAGTATTAATTCTAGGCGGATTTTATAATATACTAGCTGTTGCCCGCTGCTCCGTATGCGTTTTTTTTATAATTGTGAATTACTTCTTATAAGATCAGCTATCTAGCTATCTGTTAGTGAAAGTTCCGAGAAAAATGGTTCAAACGTTTTGGAGATAGTACCTACTGCAAACAAAGCCATGGGTAAAATCTAGTCCAAAATAAAAAAGCTTTAATTACTTTTTATAACGTTAGCTAGCTGTCAGTAAAAGCCCCATGAAAATAGGTCAAATAGTTTTGGAGATAGTACTACAGACGAAGACATGGATGTCAGCTAGTCTAAAATAAAGTAGCCTATGTCACCCGCTGTAATTTTAACTATCCGTCAGTGAAATTTCTGTCAAAATCGGTCCACCCGGTTCTGACATTACCCGGAATATACAGACAGACAGACAAAAATTTTAAAAATTGTATTTTTGTTACCAGTATTGTGTATACGTTTATATCCAACCAGTAAAAAGTCGTTATTTTGATATTGCAAACAGACACTCCAATTTTATTTATATGTAGTATAGATAATTTTCAAAAATATTCCAAAACTGTACTAAAACATGCCGAGTTTCATAGGCTTTTGGGGACTATAAATATGTTTTGATAATATATTAGTATGTAGAATTTGAAGTATATGTTTATTTTATGCGTAAACCGTGATATTTTTATAGCTTGAGTTTTTGTAGTAGTGTTTTTTAAAGCAGCGTCATATTAAATTCAATTTTATACTTCATTTCGTTATCGAGAAAAATGCTTTAAACTCCCGTACAGACACTGACAATCAAGAAAGCAGTAGTTTTTCACAGTGAAGTACGAAACCCTAAAAATATAACAATAACTGAGGTAGGTGTCGAGCTTCATAAAATGTTTATTAAAAAATATGCCATAGGTTGTTCATAATTAAACCGAGATTTGGATGCATTAGACGCCCAGAATCATGTGCTAATTGCGCAGGGCTACCAGCAGCCGCGACGCGAGCTTGACAAACGACTTTGATCAATCACGTCCGTACTCTCCGGGCAGCCCTCGCCACGGCTGCGACGAGATTTATATTAGTGGCAACCCTAGCAGGCGCCGGTGTTTCGGGGCTGCCAATAACAATAACGCTAAGGAGACTTTGAACTGTATTGCATAAACATCTATAGCTTAGATTTCTTAATGATTGTTTTTTATCAAAGTCTAGCCGTATATCCCGGCTTCGCACGAGTATTCTTATGAAAAAAATAAGACCAAATCTTCCCTTTGTAGTACGACCTACAAACTGAACATAAGTTTGTCAATATCTATAAAATTCTCCTCAATTTTTCCTACGATTTTTCAATCATTTCCCCTGATACAAACCTTCTCCTGACGGTTACAAATACACCAATTCTGTAGGTGGTAGATCTACGCTGAAGCTATTACTAGTTTCAGCATGAATGGGTCGGCTCGCCCGGGGTAGTACCACCCTCTCAAAGAAAACCGACGTGAAGTAACAGTGCTTGCACTGTTGCGCTTCGTTCGGTCAGTGAGAGCGCCGGAGGCCCACATATCTAAAAGGCCGGCAACGCACTTGCGACTCCCCTGGTGTTGCTAGTGTCTATGGACGGCGGTGATCACTTACCATCAGGTGACCCACCTGTTCGTTTGCCCCCTACAATATATAAAAAAAAAAAACATAAGAAGCATAAACCAAATAGATTCAGCCGTTCTGAAGTGATGCGCTTACATTCGATCGGCAATTGTTTTTTTTATATAGAACTACGTTGCAGTATTTGGAACCGGTGTTTAAAAAATGTAATGCAATAAAAATGTAATTTAATTAAGTAACTTAATTAAATATATATTTCTTAAAACGCGAGGTTAAAATCAACTGTCGATATTAACAAGCTTTACGTAGATAACGATAGTAAATTTTTAATCAACGGGAGTGGACAAACTTTCGCTTTTGACAATCATTAGATTGTATGGACATTTTAATATTGTATTACCTGGACAGACTTTGTGATATAGATCATCTCTGACAGTACATTATATCCTGACTAAATGCAAATATGTGCTTGTTTATTTGTTTGTAACACTTTGACGCTTTAACTATTCACGGGACTGTCATAAAATTATGCATATACTTTTCATCATGGGTACAAAAAAGGACACGGGGTAAATTTTATTCAGAATAAAGTATTTTTCCTAAGGGATAAATCTTACCCGGCGTCGGATTTCAAGATTGTTGTTTTTTTATATTTTTTCAAGGCAGGACAACGTTTACTGGACCCGATAGTAGACTATAAAATTCAAAAAGATTTTTTCAAATGACACTGATAGTTCCAGATATTAGCGCGTCTGAATAGACAACAATACAATAAATCTCTTGAGCTTACTTAGAATTTTAGTATTTATTAATTTCAATTTTTGTTTTCGCTAAATTGTTTTAAAAATAATACCATGGATTTAGGTCGATAAATTTATTATAGATATAAATTAAAGTCGATAATATTTATTTAAATTTCAAAGTAGATTGAGAGAGTAAATGGTGGCAATCAATATAAGCATACCTAACTTTTTCTGACTGATTCTGTAGGTAGACTTTACATTGCCACATTGTCAGTATACTAAAAATATGATAGCAAACGTTTTTGCACAAATTAGAAATAAAAAAAAAATTATATAAAAGTTGTTATAAAAAAAAATTTCGACAACAGTAGCACCTACCACCATTCCGGCTATACCTAAGAACCGTCCAGGTAACCATTTAAGTACAAAATGAAAACACCAAAACTATGAAAGTCATTTTGGAGGAGAAGAATTAAGAGTATAAGTACACAGCAATTGCATATACAAGGATAAAGAAACACTAAAATGTTTTGCTATTAAGTTGGAAATTGTTTAAAACGTAACCCAACTTGCTTGCTAGAAGACCACGATTGCAGTTTTCACACTGATACGAAATAAAACAAAAATGTATATCAAAAAATAGAAGAGACAAGGTAACCACATAATGACAACGAAAAAAAAAAAAGACCCGTGGTCCCAACATTTTCACTATAACTTTTGTAATTTACAAGCCAATTAAAATAAAAAATGGGATGCACCCCGCGCGGCCACCCCTTTAATTATGATTTTTTGCATTTTTTAATGATAATAAATTCGCTCACTGCGGCCCGTACACTCATAACGCTCGTTTTACGTACTTTGCACGGTGATTTGTGATTATTGTCGCTCAAGACTTACTAAAATATAATACTTTATCACTATAATTTTGCTAACAGTTACACACAGCTAAATATCTCACACTGACAACCGTTCGCAATTGAATATTATCATGTTCTTTTGTTTGAACGTGCTAAACGCCAGAACTACGAGTCGGATTCAAAAAAATATTTTTATACTATCTAATATTATAAAATAAAGTCGTCCGCCGCGTCTGTTTGTCTGTTCGCGATAGACTCAAAAACTACGGAATGGAATGTAACGCGGTCTTCACCTATAGACAGAGTAATTCACGGGGGTAGGTTTAGGTATATAATTTGTCAAGGTTATTTTATAAATTGGTTGAAATGTAATGGATAATTGTTGAAAGAATGGGAAAAAGTCAAGCCGCCTTAATCGTTTCAGGCACATAAGTATATTTTTTTTTTCAGGGCAGGACAACGTCCGCCAGGTCTGCTAGTCATTAATAATTATCATAGGAAGTGTAAATAAGGATATATACTAAACGAGAATACGGTAATAGTAGGAATGAACTGTGTGAACTAGGGGGAATAGAGCGCGAATAAAATAGCGGAAAATAGTTGGTTACAAGAGATTGTAGTGAATTTTGAGTGATAACATTGTGAAAATTTTAGTGAAATAATTTTTAGAATCGTATAGGTCAAATCAGTGATCAGGTAACTCATCATCACACCTCTTACGAGGCAAGTTAATAAATAATATTCCTTGTCGGCGCTAAACATTTTTTGAAAAAGCCACAGTGAAGAAGTGAAAGAGCCGCGGTTTACCGAACACTATCAGTACAAGCGGTACAAAGAATACAGCGGTTTTTGTAGAGAGAGCGTTTCGAAGTCCAATGTGATGTCACATATAGTATTGTTGCGGTTCTTCGGAGTGTAATTTCCTCCGTTAAATATGTGTGTGATGTACAAAGGGAAAAATATACAAGCGGTATATGTTTGCAGCCCCAATAGTTTTTTGATAATTCTGACATATATTTTGAATTTTCTTCTATTTTGTCGAAATGACAGTGATATATTCTAGAAAAGCGTCTGCATGCTCCGTACTCGATCAATGAGATGCAGGCCAGAAACACTTCTCATTATCTGGAGCGCAGTCATTATATTTATTTATAAGGGCGATCCCACTGGTTAAGGCTACTCTTACTACTACAAACAACTTAACGTACCTTTATGATAATAGCGCGAAATGTCACTCGCGACGTATTGTCACAGCTTAGTTGTAGAGCAACGCGGCGCACGCGTCCATGTATTACTAGTGTATTATATATCTTTCCATCATGTGTTGCAGTAGCTTATTCAAGTTTAGTTTTTCATTACTGCTTGATTTTACCGTACCAAGGCAAAGAGGCGGCACTGTGCCTGATGATATGTCTAATTCAAGAACTAAAGCGGCTACCGACAGACCGGCGATCCATTCCCTGTATTGGCGGACAAATGTCGACTCTATCGGGTCAAATTTAAACATGCTAGTATTATTCTTATCAACAGTGTCAGGTGTAACCACGTCCCCTCACATACGCAGTACATAATTATAAAGATAAAATCACTTGATTTAAAAGCGACTTAAGCACTTTCTAATGAGGGCAGAATTACTGATTTTGGTAAAGATTAATATTTTACAGGTTGTAAGTCGGCATAAGTCGTACTCAAATCTATTTGCACTTCGTAATCTATGTAATATAATAATAATTGTCGGTATATTAATAGATTCTTACAAATTGATCAAGATAGTTGGCTATTATAGATTTATTTATGGTGAAGATTTCTATCTATCCTTTTTAGTACCTATTACCCTCTGATAGATGTCGTTAAATATGTAATTGTTATTTAGTTTTATAACGCAGACGAAGTTCCAGGTGGTGAGTCGTTGTGGTCTAGTGGTTTGATCGGTGGAATATCGATCCGATGTCCGCAGTTTCAAGCCCAGACATGTACCAACAAATATTTGGGAATTCGCATACGCATAATTTAAATAGAAAATATTGTGAGGAAACTTAAATCTGAGAAATGTTCTTGTAGTACCACCGTATGAGGGATAATATAAAACTGGATTTTTCAGTTGGAAATCGCCAATACGCAGTTAGCTGGCGTGGTGATTATGCCAATATGTTCCTTCGGGAAAGGGCCTATGGTCCTACAGTGGGTCTCTTACAGGCTGATGGTTATGATGCCAAGTAATATATTAGAATATACTATATATATATACTACATATACTAATTAAAAACAGTTATTTTGAGGTTAAATGTCCCCAAAACCACTAAATGTATCGGCGTAGGACTATGACCATTAGATGGGCTATTATTCGGAGACGGTTCAAGGCTTCTTATTATTATTTTTTTTAATTCAATTGATACTTACTATTCGTATAATGTATAAAAAGCGGGCGGGAATCATACTTGTAAAGGGTATATACATATTTTGTAGAGAATAAGATATTGTTAGCTTATGTAATATATATGTTTATGGTAAGTAGTTATAATATTAAATTATAATATGTCTGAAGCATAACTTACGACTTAGCGATGCTTTTAAAATTAATCTCTGTATATGTTTAGTTATAACGTCTTGTTATAGATAAGTATAACAACGGTCAGATAGTTTTAAGAATGGTTATAAAGTTCAACGCAAACAATCGTCGGAATTATGCCGTGGACCTTTTTTATTTTTTCATCATTTCAAATTTCTACAATAATATACTCGTGTCAAGAGGAAATTGAATTAATACTTGCGCATAAAAATATTGAAAACTCTCTATCATTATTCAGTGGTTGTAAGTAGTAGATACAAATTGAAATCGACTGAATACCACACAGAAAGCCCAATGGCTAATGAAAAAACTACATGCAGTCAATATTTGATGAGAGCCAATTTAAATGTTCGTCCACTTGTAGACATCGCATAGTTCGATTCTGCACCGTTCCGGACGCCCCACGCGTGGGGTGGCCTCACCCCGTCCGTCCGTGTTCCCGAAAAAAAAAAAAAGAAAAAAGCAAGAAAAATAAAAATGGCGCACGGACGCGTGCGCGAGTGTGTGCGTTGAAAAAATTCGGATATAATACGAGTAGTAATAATAATAATAATAGGTGATCGGGAGGCGCGTGCTCACACCTCCCCCCACCCTTTCGCCCATTTTCATTCAAATATGTTCGTTTTTCTTTTACTATTTTCTTTTTTCACATGAGCACGATATTTTTTCGGGACTTTTCCATTAGCGTTGCAGCTGTCCGGCTAGTCGACGTCACCCTGTAAGTAACTGCATTGTGTAGCCTTTTTAGCACTACGCTACTACTCAAAAACGTGCGTTAAAACTTTAAAATATTGTTATAAAAAATGACTCATCGGCCGTGGCAACAAAATATATCGGGATTCTAAAAATAGCCCTTCTCAAACTTCATCAAATCCTTTGGGTAATGACGTCCGCTTGCCAGAGTTTTCCACCCTCCTTAATTGAATGGTAGATATATAAAGCGCGCTGCGGTGCGTCCGAGTAATGTTCTATTCAGGGCATCGGTGTGAACACGAAGAGAAACAAGAAAGCGATCATCGAGAGGACTGAGACTACGGCATCATAAGATGGAAGTGTCACTATAGTGACAATTTGAAATTTGTCTGTATGAATAGAAAACAAATGTCTTCTGACGTACACAATTTTTTTTAACGTACAATATTATTTATATATAGA
Source organism: Antheraea assamensis (assembly GCA_035772565.1). NCBI lineage: Eukaryota > Metazoa > Arthropoda > Insecta > Lepidoptera > Saturniidae > Antheraea > Antheraea assamensis. The sequence goes on from JAQQSE010000152.1 coordinate 865,617, forward strand.
TATACATATTTGAACTATCGCTTTATCATTGACCTTCGATGCTTGATAGAAAGTTCAGGTAGAATCGCGAACACTTTAAAATTATGTAGATAAAATCAGCAACATAATGCAAAAGCATCCTTGTATTGAAATTTAACCATATCAAAATTATAAATATATGATTCACAAGACAATTCATAAATAGTAATTGTTGCTTGTTTGAACTTTTAGATAAAAGTTTAAAAAAAAGACTATATCGGTAATTGAAGCGGTAAGTAAGTTACGGTGACCATTTAAAGACAAGGATAAGTTGATAGTACGACGAATTTCATTTCAATATTTACGTACAGTCTGCTCAAACATTTTAGCCTTTCTGAATATGCCCGTAAGTTCAGGCTTGAGCATGATATCGTCCAGAGATTAATACAAAACATAATATATTATTATTTTTTTTATACGATTGGAGGTAAACGAACAGACTGGTTACCTGATGGTAAGTAATCACCGCCGCCCATGGACACCTGCGATACGAGAGGCATCACGAATGCGTTACCGGCTTTTAAGGAAGGAGTAGGCTCGTTATTATAGGAATTTAATATATTATCAATTATTTATCTTCAAGATGTCTCGATGTTATTTATATAATGTGTTTATACCTAAATTTGTATTCTGTGTGGCTACATCCAGAGCGGTCAAAAAGTTTGACAAGAACTGTATATCAGTAATCACAAATCGCTGAACGAATATACAGGACTAGCTAGCGATTTCAATAGGTAAGTGAGTGAGCTGTTATGAAGAATATTGTATACAGAATTATGGGACATGAATGTTTGATTGCCTCTTCACTTCCAAGAATACTAATAGCAAAAAATTAAATCCATATAAATCCTTTTTTTTTAGTACATACTTATTTGTAGAACATTTTTAGTAACCAATATATAAATACGCGAAAGTAAAACAAAGACATAACTTTTTTTTGTTCTATTCGTGAACCAAATTTCTACAAGCTTTAGTGTTATCATAAAATAAATAATAGAAACAGGTTTTTCAATGGATTTAAAATTAAAACATAATGACGTATTTGTATATGCTGGCATTAAGAACAAGTTAAATCGAAACTTAAAAAATATGTGAATTAAGTTTTGAATTTCGGTAATTGGACGACAGCTAGTAATTTGAATTTACTATTTTGAAGCAGATATTTAATAGTTTCTGCTACAGCTTTTGCTTTTATTATATACGTAGTTAGTACTGCAGATACCAATAAATTACCAGGATGTACCTATTACATGAAGCTGAGTTATGTTTCCCAACATAATTATTATTACGAATGTGTTCATTAAAATGTTGACATTATGATTTAATGCTATTTATGTATACATGCTATTCCTAGATTTATATTCCCATTAATAATACTACCTTCTATGTCTATATATAAAATGTATATCTGTTTGTTTGTCTTTTATACGTTCCTGAACTATTCGGTCAATTGCAATGAAACTTCAGTGTATTCTCACGTGTACGCGCCCGTGTAGTTTTCTATATAGTTACAAACATTATACGAGAGATGGCGTACGAGTCGTTTCAACAAATTTCGAGGTATGAGTATGCACATAAGAGATATATTATCGTATTAAATTTAAGGTTACGTCAATGTATGTATATATTATTTGATTTATATAAACGTAATGTTTCGTATAATATTGTTCAGTTAATCTTCTTTCAGTCTATCTATTTCTAATCTAAGTACAATTTTCAATCATATGATATGAGATGATGTGTGCGTTTTTGATGCCAGTAGATTATAATTTGCATCTAAACTTATATGAGACGAGAAAACTCTAACACTTCAACGAATTAAAAAAATATATATTTTTAAAATTTATTGGAATTCAGTGACTATGTTTTGTTAGTACACAATACCTAATTTGACAAAACAGTGAAAATAAAATTAAAATAAAACTCAAACAGTAACTACAGGGACTGTGTTTTGCAAACGGTCAGTTCACACGACGCAACACGACACGGTAACGCAACGGACACGAGACACGGACGACATGACATTCAATTTAAACTCGGACCGCACCGCGCCGCGCTGAGGAGCACGCGTTCAATAATTAACATAATGTACTTTTTCTCCGTTTTTTCGCTTCCCGTTTGACACTCCATCACTCATGGAAATTCCATTTTCAATGCTGCTATATAAAGGGTGGGACGCGGGTGGTCTTTGCATCCGCGCAATGGACATGGCGGTTTTGGGGAGACGGGGTGGACGGAAAAAAAAAGATTGTTAAAAAGGCCTGGCCCCGCACGCCGGTGTGTGAGTGCGTGCGGATAAAAAAGCGCTCGCTAATCGATACTATAGATTGCGAGCGCCAAGTAGGTTGTACGCCGATTGGTCGGGCGACTTTTTTCGCGGGACACTAACGAAGCGGGTGTTTAGTCTTTGGACCTTTTCGAGTCGGTTGTATCGTCTTTTTTACGCCTGACACGGTTCGACATTCAAACGCGCTGATTCGAACTTAACTTTAACCCCGCTTTGTTAACGTATTTGATAGTCTATTTTGCTTCATTTTTAATAGCTTACAGTTATCACTGCACTGCATTGATATGTAATATATCAGTAATGAATTATTACAAAAGTATATTTAAGCGTTATGTGGTTTGTAAAACAAGGATATTGTTTTGTTTTGGATATTTTTGCATATATATGAACACAGTTCTTTTTGCTGTCACAAAACCTTTATAATAGTACTGGCAAACATATGGCATGCATGATACATTCGGTGTTATTACAAAAACAAAAATGAACACGCGTTTAACACGAGTTTTACTAAACAGGGTCTAAAATTTTAAACACATGTTTAAAATACTTTATTATAAAAGAGTGTCTAAGCGGTCTCTAGCTAAATATCTCGTGTTTGTTTTTTATGCAAGCAACTCTGAATAGCATTCATTCAATTTAATTTCATCATTCAAAAACCTTTCAACTTACGAATAAAATTTTTGTTTAGATCTTCATTGACAATATTTTTATTTATTTTAAATGAAATTTGTTATAATTATTGTGTGGTTTAAAGGAAATGATGTCTTTATTAAAATAAGCAATATAAGTTTACAATACTACGCCAAATTGCGTAAAGTGGAACAACAGTATAATCTCAGAATAGCTACATTGTGAAATGTCAATAATGTCATATTATAGTAGTTGGCATATGGTAGTTGGCACTCGTGAATCTCCAAAATTGTCTAATTTATCTACATCTTCCAAATTAATTATACACATGAAGTCCATAATTTACTACGAAACAACCTTTGCTGGCAAATAGAAATAAAATAAATCACAGCAATACAATGAGAACTGTGAACTTAGACAAGTGTTATACAACGTTTAAATTTAAATAGTGTCTATTTCTAAACAAAGGTAAGCAGACACTTTTTTGATCAAACTTTTTTGAAACAAGTGTTCGAAGCGTATTTAACTTTTTTGTAATAACACCGTTTATGTTTATTTTTTTCTGATACGTTATAGACTTGAATAAAAAATGGAATATTGTATAAGTGACATTTATTATACATTTCAAAAATTCCTTATATTTGTTTACTAACACAGAATTAAATATAAAGTCCTATAGTAGAAGGTTTAACTGCTTTACATTCATTCGATATAAAGTATTACTGAAAGAGTAATACATAAGTTGAAGTCATAATTCTAGAATAGGACTAAAAGATCCAATCAATAAAGATTATGATGAAGTATTTACACCATTATTCTATTCAAATTTAAGAAATTCTTAAATACATCAAAGATCGAATAAGAAAGAATAACTGTATAATATTTGGCATCATACACACCTCTCTCATTGTCGTTGTTATCGAGTACTAGCTGCTATCAAATGTATTAGATTCAGACTATAAAAAATAAAAGTCTAGGGAGGACTAAAGTAGTAGTTACCTCATTCTTTAGGTTAATAGGCTCCTGTTGCGGCCGGGGCGGCGAGTGCCGGCCCGCCTCCGCGCCTTCCAACATATCAGCCTCGCATCCCGACTCGTCTGGAAAGAGATTTTTCTTTATACCATAAATACAATACAAACTGAACCTTAATTAAATATGTATGTCGAGGTGAAGATAAAATACGTAATGGGCCATGGCTATGACTTAAACAATCGATCCACCAAGACCAATCGAATAAAAACGTTATCCGATACAGAAATGCAATACTGAATATAGTTATGTCCGTAGATGTGAATAGTCCCAACTATCTGAGCGAGAATGCCCATTGTCCAGTCGTCGGTCGCCTTTTAACGCTGACAGCCAATAATAATCAAGATGCATGAATACCCGATGAATGTAACCAATGGTGTTTCAGAATGGCGTAAATAGTAACCAGTCATTAATTAGTACGAATCAATAGTACGGAAGCAGGTCGATAGTAAAAATTATATGGTCTAAGGTGGTAAGCAGATGGTAATGGTAAGCAGGACAAACCTAGAGGGCTAAACCTAAAGTACTGGCTGTCAAGTTCAGCTGTCTAAGCACACCAAAAGTAGCTTAACTAACAGACCATCTCAGCTTCGCAACGGTATTCTAAAAACGAAAATGAGATATTTCTATGTGAAAAGAGGTATAGGTGGTAGAGCTACGCTGAAATTATTACTGGTTTCAGAATGAATGGGTCGACTCGCCCGGGGTAGTACCACCCTCCCACAGAAAGCCGACGTGAAGTAACAGTGCTTGCACTGTTGCGTTTCGTTCGGTCAGTGAAAGCGCCGGAGGCCCACATATATTAAAAGGCTGGCAACGCACTTGTGACTCCCCTGGTGTTGCTAGTGTCTATGGATAGCGGTGATCACTTACCATCAGGTGACCCACCTGTTCGTTTGCCCCCCTATAATATATTTAAATAAAAAGTATGCTGTGATCTTTTGTTTACCCTTGATAACTTGTATGCAAAATGTTATAATCGGTTGATTAGTTAAGACATGCAAAATTTAAATACAAACTGACATTCGCTTATATAATATTAGCGAAAGTAAAACACTTCTCGTCGATATAACATCCTTTAAATATCAAATAACAAAACGTTTCAAAATAAAAGGCGATCTCTTAAATTCTACTTAAAACTCGAACAAGTAAACACGACCTACCCCAACGCGAGGAAACGGGTAGGTCAAGATATCAGAGGATTTAGATTTAGGGGGTACACGCCGGGCTCTTTCGACCTTTTTGTTTATTTTTCGCTTACGTATTTACACGAACGCTTTGTAATAGCGACATACACCGACACGATGCCGACCAACCGTTATCTGACATAGATATATTTAAGTTTTTTTTTGCTTAAGACTTTTGAGCGTGAAATAATGAGTGGTGTTGCACACTTGCATTTCTCTCGGGATAGTTTGAGACCTGGCCGAAAACCAGCGCCGTATTTATAGGCGGCAGTACGCTGACGCCAGGTCTCTTGTCATAGATTTTCTTCTTATGTTTAAAGTCTTTCTTTGTACACTTTTGTTTGTGATAGTAAATATTTTTCTCTCTTTCAATATTTCGCAATTTTTTTATATTATCCGCGGTTATTTATAATATATGTATATTCTTTCTAAAATATTTTACTGTATTCCTATGATTCTTACAGTAAACACACGTCTAACTAGCTTCTATATATTAATTATTATTTATAGAATTTCGGCCATATTATGAAGTACAAGACGGTTTCTATATTCATTTTTAGTAAAATAACATTTCTTTTAATTACCAGTTTATAGCATATTGTGCGGCTGCAGTGCCAACATTGACGTCTTTCGCCTTAGTCCGAGTCAATTTGGTCGCGTAGTTTATATAAATTTATTATCTGTAATATGTGTCTTGTAAAAATAAAAGTAACCACTTTTTTTTTCTTCACCTGTTATTTAATATATCTATGTAGATATTATTATCTGTATTGTATAAATATTATACATCGTGAATAACGTGGAATAATAATATTTCAAAATAGGCATATTATATTATAGCATTTATATTGAAAAGCATTGAAAAAAAGGCCGACTAAATACATTGGAGAATACATCGAAAATACAAAACGAACTAAATAGCAACTTAACCGGTCGAACAAACTACTAAGACAGCACCAATCATTGTTCCGCAAATAGCCTCGACCGGCCTAAGCAACACGGAGCGATGCCAAAACCTAGCACCCGTCGAATATGATTGCTCCTAATGCGCCGGGGGGTTAGCAGGGGGGAAGCCGGGGGAGGCTACTGCGTCGCGTCGTGTTCCTGACCGAGCAGTAAGTCTGGCTTAATCCTATCGGAAACGCGGGCCCCCATTGAAGATCGGCAATAGATACTATAAGTTGGCGGCCAATGCGGAGATGCGTCTGACGATTTTCTGAATTACAACAGTGCTGTTAAACGAGACATACTTTTCGAAATTATTAATCAAAGTTCAGTTGTACATCTTTTATACTGATAATTCTATCCATAGAATTTATCCTTTATTAATATTTTAAGCCATAGCGAAATAATTTGGGGAATATAAAAACATTTTTCATATGTTATGTGCATTTTTTAAATATAAGTCTATAATCTAAAACCCATGTAACAGACTAAATCTTTGAACCATTCGCAGTACAACTTATCTCAGCGGTTAGCTTGGGACTTTGAGAAGAACATAAGCTATTTTTCCTTGCTAAATATACTGAAAACACTCAGGTTATGCCGAGGGAAAAACTTATGATAACATTTATATTCAAATTTAAATCTTATAAATCAATAATTCTATAATCTGCATTAAGAATACAAAACTGACTTATCGTCATAATTTTAAAAGTCCAACGACGAGACAACTACAGGCGTTGGAATTAATATAACTTATTTAGTAACGTTGTATAACATAGACCCTTCGGCATCAACGATGTACCCCTTTATAATTTTCCTCTCATGCAGACCAAGCAACAAGCCACTTACGTTACCAATCACATAAGAATCTGGTTTTGGGGACGGATACTTGCTAAACAATTACTCTCCAGTATATTTTCTTTAATCTCATATTTAGTACTTAGTAAAGGTAAGGTAAAGGTGTCTATTGTATTTTCTATATGTAAAAATAACTAAATAAATGTAACTACTAAAAAGGTGGAAGAAACTAATAATGAATCTTGGTAATTTAGATTATATACGTTCCATTCTATTAGATGCTGATATATATTAGAATTGATTATATTAGACTATTCTCAAATATACAACTTACGCGTGGATACGAATATTGACCTCACGGTAAACAATATATTAATGAAATACTGTAGCCTTTTAGTACACTATTAAAGTTTTTCAATCTTCAACAACTATTCTTAAACTGAAAATATATTGAAATGAATTAAAAATTATACTCCTTATCGTTTTTTGAAAAAGTTATATATTTTTATAGATTGTAAAGAAATCTACAAAATAACTGAAAGTATTTCTTGTATGGAAATACTTTCCTATATAAAATCGTACTCGCAATTGATTCAATCAATACATTACTATAAATTATATGTGGGTACTACCACACGAACACAAACGTGCAACACAATCTTCACACTTATCTCACCTTCCTATCGCATTACACCCGGTCGGATGCATCTAGCCGCCTGCGGAGAGGTGAGAGGTGGGGGGAACATTACAAATTAATAGCACAAAGACCGGCCACAGATCGCCGCAGCGAAAATTTACAGGCACCAGACACTTATAGTACTGTGCCTATACGATAAAAGCTGCCTTTAGTTGTGTCCGTATGGACGTATATTTACATCACATGTTAGTTCCTTTATATATCTACTGTTAATAAATATAAGAATGTTTTATCCTAATATATTTAAATAGTTAAATGCGATACAAGCAAAAGTCTTAGTGTCCCTGTTTATAATATATCTAAGTACGTGGGAGGGTTATTTGTAAATCATAATATGTACTTTTGGTATTTGTAAATAACTTAGCTGCTTTTTTTTTTAAATAAATTGTATAAGATTGAATAACTTTGCAGCTTTTTTTTATATATAAATTGCATAAGATTGACTAACTACACATATTTTAAATCGACGGGTCTAGAACTAAAGATATTAAAGTAGGAGTTTCTTATATAATTAAAGGTGAGAAAAGAGGTATAAAGAATAAAATCTAAGATTATGCCCATGGACAACTAGTCAAACAGACATTTGCAGATATTCTTTACAAGATGGCGTCAGGAAATAATTTATTGTATGCCTAATTCACTGTCCCCGGTATACTTTCTCAATTACGACTACTTGTTTTACATCGATTAATTTTAGACTGTCATTTATGTTTTTAATTATAATTTTAACTAAAGTATTTAATCCCCTATGTACAACTCTTTTACCGGTTTTAAGTTACCTATGTCATAATTCATTGTTATTGCTTTATATATTACTAGCGGCCCGCTCCGGCTTCGCACAGGTATAACATATATAGCCTATGTCATTCACTGAAAAAATGATTAAAATCGATTCAGTAGTTTTGATTTATTCATTACTGTCCGTGGCCCGCACGCGTTAAATTTGGAGTAACCTCAAAAATAACAGTATTTCTCCACTATTTAATTTATGTTATTATACATATAAACCTTCCTCTTCAATCACTCTATCTATTAAGAAAAACCGCATCAAAATCCGTTGTGTAGTTTTAAAAATTTAAGCATACATCGGGATATAGGGACAGAGACAGCGACTTTGTTTTATACTATGTAGTCATTGCCTTATGGTGAAGCGTAATGATATGTACTGTAGACATTGCTTGAAACACCTATCAAAGTCGTTTTATTTCGTTACATATTTATGGTATAAAGGGAAGATAATAGATAATAAATGTGCTCGCACATTTAACTACGCCTTTGTCAAATATTTAATGAAATCATATTTTTTTATACATTCGAGTAATGACGTCACACCCTGAGAGAGACAACTCAAAACACTTTTGTTTAACATCATTTTTTTTTATTCCGATATCATTCGCGGGCGGTTTAACGACTGGCTCTCTACAAAAGTAAGCGGACAAATTGCTTCTAAAACAACAAAAGCCGACCGGAAAAATTCACAATCGTACCGAATCATTAATCTCAGAAACAAATGGAAATCGGCCGACATCTGCTATACTCGGGCTCGAAAAAAAAAAAATGGCCGCCATAGTCGACAGTTGTCACGTTATTCTCGACGGGATTAATTAGAAATGCGATTAAAAGCAAACAAAACAGGGAATGGTGAACTTAAATTAATGAAAAATTACCACCCTCCGCGAGCACTCGTCAACTCTTTTTTTTTTGTAACGGGGTCGCTCCCGCGCATTAAGCGGCTTTAATTTGAATTCAGAATTAGAATTACGCGCTTTCGTAATTATTGTTTTTTTATACAGTATATATATATATCTTCACGAAGTTTTGATTTTATCTGTAATTACATTGATGTATTTTCTATATTAATTTATATAACCTGCCTGCGACATGATTCGCAATAAATTACAATCAAAAGTCTATTTATAATAAACCGCCTAGAGCCATCTTGTGGAGAGTTATATTCGAATGGATAACTGAGGAACCTTTTCCATGAAAAAATACTTTAATCTTATGGTAATTAGTCAGACTTTAATAAACATTTTTATACACTTTACAACTAATTTCCAATTTTTAACAAAATCAAAAACATAGATAATTATTACAATTATATTATTTCAATTGAATAAAATAAATTGGATTGCAATTAGACAATCATCGTCTTTAATAGATGCGGATAATTAAAAAAATAATGATTGTTCTAAATTTAAATTAATAATGTGAAGTACCCGTGTAAATTTAAGTATAGAAGAACAATGGCAGCGAGGAAATAATAATAAGTGATCGGGGCGTTCGCGTTCGCGCAAGGGCTATGAGGTTCGCAAGTGTTGTTGAGGGTAAGAACAAGAGCCCTTTAACCGCTCGCCTTCGGGTGTGAGTAAATTAGACGGATTTTTAACAATAACTACATAGTATTTCAACTGTTTACCACATTACAAAAGTATACATTGTCAATTTTTTTTTTATACTCTCTAGGTGAAGACAATCTCACTTCATATTAAATCAGGCTGTGATCTAAGACGGTAAACAGAGGAAAATTCAATAATACAGATATAATTGCTTGGCGACTATTCAATTTGACGATGATAGCTAAGCAGGTTTTTTATAAGCTCTATCATCGTTCTATGATTTCATCACGACGTTTTCCTTCACCTAAATCTCCAGCTCAACAGCTGCCTTTAAACGACACGCTGTTTCACGCGCGATTGGAGCGTGCGAGACTGAACACGGGAAAGCGCGAAGGTCAAGTCACTGGGGGATTGTTATTGTTTGTCGTTACACGTGCAATCTTTCCCGCGTTAGAGCATTTGCGTGCATGAAAGGGTTCGAATTTACGGCGAAGTGACTAAACTGTATCACCAATTTATTGTCAGTCGCTGATGTCATGCTGGCATGCAAGACTATCTGCAGCTAATAAAAATATAAAACACAAAATTTAAATACAAATATAATTATTGTTCTGCAATAAACACGTGCAGATACGCGTGCACAGCTTATATCTACCTCATAACAAATCGTTAAAGGTTACAGAATGAAAACAAAAGAACTCCCTGACGTCGCCGGTTACGACCGAATTAAACTGGACTGATCTGCTTTGAACTTAAATATTAATAGTGTAACTTCACAACGCGCACTTCACGCGATAACTAATGGCCTAGGAAGAGTGTTAAGCGCGTAAAATTCTCTCTCCGTAATTTGACATTTCACGACACGGTTACTCTTGAACGTGTTGTGTTATATGGAGACGTCTAAGGAATGTCGCAAGTTTATTATTGAAATGACAATTGTTCTCAGCTTTAATTATTTTAAGAAATTAGAAATATACTTCAATTACAGAATCGTATCTATGTAATATCTGTACATTTATTTCGATTAGTAAGTTGGGAGGGAAAGTGGTGGGGAACTTGCATGCAATAATTATATCTTCTAGAAAATTCGTTCTTGATAAAAATGTATGACATATGAATAAAAATAAAATTGAAGTATCTGCTGTTCGTTTAGATTAACCGGCTGATCCGATTTCGTTAATACTTTTACTGCACGTAAGAGGATGTTTTTGGAGCGTTATCCAAGCTACATATTATTATTACACTTTTCCTTAGGGGCTAGTTAGTAATGATAAAAGTTACCAATTAACCATTTGCACGTGAACGTAATCATCTATAGAATCGTATTTTTTAAATTGATCAAAATGATTTTTTTCACTTTGTGAGTGAGGGAGAGAAGGGGAACAGATATTAACCTTACTCCAGTATACCACACCTAATATCGATAATTCGAGAATAATAATAAAATATTACTTTTCGCATAAAAGCGAACACTTTCTGTATACTAACACTAGAAAATTCCCGCCCGCTTCTTTGGGCATTAAAAATGGCCAGGGATCAATAGAACCATCAAGAACAAATTCCACACTCAATGGTCATAGTTCTATGACGATACGTTCAGTAATATGGACGTCATTGAGTCTCAAAAGAACTTTACATTCGCTATACATATATATGTAGATTGCAAATGATACGGGAACAAATAAAGCGCACGCATCGCATTCCCGAAATTAAATACAGAACTTTAACATCGAAAATACAAATTAACCCTCTGCTCGCATTTACAAATATCGGTCAATTAACCTTCGAGCGAGATAACAATTGAAAACGGTTTCGCTTTCACCGAGGCCCCGGTATCAACGCATCCGCTAAATATAATACATATAATAGAACATACACGTCGATGGATGTCCACCGCGTTTTCGGACCGGCCACTTTCAATTTTCAGGATATGCGCGCCGCCTAATGTGACTATGGTTTCGGTGAAATACGGGACAGTCTATTCAACTTATACTACTTATTCTATTTGTATTACTATCCACTGTTAATTCATTCATCTTGTTTTTTTTTTCATTCTAATTATATTTATATTCTATCTACTACTTAAAGTATTATTAAAATTATTTTAACCCTATCGTAAATTAGTACTGACGAACATCAAATACTAGTTTTATGTTTATACATTTTGTCAACCTATTTTATATGGGTAATACATAGAGGGAGTGACAATTTTTTATTGTTTTCTGTATTCTTTTAAATTATTGATATTTGACAATGTTCAACATCATGGTTTATTAAGAACGTACCTATTAAATTTCATCACTTAAATCATATAAATAAATCAATTGGATACTAGTTAGATCTATCATTACTTTTTTTATATTTCAAAAGTAACTTTCACTCATATGGAATAATTATTTATTGGTAAATAAAAATGATTCCATAAAATCATTTAAAAAAAATACATAAAACATTGCCAATAAAAACAGCAAATTTTACGAACACGATTAACAAGATGTAACTATTACGTTGATAAGGAAACAATACACTAACTAACTAAAAGGAAAAATTTACCTAAACGAGGAAGATATGTTGAGGAAACTACTAGTTAGTTTGTTAGTAAACAACTAAGTATCATATTATCCTTACTAATGATATTAATAGGACACGCACATTGTCAGGACATAGTGCACATTACATAGATCAAATCTACATTTATACGAACGGAGCAGCGGCCAAGAGTTAGAGTATGACATTTATATTTTTACATTTTTTTTGTTTTGCCGTATGTCTTAATTTTTTTCTCAAAGTTATATATTTCCACATCATATGTTCATGGGGTTTTCGCACGGTAAAGATAAGTTTCTAAAAAATAAATGTATATTTCAATTATGACTTGATAGTACCATATTCAAATGCCGCATTTATGAATAAACATTCCGTTTTTACAAATGACAGTTTATTGATAGTTACCGTCGTGATAAAATCACAATATGAAGATCGAGTAATTTCTAGTATCCATCTGCCCGCCTTTTACTCTCAAATTAAAAAATCTGTTCCTGTTTGTCTGACTTCCCTCTAAGTTAAATATGTTCCTATGTTTCTAATTTAGATCACATCGCCTTTTAATACCAAGTGTAATTGCGGTCAAAACGAATATGACTAAAATATAAAAAAGTGAGTATTCGCTCATGACTTACGCTTATGATGACAGAAATGGAAACACGTAGTTTATGACTACCGGAGCCGAGTGTACACGATCCAGTGCTTCACCGACCCGAGCACATTTGATGTCGAGTGAAGCCAAGTAAACCCGCTTCAACGTCACTAATCCGAGCGTGACGGTTTACTTAAAAAAGAACCAAGAACTTTCTGTCATAGTATTTGTATTTGTCATTGTATAATGATAATGGGATTATAATGTTTTGAAGTTATACTTCTTTTGGCGCGTTAGGGAAAAATGATGAGAGTAAATTTTTACGATGCGCGCGCACACCGTCATGAAAAACTGACACTCTGAAATTAGCTATAGTCAACATTTTATTCAAAAAGGTATGCATATATTAAATACCTTTTTTCTATTGTTAGTGTCGTTTTCTCTACAAACGTAGAATAAGGCGAAAGATAAAATTTTTGAAAAGATTTTTATCTTGTTACGTCAAAGAAGTATAACTTCTAAGCGTGTACATAAGTACACACTACTTTTTTTTTATAATCGTACTCCTCGATGATTCCTTGTTCTTAAGTTATAATTTACTTACTTACCATCGGGTTTATACTGCGTAGTTATTAAGACACTACGAAATTGTGACTACAAAAATATATTATTATACACATATGTACCATGAACACACTCATACACGTTTGTATTTTATTACGTTGGTAGTCAGCATTAAAAATATATATGCATTAAAACGTACGTTATCCCAAATTTTATAAACAAAATCAAGGTCAATGTAACTGCCAACGTCACCGCGTGTCACGTCCGTAATCCGCAACTTATTTACACTTTATTAATTACTAACAAACAACCGCGACTTCGTACGTGTTGATTACAATATTAAAATTAATTAAACAGCCTATGTTCCTAGGGAATTATGTATTTTCCTGTTATTGAATGATTTTTTTTAATCCGATCCAGAAAATTATCTCCCTCAAACAAATAAACTATACCTTTGTATAATAATGTTATAGGTTTTGTAAAGTATAGCTATTAGTGTCGCATTTATATGACGTCATAGGGAATTACCTATCATAAGTATATGACTAAACAGCTACCTGTTGAACTGTAGGAAGTACTTGAGGACACAATTTATATTATTGTTATAATTATTTTTCCTTATTCAATGAGTTAATTCAACGTTTCTAAAGAATCGTAAACCGTATTTAAAGTGTGTTCAAGAAATAACAGACGATGAATTTTCAATTTCATATAAACATTTATTTGGATATTGTAAGTTGACTCCGATTTTTGAGAAATAATATATATATATAATATCACTACAAATTATAAAACAAAGTCGTCCGCCGCCTCTGTCTGTCTGTATGTTCGCGATAAACTCAAAAACTACTGAACGGATTGTGATGCGGTCTTCACTAATAGATAGAGTAACACATAAGGAAGGTTTGGATATTATATAATTTTTCAAGGTTTTGTGTAATCCGGTTGAAAACTACATATTATAAAACAAAGTCCTCTGCCGCATCTGTCTCTCTGTCTGTATATTCGCGATAAACTCAAAAACTACTGAACGGATTGTGATGCAATTGGTTGAAATATAACGACAATTGTTAGAAGTGTTGGATAAAATCAAGCCGCCTGGGAGCTTTCATCGAAAACGATGCCTAATTCTTTTGAGATATAACAAAATAATGCATAGTGAGATATTCCTCTTATATAAATCTACAAAAAAGTCTCCAATTATCTTATATGTATAGCTTACTATACCCACTTACCTACTTAAAAATGACCACATATATTGAGGTAATTGGAAGGCTATTTAGAAGGATACAGTATTAATCCTTATCAAATTAAATACATTAGTTACCTTAAGCATTTCATGCACATAAGTATATATATTATATTATCAGGGCAGGACAACTTGAGGTAATTGGAAAGCTATTTAGAGGGATACAGTATTAATCCTTATCAAATTAAATACATTAGTTACCTTAAGCATTTCATGCACATAAGTATATATATTATATTATCAGGGCAGGACAACGTCTGTCGGGCCTGGTAGTACCATTTTCTTAATCTTAATTTATTTATATGTCTAAAGAAGATTATGATGTAGTGTTTGTCTATGATCTGTGGGAAGTTTTATTGCGAAAAGACGCTTATAGAAAACAGTTCGAATTAATAATCATTCTAAATTAAATTATTGTAAAAAAGGGAGTGATATTTATGCAAACGTAAATTTTAATGTCGTTTCGAATATTGTTTTTCAGGAAGAATTTTTATTTGTACGAGCATAAAAATTTAATAAACGTTTACAAATTGTTTTTCTAAAACTCAGTACTATTTGTTTTACCTAAAGTATCATTTCCCGTAGCAACATTTGAAAGTTTTATATACTCGTATATAAGAAAAGGCAGACGGAAAACAGTTAAAAGCATCTCCCTTCTCTGTTTCTCAACCGATTTGTTATTTTTTTCTACAGTATATATATATATATATATATATTTCGTTTAAATGCGAAGATAAGTTTGTTTATTTGTTACACTTTCACGGCTTAACTACTCCATTTAACATGAAGTTTGGCATGCACGTTGTCACAGTCTGTCAAATCAACAGTAACGTAAGCGAAGCGACGAACAAAAGCTAGTTTACCTAAAGGTAAACCTACATAATTCCATGAGCATTATACCCAGGTGTGTTTTTTTATATTATAGGGGGCAAACGAACAGGTGGGTCACCTGATGGTAAGTGACCACCGCCGTCCATAGACACTAGCAACACCAGGGCAGTCGCAAGTGCGTTGCCGGCCTTTTAATATATGTGGGCCTCCGGCGCTCTCACTGGCCGAACGAAACGCAACAGTGCGGGCGCACTGTTACTTCACGTCGGTTTTCTGTGAGAGGGTGGTACTACCCCGGGCGAGGGGACCCATTCATGCTGAAACCAGTTATAGCTTCAGCGTAGCTCTACCACTTACGAAACGTCTATGTAAACGTCATATACTTGTTTCATGATAACAATGCAGACATTACAAAGTTTATTGTGCTGCTTCAATTGCGCAGGGACATTGCCGCTCTGAAACGTGTTCTACCGTCTATACCACGACGAGTTTTCTGAAGAGCTGTTCAATTTAATCTCTTCCTCTCCTTTTGCATAACCGAACCACGTGCGCTGGGCTTCAGAGCCATAGTTTTACGGTAAATTCTATCTGGGCACGAACTAAATAGTTCGCAACGTTTTATCTTTGGCGTACCGTGAAGTTGTGGAACAATCTCGCGGCCAGCGTGTTCCCATCTTCCTACGACTTGGGGTCCTTCAACGCGTAGCGTGAAGAGATATTTACGCAGGCCGGCATGATAGCAGCGACTAGCGAGTTGTCTCTCGGTGGTCGCCGTTGCTTATAGACTGAACTGTGCTTAAGACCAGGTACAGTGTAGTCACCTTACCGTAGTATAATAAATTAAAAAAAGGTTTTTTTTTTATTAAACATATTTATGGAACTAGCGTACAAATAGACCGACAGACGTAACGCTAACTACGTAGACTGGTAGTCTACAATCAACAGTTTAACAGCGAATTAAATGTTAAATTACAATTATTTTAATGCACTTATTTATAACAAAAGACCAAGGTCCTCGCGTCACTAAGCAGAGCCGAAAAGATTTAACGATCAACTAAACAATAAACTTAAACATGTGTGCTTACCTACACAATACACGGTACAATCATAAAAATTGCTCATCCATAAAGCACTCTTTAATAATAATATACATTAACTGCATAAACTCAAATAATACACGACCTTATAAAAAATGAGTTACAGTTGAAATTTGATTGCCACTGAGTATTATTCATTAGGAGCTCGTACCAAAGGGTTGGCAAATCCAACATCTATTGTTAACAGTCACGCGTCGACTTAGTATAAAATATAATTATACACGTTTTTGTATTTCCGTTTCTATAGAAATTATAATACCTTACATTCCGTCATCAGTGTGTTACAGTTGGTGTTTAAATGAAAACTATAAGCCCTTCTGTCCCCATCTCGTTGCCAGCCCCATCTGTTTATGCACTGGGTTATGCTGTTTACCGCATGTATGACGGAGAGTCTTCTGAGGAACTTTTTGATATGGTGCCTTCATGACCGTTCCAAACTTACACTACCTCCCGCCCTTTGCTCACCCACATACCCTAAAGCCCAGTAGAATGGCGACAACCGTAAGGTTCTCTAGAAGATTTATTATGCGCACGCTAGCGTTGTAGAATGGGTTATGACATGGGGCTCTTCAAAAATGTATTTAAACATTATCTTCAAGGTCGGCAGTACAACAGTGATGCCACTAGTGTTGCAGTTGTCCATAAGCGACGGTGATCATTTAACATAAGATGGACCATCTCCCTGTTTGCTACCTTTTGGCATAAAAAAAAAACTCATAAATATTAAAAACAAAGTCGTTTTAGGCATCTGTCTTTCTGTTTTTATAGTTCTTCTAAATTACGCAATTGGTTTTAACATGGTTTTGACTATTGTTTTTTAATCAATTTCTTCCGAATATCATAGTTAAAAAGTCATGGTGGTCGAGTGGTTTGAGCGGTGGAACGTCATTACGCGTTCCGCAGGTTCGAATCCCGGTATGTACCGGCGAATCTGACGGCGAAGAAAAACAAGGGGAGGAACCCTGAACTCGAGAAATTTTCTTGTACCACCGTATGTGGGAAAATATAGAACTGTGATTTTTTAGGAGTTCGAAATCGCAAACATGTCATGGGCTAGAGTTGAGGTTATGTCCATGCCTTTCTTCGGGAAGATGATTATGGCCCTGTATTGGGTATTTTACAGACCGGTGATGAAAAAAATGTAATGTATTCTAATCAAGCCGTAAGAATTACAAAAAAAAAGTTGTCAGATACGACATACACGTTTGAATTCGTGAGGTACACATATGTCAGTACACATGTATGTCTCACAAATTCTTATATATATTAATAGCTAGCTTCGTGTAGCTTGAAACTGTGAAGGCTCGTCAAGCCAATAGCGTAGTCAGTTCGTAAAAAAAATGAACATAATATGGGACAAACATCAGATACTTCATTTTTATTTATATGTACATATAGATATAGCGCTGTGACATGACTGTGCCTTGTGTGTAGATAGACATAAAGAATGCTTGCTCAATAAAGGGTGATATTATAAATGCGAATGTGTTTGTTTTTTTTATGTCTTTTAAGCTATAATTATTCAACCGATTATTAAGAAATTTTTACACACGTTAACATAAAATATATACAGAATAGTATACTATAGTACCTTTTACCCAGAAAAGAATACCTACTGTTCCCGCGGGGGACTTACTTTTAACGACAAATCTACTGATTCTTCCTCTTTATTGAATTTAAATTTTCTGCACGAGCCTTAGAACTATCGAAATCTGTATATAAAAATAAACTTTGAACGGCCATTTTTTGTCTGAGGTCATTTCGAAAACAGCTGAATAGGAGTTTGACGGTACTTTTATTGTTAGGTAGAAGATTTTTCAGGGTATCATATGATCTATCTATCTGTACAAGTTACGCGGGTAACGGTAGAATGTAACAGAGTTGACATAAATTCTTTAAAAGGGCTACAGTACCGTCCCAAGAAAAGCAGCGCATCTGTTGTTTTCTCCTGTATTAGTTTTTGTATTTATTCGGAATCAGCAAAAAGTTAAAAGGTATCAGAAAAAAGGAACTAACAGTATTTCCTTGTCTGCCTACGAGCTCCACTTTTCGAATTACGCTGAATCTAAAAATTACCAGAAATTTACTAAAGTTGCAAACTACAGATTTGTCGAGTTTTTTCCGGTTAGGACTTCTGCTATACGCAATCTTTTACTTTACGACAGCAGTATAGGGGTTAAGTGGTAATGACAAAATGTAAACGAATAAAAAAAAAGGAATCCGAATAAAAATGTCGTTCCCGTGAAAGAACAAAACCATTTTTCGCGTGAAAGAAGTCGTATGCATGAATTAGTATGTATATTTTACGATACCATCCGACTACGAAATGGTTTTACCGAGAAATCTTTAATTAGGCTGTAATTTAAAAGTAGATTTTTGTGTAACGAATTAACACTAAATTATTATAACATTTAGACAAAAAATGCGGTGAGTACATTAATTTCTTCGTTATATATTCAAATCGATGATGGAACTAATTTAATGAGACAAACGTAATGGTTCTGTTTATTGTATAACTATAGTATTTTTATATTTTATTAACCTTTGGCAACTCTTTTGATATACAATATATGTTAAAAAGATAAACCCGATCGAGTTTCTTGCCGGTTCTTCTCGATGACTGGGATGTATTCCGAACCGGTGGTAGTTTTGACATACAGTTATGTATATCCTTCAATAGCCAGCGCTGATACATACCTATCTCCTGTGGACAAAATCCACAGTAACCATTTGTATTTTTTATGTACCTACTACAAAAAATAATTCGTTATTTGTGAAGCTATTTTGAACACCGTAATATTAATTATTCTACAATTCAATATGCAAGTTACATCGGGTACTTAATGCAGTTAAAACCTGTCCTTTACTGTATGACATTTAAATAAATATTTTAAAACATATTAAAGATTTTAAATTACATGCAAATAAAAACCTTTTATGAGGTACATGTGTCTAAACAATTCGAACGCAACATTAAAAAGTACATTGCACATGAACGAAGCTAGAGAGAGACGCTAGTGTTGTAATAAAACATTGTAGTACTTTTAATAAGCATACGGCTTGAGAATCAACGTATAGCTTAAACCAGATTCAGATGTAACATAGATATGCACTAGGATTGTTTAAAAATTCTATTACTTAAATACAAGATTCAAAATCGGATGATTCCTTAAGTACTCTGATAGGAAATCCCAACAGATATCGCTTATAATTCAGAGAGGCAGTAACTTCATAAGTAAAACAAAATGAACGGTATAATAAACAGTTAAATATATATTATTTGAATAAGGTAAAAGAAACAGTTGTTGAATCAACTGCCGCTTATTAAACTGAAAGGATATTTGAAAAGTAAAAATGTGTAATTATGTTGATTATTTAGACCTTAATGCGACCTAATACTATCCCCTTGCCTCCCTGCGCAGTCATTAATCGCCCCCTTTGCCCCCCCTCGCCGCCTTTATTATTTCGTTTCAATTATTTTTGTGATTATCTTTTTATGGCGGGCGAGCATTAAAACTCGAAAAAATAACAGTCGACATTAAACGTAATTAGAATCGAAATTACGAGATGTCACCACTTGCGTTAGGGCTGAGCGTTGTTCGGCGCTCAGTGCGATAAAAGCTGGTATGGCTTTTATATTGTCATTGTTCATTCCTGTTTGCTTTGTTTACATTCAATAGATTTAGAAGTTAATATTTTGTATTACTCCCAGTTTTTTTGATAATGCCTCTTCATTTCATATTTATGATTATAATAGATACTAACGGCCCGCTCCGGCTTCGCACGGGTATAAAATATATAGCCTATATGTCAATACACTGAAAAAATGATTAAAATCGATCCAGTAGTTTTGATTTATTCATTACTGTCCGTGGCCCGCACGCGTTCAATTTGGAGTAACCTCAAAATAACAGTATTTCTCCACTATTTAATTTATGTTATTATACATATAAACCTTCCTCTTCAATCACTCTATCTATTAAAAAAAAACCGCGTCAAAATCCGTTGCGTAGTTTTAAAGATTTAAGCATACATATGGATATAGGGACAGAGAAAGCGACTTTGTTTTATACTATGTAGTGATTAGGTTTTGTGTGTGGTTTTGCACACATGAATGTAAATTATACCTATGCTTCGGTAACTGTACTTATGGATGAAAGGTACACTACGTATTTTGTGTAACCCTGGCAGAATCTATACAAAATATCACGATTATAAATTGGTTATTTATAACAAATTTGCATTTTCTTTTACAATGTTTTTTCTTTTTTCCTGTAGACCCTTAGTCCGCACCTTTTTTCTGGAATAGTTTTGAATAGAAATCGTTTTAGAATCTAGTGCAGTTTCAATACCTATTCAAGTGAGCAAGACAAGATATTATTTTTAAAAACTTACACAACTCTTTTTCCCTTTACCTTTCCTTTTTCTTCCCTTTCCCTTCTCCTTCCCTTCTCTTCCCTCCCTTTCTTTCCTTGTTCTTTTTTTAAATCTACGTTAGTCACTTTGGATTTTTACTTAGATTATAGCCTTTATGGCGGTTTCATTTTTGTTTTTTTACGGTTATTTTTAGATTGTAACTTTTACAATATTACTGAATTAAATTCTCAATTAAATGAAGTTTTTAGTTAAGAAAAATATCTAAGTTTGGAGTAACTCACGAGGTATGCAATTAAATAAAATTCCTTCCTTTATGTTACGGTCATGGAAAGAGACCCAAATTAAACAGGGTTATTGTTCTGAAAACTCGATTTAGTAGTTATGTATTTCGTGGATATTACATGGGAGTAGGAAATGTTTTATTTTATGTCTTATTATACAAAGGTTAAAGGTATGATGGTCCAGTGGTAGCACGTTTGACCAGCGCATTCACAATCCTACATTCGAATCCTAAAGAGAGGTTATGCTTTCTTTGAACAAAAATTTTTAAATTCATGACGAAATCAAAATTACTTTATTCAATTTAGGCCATAAGAAAGCCCTTATGGACGTCAAAACTAGCACCGGTTCGGAAAATACTCCAGTCATTGAGAAGAATTAATAAGAAGAGGAAGAAAGCTATAGGTTGTTTTCTAATGCCATTCTGCTAGCTGAAACTCTCACTTTTAAATTCTGTTATCAAACATTACATGTCTTCTCCTTTGATTCTAAGTTAAGCTTGAGAGTTAGTGATTCTAAGTTAAGCGCGTATTTTTTTTAATACTTTATAGGTTAGCGTTTGACCACATATAATATATAAGCTTAAATAGAAAGCTTATATAAACTTCGGTCACATCATTAGTTAATATTAAGTCCAACTCAAAAACGACAAAATTATCTTAAGAAAATTATCTTTAAGTATTAAAAACCATTTAGCTTGTAATTAATTGTTTACAATAGACATTTAATAACCCAAAAAAACTGTGAGCATAAAGGTATCAAAAACTAGTTAATACCCACGACTTCATTTGTGTCGTTTATTATCACAACAATATATTTTATGTACAGAGAAAAAAAAATGGAAGTGCAAATATATACTTTGATTACAACATTTCTTTATAAACAATGTTATGCGTTCACTTATCATCTCTTAGGCATGCGCATCATACCGCTTGCCCCACTTTACACATCGCTGAACACGTAAAGCTTATAAAAATAGTAGTTTGTTAAAACTTTTATGACATTATTTGAAATGACGATACCTTAATAATGTTTCTTTTATATAAGGACCGAGTATATCTGTGCCGTAAAACTAAAAAAAGGAATCTATATCAATGGCAGAGATCTATTATTATATTTATACATATATATTTAATTGGTTGACAATACTACGTACGTAAACATCTATGAAAAGAATCAAAGTAAACGCGAATGACTTTCCGAGTTTAAAAGTTCTAGAAAACACTAGAATCGATTATTATAATTTAATTTAAACAAAAAAAAAAATAACGAACTTTTATATACGCAAACGAAGCAATAAGTAAAACAGGCACCCTTCTGCTAAAGAATCAGTATATAATTAAGGATAATGAGACGCTATTCAGATGTCCGTCTGGTTCCTTTCTCAACTTTGATCTTAGAAACGAACGGAGGAGGTAACTTGATTTTATTTTGCACTAACAACATTTAGCCTAGAATTATTACCATCTTATTCTGTAATTTATAACTATGAGTATTGGATTAGATATGATACGATTAAATTCAATTTAGTACAGATATTAAATAAAAAGAAAAATACCTAGTCGTGGTGATCGAATGGTTCGATCGGCGGAATGTCAATTCGATGTTCGCAGGTCCGGACCCCGGCATTTACCAACAAATTATTCGCGTTTCACGTACATTTACTAATTTAAATTGGTATCACTATCGGTTAACAGTGAACGAAAGCATCATGAAGAAACATGAACCTGAGAAATGTTCTACTAGCAGTAGTATCACGGTACGTGGGAAATTTATGCAATTGTGGATTTGCCGGAGTTTGAAATCTCGAATACGTCGTGGGCCGGCGTTGTGATTAGACCAATAAATTCTTTGGGAAGAGACCTAAGACGCTGCGGTGGGTCTCTTACAGGCTGATGTGTGTGATGATTGTAAAGCAAATTTTGAAACATATTTCCGATCTGAAAATATTTATTAATTAAACGTTTTATTTACTTTAATAACAATATACAAATGAATAATATAAAAATACAGTCTATGTTTCATATTCATAGGACATATATTTTAAAAGCAATTAAAGAAGTCGCATGATCTGATGACTATAGTGATTATTTTGAACAAACAGACAAACATTATAATTTTATAATTGTTGTCCAGTGGTCAATATTCAACCGTAGTTTCATATTTTTCGAAGTTTTTAATATTATTATTTTGATTTTTGGTAAAAATTGTACAAATATATGACGCACAAATAAATGTACAAATAAATAAATAAAGAGCTCGACTCGTCGACGGACAGAAAAAAAACTGTTTTAATTTTTTTATGGATAACACTAAGCCTGCTCAATAACTGCCATAAAAAAAAAAAATAATCGTTTGGAAAAAAAAAACCTATTGAACTGATTTATCTTAACCTATTTATTAATATATTGTATATAAAAAATAAAACTTATTAGTTAAGCATATACAATATAACATTACTTTTTTAAATATCTATCGCCTAGTTACAGTATTTACCCAAATATATGACAACACTAAAATAAATCCTTTTTGAAGTAATTTATACAAATGTCATGATCATTCAGTAAATAATTATAATATACTTTTCATCAATTATGAAAGTCAACTCCAAATTATGTCGATGTTTCGTAGCTCCACGTCACATCCTTCACAAAATCACGACTGCCGAAGACAGAGCTCTCTAAATGAAGGGTTTTTAATTCAGTTATATTTGTAACTCTTTTTTATAAAGCAAATGTGTTCCTTGACGCCAATAAAAGAGCAAGCAAAGAGTTAATATAAGTTATTTCGCTACTATTGTAGAGGTGTATGAGAAATGTTACTGTCAAATATATATACGATTTCTATTACTTTATGAGAGATATATACCTATTGCTCTGTCTATTGTATAAATGCAAACAATATAGCATTACATGTCTCTTCTTTGTATTAATGATCGCATAAAGCATTATAGCCGGCCACAAAGTAAGGGTAAAGTGTAAAGCGCTCGGTAGAGCATCCAAGACTAATATAGCAGCATCCATGGCTCAGTTCTAATGATTCAATAATTATCATTACATATACGATTTTAATACCCTAAATTGTATAATATTCCAAGCATATATCAGTTAAATCACCATGGAATTGGCACATTTTTAATGTACCACATTATAGTTACAATCGATAATAACAAATGCGTGTGAAGCCACGGCATATCTAGTATACAAATATACGCTTAACCCTTAATAACCTAGAGTTTCAATTTTTATACCAATCTTTTAAACCGAATGTTCACATTACTATTAGTTTTTTTTTATAGGTTGGCTGTACGTATTTTACTGTTGTATAATATTCTTTCCAACGAAATTATTTTTTTTTTCTAAATAAATATGTAAAATAAATATTGTGATTTTTTTAGCTATTTTTCCCTTCATCTAGACCCTCAAGCAAACACAGATATATTAAAAATAAATCACTTTCGTAAATCGGGCTACTAAGGGTTAAATAACTTAATAGCAACAAGTATTTTTTGGTTGCTTTCATCGGTCGGTCGACTAGCTGTAAGCTTTACTGAACTGTAAAAGGTCAGCGCGTAAAGCGCTTTATCTCCAGTTTCTCCATTGGGTTGGCAACAATTATCTAAAAATTACTTCTATATCTATTATGTCAGATAACTAGACTTGAGTTTAACAGTACTGCTTCTTTCAAGCGATTATCAGTTGAATCTTAAAATTTAAAAATAAAGCGAGTATTTTTTTTAAATAACACGTTTTTCATAGAAAATATTAAATTTTTTCTATGTAACCATGAATTATTTATTTAAGTTGCGAATTGAGCATATTCACTAATGTACCATATCTGTAATTAAGCGTTTATTAATTTAGGTATATGAAAACCTATTTATGAATCTATATGAAAAATACAAGTTAATAGAACATGGAAAATATCTCCGGACAATTCTAGAATTCTCTCCAGACATGCCGATAAACTTATTTCCACAAGTAAATAATAGATGAGTCATAAAATCGCGGGGAAAAGGAACGCACATCTTATCATCAACAAGCAAACAAGAATATTCCAAAAATTGTACGTCGCAAACCTTTTCGAATTATAACGTTCCAGAGACTTCCACTCTCCGTTTCGAGAAGCACATCAGAGAGCGACCGAGGACACAAGAGTCCGTTGAAGCTCTAAAGGGTTGTCAGCCCAAAATCGATAATAAGGTCGAAAAAAAAGACTGAGGACTTATTAATACTTTACTCGTAATTGTTATTGTGTAATTCTTTTTTTCTTTTCTTTTACTATACTATCTAATACTAGCCTACTACTATTAGACTGTGTTCATTCTTATGCTGCTATATACTGCAATATACTGCAAAATGTTGCACTCAACTTTACTTTGAAGTTTTACACTCATCGACTTTGACGAAAAAAGAATGGAAACGCAACCATTTTTGTTAAAGCAGGAATCGAATTTAAAACCCATGTAGGTTTTAGGCAGTAGATAGGAGACGATTATTATGAATATATTCAAGTATATTCATAACACTGACCCGAGTAATCGCAGCCCGTCGTACACCGAATGAAACAAAGAATACAAAACGCAAAAGGAACCCCGACTTCTAATTAAAATGATTAACTTAATGGCCTTAGCCATTAGCGATTTTTAATTCAGTATATCGCCTGTGCAGTTTGTTGTATTCAGATATATTTTTATTCACGTATTTGAATTATAAATAATCTTTAAAATATTCTTGGAATTTCAATGGGGTAATAGGAAAAATAAAACGTTTATGTCGCTGTCACTGGCGACTGTCAAAATTGTTAATAGACTTTCAGATTGGTCTTTTTGGCGGGATCTCAGTCTGTCATGTAGTGGTTTTTATATTTTATTCATAATCTTGTATTATTAGACCCTATATTTTGTAATATTGGTGGTGTTTTACGTAATATAGTTCGGTTATTATGCACAAGTGAAGTGGATGGGAAATAATACCACGGAGCATGCATTCTGAGATGCCACCAAAACTCCTTTGGAAAGTTCTAACAAGGAAACCACCATCTTGTTAGAACATTATAATTATCACAAGACACTTGATAAAATCTTGTTACTTGACGCTGGCTAGTGCACAAACCGTGACGGAGCCAAAAAATAAAGAAGAAGAAGACTTTCAGATCTGTATGGAGCAAGGTTTTAGGAACTACCGATCATTTTAATATTCACTAACAAACGATGTTTTTTTTTTTTTTATCGAGCGAACAAAGCTGCTAGTAATATTATAAACTGAATAAGCCTATTATACAAAATATAACAGATGATACAAAAAAACAAAAAATAAGCAATTAACAGAAACAAACCGCACAAACATGGCCGTCTATATTATTTTATAATGACCTATAATATTATAAAACGTATAATAATGAGCTATTGATTCTTATATAATTAAGCGGAACTTATCGTCGCGTCGTAAACAAGTTTAATTAGTTAAATCATATGTTCTTTTACAATTATTGTTATAATGTATGACGTACACACCATACTGGGAGAGACGAAGTGCAACACGACAGCGGAATCGAAAGGAATTGTATCACGCCTCATAACAAATCGTTACGATTTGAAATACATTTTTTTTTCGCATTTGTCAATTTACGGTGCGTGGATCTTTAAGCGTGTTAAGCACAACTCAATGTCGCATCATCATCACCATCATCTTATCCTTATCCCACTTAAGTTGGGTCGGCACAACATGTTATCCTTTCCCACTCTCCCCTGTCTAATGTCATCTCAGTATTAACACCTTTTATACACATATCATTTTTCACACAATCCATCCACATTTTGTTCGGTCTTCCTCTACCCTTATATCCGTCCACTTTCAAACTCAAAAATATGCCCGTACCATGCTAACCTATTACACCTCAATTTCTCTGTCACCGGTGCTATTTTCAAACTTTCTCTGATATACTAATTCTTAATCTTATCCATTCTAGTTACAACCACACATCCATCTTAACATTCGCATTTCTGCCACATGTAATCTTTTCTCATCCGTCACTTTCGTAGCCCAGCACTCGGACCCATATAACACGACTGGTCTGATTATAGCCTTATACACCTTCCCCTTGAGTTTCAACGGCATTCGTGGGTCACAAACTACCCCAGACACCTTTCGCCAATTCATCCACTTTGCATTTATTCTAATAAACTCAATGTCAGAAATTCAGAAAATTCAGATTTTTTTTTATTGGTAACAGGAAAACAATTTATACAATTAAAAAAAAAAAATGACCGTTATCAGCCGTATTAGTGAAACTGTGTCGCAGCCAATATGAGCATACGAGCATCCAGTCCTTTTATAAACATGTATATACTATCACTAGCAATGTCCCGTGTCTTCGCACACATTTTCTATGCAGTAATTATTTTCGATTCTCTATTTTGTATCTAAATGTATAAAAAAAAATAATTGACTGGGAAAAAAAATAACGGATTTTCATAGCCACTCTCATCCTCTTTTCACTACCTTAAGGGTTGTCATTCCGAAAAGTTCTTAATTCGTAGTCATCTACAGTCTAAAACGAACCCATATGTAAATATCCACTAGCCCTATTCATTTCAGCTGTACGTTGATATATCAGGCAGTCAGTCCGTCTTTATTTTATATGTATATATAGCTTTGTACTGCTATTGATTTTAACATTTTTATTTTCTTTCCCAAGCATTTACTATTAGTTTTTATTGTTTAATTAAGTTTTACTTATTCATTAATTCCTATTATACAATGTATTGTCTACATTAACTTTTTTAATATTATGAGTAGTGTAAGCTTAAGCTCAAACTTATCAATGTTTAAACACATATTTAAGCTTAAGTCTAGTATTTTTTAATTTTAATTCTTTTTTTTTTACTTTATCTGACTGTCAATTATCGTGTTTTTCATAGTAATTAATTAATAAATAAATACATAGATCGCGGTCGATTGTGTACTCAATACTATATTTAATTTTAATCAGAATGTGGTATTCATTAATGGCGTGTAATATATTCTTAATTATGTGCTACACGGTCGGAAAATAACCGAGTTATTATAATAATGTATCGGTAACGGAATTGCGGTCGGATAAGAAATAACGTTCAAAACTGATAAACTATATGTTTCCTTGTGTGACGTTAATAATGTAACGGTAAGAAATATTAACACACTAATCATTTTTTTTATATATTAGCACGGTGTAGTGACAGCGCACTGTGACAATTCAAATTATATGATTATAGTCATGTACATCGTTGGTTGTCGCTGTTATGGCTGCTCGTAAGCTTCTAAACAGTATGCGTGGACTATTCTAGAAATACGACATCGGGGACGTTCAAGTATTACCTATGTAAGCAGGATTTTTGTAATTTCTGACTGGGCCCCTGCTGACCCTGATTGGCAAAAGTAAGCAGTACTCTTACACCCCATCCCATGTTTACGTACACATTTATATATGTATTTTTTAAGCTGTTCTGGTACTCTTATTGATTCATGAGCAGCAGTTCAAGTATATAAATAATGAGTTTCTAGTTTATAGATGAATTAACTTATAGTGGTTCGCTAATAGGGCGATGTAAGCCCAGTCGTTAAGACCTTATACCATACCAGACCATAAGCAAATCAAAGACAATCCCCGCCCCGCTTTAGTGCTTATGGTAATATTCGAATGACCCCATACCAAAAACTTATGACGCAATATTAGTACATTGCACCAGTGAGAAACCGAGGCGGATCGCTAGTATTTTTTTAATAGTTTATAGGTTAGCATTTGACCACAATTTCATCTGATGGTAAATTATGATGTGGTCTAAGATGGTAGTCACGCTAAACCTAGAGGGAGACTGGCTCTCAAGTGCAGCTGCCGGAACACACCAACAGGTATTTGGCGATAGATTTTCAACTTCAGGGTGGTAACTAGCCCGTTTCATCGCGATGTTTTCCTTCACCGAAAGCTCCAACTCAGTTATAAGGATTCGAACCTACGTCCTTCGACAGTGTGTCCGGAACACGATATCAACTAAGCCGTCATCGCATCAAAATGTATAGATAACAATAGAAATTATTGTATTTTCCTCGAATATAGTTCATTCATTTTTCTATACGTGCGCCTACATTGTAAACACCTTAACGACGTGATATTAAGCATCAGCCCCTCCTCGGAAGATATCACTTGATTTAAACAGCGTTATTATACTATCAAATTGAGGAGAGTTGATTTGTACAATTATTGTAAGTAGTCACATCCCTCTATGCACAATGCCGTATTATATCTCTCCCCCCTTCCGGGATACAACAAAAATGTACGGAGCATTCCATCTATTATATCTAATAATACAGTTAGACAATTTTATAATATACTAGCAATCGTCCGCGATTCCGACTGCATTACACAAATTATAAATGCGAATGATTTGATTCACGCCTTAATCAATAATTTTAAAATGTTGTATTTCGAAACGTTGCCAGAGGTAGAAAGGGCGTAAAGTACTTTTTTTATCCACGAAATAAATACTGTTCCCGAGGGATAGGTTAAATTTCATTACGGCGAGCGAAACCGAAGGCAAAAGCTAAGCTAAACTTCAATGACAGTGTAATGTAGTCGAGTATATCAGATGAAATTTGAAAATCGCACCAGTGACAGAAAAGTTGAGGAGTAATAGGTAAGCATGGTACGGGCATATTATGAGAAGAGATGAAAGTCATGTAACAAGAAAAGTTTTGAGTTTGAAAGTGGACGGATATAGGAGTAGAGGAAGACCAAAAAAGGTGTGGATGGATTGTGTGAAAAATAATATGTGTATAAAAAGTGTGAATACAGAGATAACGTCTGACAGGGGAGAGTGGAAAGGGAAAACATGTTGTGCCGACCCTGCTTAGGTGGGATAAGGGGAAGATGATGATGATTAGCGTATAAAAGTTGTTTTCTTGTTCAAAGCTTTCTAACTGTATGAAATGTATGTATTTGCCGAAGTACAAACTTATAAATAGCGTGAATGTTAATTTTGTACGTCTATATTACTAAGTATATATTGTCAGAACATTCATTCAGTTTTATTATCTCCTATAAACGTGAGCGTAATATTTTACCTCGTATCAAAAATTAATTAATCGTGTTTCAAAATCGGAGCCGACTCTTTTAAATTACGCCGACTTAATTTGTACATATACATAAAATTTTATTTGTTTATTTATTGTCCTGGCTAATCTTCGAAACAGTTGATTCGATTTTGACAAGATTGTTTCTAGAATATTAAAAAAAAAAACTATTCAGAGTATTATTTGGATTAAGATAAATTTAAGAAGTAGAAATAAAATTTAAATATATTAACTTAAAA
This sequence comes from Antheraea assamensis, assembly GCA_035772565.1. Lineage (NCBI taxonomy): Eukaryota > Metazoa > Arthropoda > Insecta > Lepidoptera > Saturniidae > Antheraea > Antheraea assamensis. The sequence continues at coordinate 896,429 of JAQQSE010000152.1, forward strand.
TCGATATAAACTTTATATCGATTATATCGATTGAAACAAAAATACAATTAGTGATGAAGATATAGAACACGCAGTTTCTTATAAAAAAAAAAGAAAACCATTTCAGGGGAACGAAATCGCGGACACCAACTAGCATCGGAAAAAACATAAATAAAAAAAAAAGAAATAAAAAGCGAAAGGATTCACCAAAAACTTATAAAAACCCAATACGATAATTCGATACCATTTATCAATGTCATGAACAGGAATATGTTATTTCCGAAGGATAATTAGCCGCGTAAGTTCTAGATTATTCCGCGAGCACAATCATAATATAGCTGGGAACCTAATAACAGTACTAAAACGAAGGGTTGTAATCGTTTCGAATTTTAATGAAATATTTGATTTATACCCGCCAAGAGAGGATCAGGTAGCTTATTATAAGAATATATCATTAACCATTACGTATATAATTAAAGGCAAGCTTAGCCTCGAGCTACCCCAATTTGAGTCGATACCGCGCGCTGCATTGTAATTTTAATAAAATTGCCCGCTGCCCAATAAAAATATCAAGGAGGAAGAGAGACAAAACAATATTATAATAATAAGAAAATTATAACACATCTGATTGATGTATTATTTGGTAATTTATTGATAGTAATTACATCGTATAATAACGAACGATAATGCTGCAAGGCGGTGTGTTGTGTGATGGGAACAATTTATTATTATTTATAAAGTATGAATTATTGTATAATCGCTAGGATGGGAGCTGCCAAACTAAACAGAGGAGAGCGGTTGTGTTTTTCAAACGGATTTATGGGCAGTTCTGAGATGCGATCTAATTAGGCTTGTCTGTTTGAATGTAATGCGGGCGGCTAGCGAATAATGAACATTATGACGGTGGTTACATGTTCTAGAAATAGAGTGTTGTTACGTTATTTCAAGCGTATTTAACATTAAGCTCACTCTGGGAATCGATTTTCAATAATACTTGATTCTATTACAATTATCTGCACACACCTTGCACCAACATTTCTGCTCTTCTTGGTATTTAAAGGAAAAACAACAACATCGGTAGGATGTCCATGAGACGAAGATAATACAAGAATATGAAAGTTTTAAGAAACTACGTTTTTTATAAGCACTACGCGTTCAGCGATGGCTGTTTTCTTACCGTCGAGAAGTGGGGTAAGCGGTGTCGTGCTTATGTTTTTTTTTCTTTGTACATAAAATATATTATTAAGATAATAAATTACGTGGGTGAATTTGCGGGCATTAGTTACTTTCGAATTAAAAATGTATAGGACAAAACTTAACCTAGCGGATAGGGATTGCATATAGAATGTAATCGACATGCAAGAATCATCAACAGAGTGAGAATTAATAGGGTACATAACTTGAAATATTCCACTCTACAGCCAAAATCAACTGAGACATTTCACGTCAAGGAGAACTGTAAAAAACAATTACAAGATGTGTCGTAATATATGGATCTGAGGACTACGGAAGAGACGGATGAAAGAAGTTTACGTGTGGCAAGAATGACTATATCAGAGGAAATATAAAAATAACATTATTGGCAGACAAATGAAGAAGTAATTAGGTTGGCGTGATAAGGGCATGTCACGAGGAGGAATTATGGTCATATAACTAGAAGAATATTAAGTATAAAGGCAGACGCATATAGGCATTGAGGAAGACCGAAAAATGTAGGAATGGATTGTGTGAAAAATTATACATACCTATAGTGAACACGCGAAATCAAGATGAATAGAGAGGGGAGACGTTATACCGACTCTGATTAGGCGCAAATAGGGACCCTTGTGAAATTTGGCATACACATTGTTCAGGGTACAATACAGGACATAAAGTACATTTCGTTCAGTAAAGACGTATTGTTGTACACTAGGGAGATAAAATCTACATTAAACCGAACGCAACCGTGAGCAAAGGCTGGTATAGTTTTCAGGGTGAACCAAAAATATCGACTTTTTTGTCTTCAAAAGATCGTTAAATTTTGTCAAAGAATACTGAAACAAAAACTCTGTCAAGGTCTGAACCTTTGATATTGATATTTAGAGCTCGCGAGCCGAATTTCGATTATTTTCATTTCTCCTATAACTAACATAGGATTTTCTTTTAACTTTGGAATTGTTTAACTCAGTCTAGGATTATTGTCCTGAAAAAAAAATACAACTTACATTCTTATAGGAAATTGAATGCCCTACAAAAAAGGTATCTTATGGTTTTTTGATAAATCCACTCCTGTAAAAGTTATTCAATGTTAAACTTAGACATTTCATTTAAAAAAATATATATATTTTGGTAGACACTAATAGTTATATTTCTATCCGTTCTACAGAAGTTGACTTCCAAGACACAAGTATGAAACATATTTACCATACATTTTTTATATAACTTTCCTTTACTTTTTATCGATCGACGATATAAAAAAATATTCAATATGCTCGCACTAAATTATCTTCAATAAAAAATAACTGGAAGTTATCGATGTACATAATCGATTCCACATGTCAAAATGACTATCGATCTGCTCCCGACGTCTCATTCGCTTAATCCATTTAATCGATTAATCGGTTTTCTCGATAAACCTCTATATATTGATAACTTCCCGCTCGATGGAATTAACTCCTCATACATAAACAAACACGGTTACTGTACTGTTAATAGTTTTTACGGGGCCTTTAATGTGTAGTACAGAGGCGTAGTTGGGTATATATTCGGGGTAGAAATAGGAGCCACGTATATCGTAAAATAATATTTGTATATGTACTGGATTTTTTAATATTATGATTATTTTTATGGAGAAATACTCTTGATCCTTTGAAATTGTTATGCACGTAAGTATTATGTGTTCAAAGTATGCAATTTAAAACATGTTTTATATACATATATTACTAGCTGCCAGTCACGGTTTCGCACTGGTGTAGTAATAAAGAAAACATCTGTCAATTGCAGTACGACCATGTAAATAAATAAAATAGCAGCCGAATGACTAAATGTCGATTTCTATTTTTGATCTCTTCTATCTCACTCGCTCCTTCACTTTTTACACGCAGAGTTTTAACCTAAAATTGTCAATTTTACGTAAGATTCTTCAAACGTTTTCTTTTGTACAATAATTAATTGTCAAGATAATTTGTAACAACGAAATAATTAGTCGAATAGGTGTAGGCGCTCAGATGTATTGCACTTACATACATCCGGTAATTGATTTCTATTTGCATACATTTTATAACAGTTGTTTCATTACCGACAATGTTCAATACTTGATGCAGTAGCGAAACGCAGCTGACAGCAGCTGTCATGCGTCACACGCTCGTCAAGCACTGGAGCGACAACATCTCGTGTGTGAAAACCGTTACGCCAGCAAAATCGATTCTCATCGCGGTGTTTCCTTAAATAGTGGCAACCTGGTTCATTGTCGGTGGATCGCAACAGGTGCTGGAGCAGTTCAAGCTACGTGGTGCATTATATTCGCTACAGACCAAATTAAATATTGAGCAACAAAAAAACATCACACCATTTTAAATAAAACCTTTGTAAAAAAAGGGTGTGTGTGCGTGTGTGTACTTATGTACACGCGTTAGGAGTTATACTGCTTTGGCGTAACAAGATAAAAGTCATTTGCAAAACTTTTATCCTTCGCCGTAATTTTACGTTTGTAGAAAAAACGACACTAACAATAGAAAAAAGATATTTAATACACACACACACTTTTTTTTTAATACAATGTTGACTAACTTCAGGGTGTCGGTATTTCGTGACGGTGTGCGCGCGCATCGTAATAATTTACTCACATAATTTTTCCCTAACGCGTCGAAAGAAGTATAACCTCAAAAACGTGGTATTTGACTCACTCGGGGCCCGACCAATTACGTATCTGTATAAACACAGTATAACGTAGATCATACTTAAGATAAAATATTTCACAGATGTTGTATACCGAAAGCTGTTATTACGTGTTGTTCATAATTTATGCATTGACATTATAATTACTTTAAACATACGCGAGTTGGTTTTTTTTAATGAAGGTTGAATTAAATTTTAAAACTTTCTCCGTAATGTAAAAAAAAAGGTAAAGATTTCATTAAAACCATTATTTTGTTTTTTGGTTTTTTTGTTACAGTGAATATTATGGTATTCTTTTTTTGAGTTAACTTTTTTATTGCGTCCGTTCAATATGGCAGATGGTAGGATTGATATGGGCTTTAAAAGTTTAGTTGAACGATTCCAATGTATAGCATACAGGATACCGTGGTGCAGTGGTAGTCAGCGGGTTCAATCCTCGGACATAACTGATTTTTGTGTGATAAGTATAATTATTGTATATTAATTACATGGTACAGTGAAGAGCATAAAAAGTGTAGCATTTTGAAACAGCTCTTTTTGCTATCTTTTTATTCTTGAGCTGTTAAGGTATATCACTTAGCAATACTTAATTAGTGAGTGCCTTAAGCAGCTCCCCTTCGTAGTCTAATGGAACTGTAGAGGCCTTACGAAGCCAATAGTGTAGGTCAGTTAAAAAAAAAAAAAATAATAATTAGTGTGTGTACTATTTTGAATTTTGTTATAAAATAAATAACAATTTCCACTACAATACGTTTATTGCTCTTGAGAATTATTATTTATCTTTTTTTTATTCCAGCTCGGTAAAGTAACTGCTCTATGCCTCATGTTAAGCACAGTACAATCCAAAAGTAACGGCGACGACCACCGTGAAAAAAAACCATCCATCGCCAGTCGCCACTGTCATGCTGGCTTGCGTAAATGTCCCTTCACGTTACGTTTGAAGAGCCCCATGTCGTAGGAAGGAGAGAACACACTGGCCGGGACATTGTACCGCAGCTTCACGCTACGGGAAAGATAAGTTATTACGAACTTTTTAGTTCATGCCCATATATAATTTAACGTAAAACTGTGGCTCCGAAATCCAGCGTGTGTAGGCTCGGTTGTGGAAAGGAGAGGGAGGAATTAAATGTAATATTTTATTATCCCAAAGCTGAAATCAAAATATACGAAGAAGATTCTGCCTAATATTATATTTCCATTCAACAAAATATTTACTTTAAAATATTTCGTCTCGATTTTCTCGATTATATATTTTTGAATAAACTAAAATTCGTTTTCTAAGATATTATAGCAAATGAATCGTCCGAAAGATTCAGATGGTTTTTATTTTATAAAAAATTTACAGACAATCTTCGTTCGACAGTTGTCATTACATGCAGTAACATTAGTACCAGTTAGAATTACCTAACCTTTACTTACAACTGTAAGTTAAGCCTAGATTGCACTATGAATAAAGGCATAAGTAAAAACAAATGAACGAATGTAATTTGTAAACAATTATAATAAGGATGAGAAACATTTTTATAAAGTTTATCTAGAAGTATAATTGATAAAATGAGAATAAAATAATATAGGTACATGGTTTAGGGCTTATATAGATTTGCAGTTCCTATATACTCGTACTCCAACACTTCAAAACAATTGAACGTTTATCACGCGCTCCTGTGAAATTGGTCTTATTTCTTTCACGGCTTTATCACTACAAAGCCATCCATACTCAACTTGCAGCAGGCCACATCGAGGTTTGTAAATTGCCCGACAAGGATACCCCACTTACCATTGGTAATACGCTGGTACCTAACATACCTACGATGCACATACGGCCAAATTGTAGAAAACTTTTATGCTAATAAATTAATTTCAACATTTTTTGAAAATAAATCTGCGGCCTGAATCCAATTTTAGGTATGTCGACATGAACCAAGACAGTTAAGTATGGATGTACTAAACAGTTGCGTTCAGCCCTAACTCGTAGCAAAATAAGAAATATTCCTACCGCTGAACAAGTTTAAATTGTTGTAATATAAAAGAAATGGAATAGATATTGGATATGATGGAATAATGGATAATGTAATTTTTGTAGGTGATAGAGCTACGCTGAAGCGATTACTGGTTTCAGCATGAATGGGTCGGCTCACCCGGGGTAGTACCACCCTCTCACAGAAAACCGACGTGAAGTAACAGTGCTTGCACTGTTGCGTTTCGTTCGGTCAGTGAGGGCGCCGGAGGCCCACATATTTAAAAGGCCGGCAACGCACTTGCGACTCCCCTGGTGTTGCTAGTGTCTATGGACGGCGGTGATCACTTACCATCAGGTGACCCACCAGTTCGTTTGCCCCCTATAATATAAAAAAAAAAAAATGGACAATGGATATTGGTAAAGTGATTTCTGTTATACGCCTTACTAGCTAGCTACCTTTGTGAGAAGTCTATCGTCAAACGTCTTTTAAAGCACTTCGTCATCCCTAAATTAATGCTAACCATCTTTTGGTACATCGCCCATAAGCACCTGATGAAGTTATATAGCGGCAATTTTTCAACTTGCGGGTGCCTTAAGAATGCTTTAAGAATTCAAAATTGGTTATCTCTATTTTTTTAAAATATGTCTTACCTTTATAAACATTATAGCCTCTTTTCCCGCTGGCTAAACAGTAGACATTGTTGAGAAATAAAAACTACAAACTAAAAATGTATTTACTAATTTGCATATCGCACACACAAATCGTATTTTGATCTCAGTTGACCATTAGTTAATCTGAGTAACTGGAGCTATATTGCATAATTGCATTGCATAATTTTTGTTTGAAGATTTGAGAGCGATTGATTTCCGTATAATTAAGGAGCTTATAGTCGAGATGTAAATGCTTTGTTCTATTAAATTTTTGAATTATAATTCTACGTGACTTTCTTATTTGTAGTATCTGAAACTATTATAAAGGTAAATGCAAAAAATCTATATACATAATTATTAAAATTATAGATTTATCATCAGGACATCATTCCTTTTTGAAACTGATCAATATTCCCTAGCCAAATATAAGTTCCCACATTATATTTCAATAACTGACTCTTAAATCAACTGACAACAAAATTACTTAAAGCATGGTAGTGATCTTATTGTTCAATGATAGAATTACATACATCCTTACGGATAGCATTCTTCACATTCCGATGAGTTAGGAATATAATATTGTTAACTCAACAATGGAAGGAAAGGAAATATATACTCACCGGAGCCACTGGCAAACAGGAAGTCCCTGTGCAGGGAAGACGTCTTCAGGTAAGGGTAAAACAGCTTGACGCCGTCCGTGGTACCGCCTTACCAACTGTCACCAAAAAAATTGTAACATTGTAGATAAAGTTAAAGTGTAGATAATTCCTGAATTTATTTAGCTTGATTGCGATATAATCTCCAATAGACAAAGTATCCTGTTTGTATCTAACCTCCAAATATTTGTATTGCAATCAATTCAAACCTACCATAGATTATTTATCCGTTATAGAATTCTCCAGTAATATGTGACATCTAAACTTTTCTCGTACATTTTATGGCATTCGTGTACTCGCTTAGCTGACTACCATCAACATCATCAGCCTGTAAGGGACTCACTATAGAGCCATAGGCTTCTTGCCGAACGAAGAATTCCCCAATGAAACTCTTTCGGCAAGTAACTATCGACACCAATTACATTTGGCATCTCCTATTCTAAGTTAAGTGCGTTACTTTTGGGACCGCATAATTATGTAATTTAAGGTAAAATTGTGGTTAAGCAGTACGTACTATTATAATATAAAAAGGATTATTTATGATTTTTTCAAGTTAAGTGCATTCCGTTCTTTTTTATACTGTAATATTCGTTAACAGTAGACTGTTATCTAAAATGATGTCACGTGACAATTGAAATATCGAGTGCAGCTCTAGAAATACATCAACAGGTACTTGTCAATATAATTGCAAATTTAGGATATTTCTTTAATATGAGAAAAGCAAAAAAAACGTATTCCACTTGAATGGAGTAGATACTGCAGGTAATAATCAAGGTCAAATTATAGATAACAATAAGTAAGCCAAAATATCTCGTGTAGCAGTGGGTGTTACCAAACACAGTCTTTAAGGCAAAATATGGTAGTGAGATCGCTGTTGTTGCGGTAGAAATAGGTGAAGCGTTGACGCTTTCGCTATCGAACCTTGCACAGTCTCCACCACTCTTAAAAATCCTGATCTGTTGAAATTCGCTAAATAAATGTAGACTAGAACAAATGGCAAATAATGGCGGTAATTATCTTCAAGGTATCAAAGTAGAATAAGAAAAAAGATTCAAAATGTTTGAAATAATAAGGCCACTTGTTACAAGTCCTTTAGGCCTAACAACTTCTTTGTATTCAATTGTTGTGTTAACTGTTCTGAAATGAACGGTGGCCATGTGGTTAATTCATTTTAGGGGGTTATTGCGAAATTACAGTGCTTAAACTCGGTGTTATTATTTCTAATTCGCTTCATTTGTACGGAATAGCCAAATATATTAAGCAACAAGCCACCAGTATTGCACAATACAGAGTGAAATAACATATGTTTATGTATAAAACAGATCAAAAGCCCGTCAAAATGTGCTAGTCCTTTAATTACATCTATTTTTGTTTTTTTTTTCTTCTGCTATTATAATGATCACATTTCATTTAGAAAAGTTGGTTAATTGGACTATTAAGCAAACTTAAAATATCTTTATGTTAATATTATTGCAGTTAGTCAATGTAAACGAATTTTAATATTAGATAATACAAACAATAATGTGTAACACGAAAATGAATACACTAATAGTTTTGGGTAAAACAACCTTTTGACTGACTCTATTATTCCACAAGGATAAAAAATCAAAACCGATAATTTATCACACTTCCCCTCAATACTTGACTAGATTAAATAAACAACATAATAAAGAACAGAATAATATCAATGTAGTCTGAAAAAACGAAAGGATGAGAACAAAACAACGAAACGCCGGAACAAAATACGTCGCGTGTACAATGAGTCGGGAACACGCATCTTCCCTTGTGTTTCGTTTAGTAAGGATTCCTGAGGCTGGCGTCCTCGAGGGTGTGGGAGGGTGGCAACGGAAGGGGAAGTTTGCAAGGAATGCGCGGGGCCTGCGCGATTTTTCACCCAAGAACCACGTGTCGACCACGTGCATAGAAACTTTCTCGTGAAGTTTTCCTTGCGTGTAGCCGCGCGTCCTACCTTTGTCCAACTTTGCGAACGTCCTCTTTATAAAAAAATGTGTTTTCTTTTCACATTTCTGTATTACCCGACTGTGTTGAAGAAAGTTGGTAGTTTACAAGTCTATGTATGTCAATTTCTTTGAAACGTACTGTATTATAAAAGGCTTTATGGTTTCTAAAATTTCAGTTTTCGGTAGATTCGTCCTAATTGGAGAAGTAAAATAGATAATTATCTTTACGAATGTCTTTTCTAAATTAACCAAAAAAAGTTGTTTACTTGCTAATACTCAATTCCTTTAAAAGAAGTTTGACTAACCTTTCAGTCTGGGTTTTTTTTTCATTTATTCTTCTTGATTAATAATTTTAATTGGTTGCATAATAATAAAAATGAATTTCATAACAAGAGATGAAACGATTAAAAAGGTTCGAATGCTTAAATTGTTGAATTACCTTTTGTCGGTTACGGAACAAAGACAATAATAAAACAACAACGGGTTTTCGAAATTCAAATCGTTGCCGTTAAGTACGTTCGGATACATTACTAAACTTATGGATATTAAAAATTAAAATAACGTCGATTAGTTCCAAATTTGTGAATGATCATTAATATTGATTGATACGAGCCGTGTCTAACGCACATAAAATTTATTCGACAACAGATTTCACCGATACACAAGGGAATTAATAATAACGTAATAGTAATAAAAGAGCCGCTTTCTCAACACAATGGATCACTGGACGAAACCATTTTGCAATCAACATATCAAGTAAACCGTGTCTAGAAAATTCTTAATTGAACTAATGAGAAGTAATTACAATTTTTATTGCGGCCATAATGATTACGATGCCTTAAAATAATAAAAGCAATTAGACATTGATGGGCGTAGCGGAGGCTGTGTATCCGTCTCTGTCGCACGAACGCCGGATGATAACGATAAAGCGGGATAGGGAATATGATTAGATGTAATTGTTTGAACGGTTATAAAAGTTGATGTCAGAGACGGTGTTCTGTTTGTCGTTAAATGGCGAGATGTTTCCATTTCCAATGTTTTTTTAATGTTGAAAAATAATGAAAGAATAAAGAAGTCCTGCTAAAGGGAACGAATGTTTGATTGCTTTAAACTTAACCAGTCGAATTAGAAACACAGCTGCGGCATAAGATTTTGTACTTATGTTTTTATTGTTCGGTCTGTGTGTTAAGCCAAGTGTAATGTGCAAGATTTGCATAGTTACTAGCTGTGAGTCATGACTTGGCTCCGAGTGTGTGTGTTTTATTATTTTTAATAGATCTAGCTAATCTTATTAATGGGAATGGGTCTATTTTTGTTTGTTACGCTGTAACATTTTAACTACACCAAAAAGTGTATTTTCCACCCAGAAAGAGTACGGCTTCCGAGGAATAGGTCAAATTTACATTACATTCACAATCTGGCGAAACCAGAAGTAGAAAATAGTATATTCTAGCATATTACCAACATAACAGATTGTAAGTTTAAGCGCCATATCAAGCGGGTTTTAGTGTCAAAAGGCTATTATAGGGTGGATCAATATGTGAACGATGGTGACGTCTGGAATTGACTCCTCTCTGTGCATCCACTCAAAACGATTGTAACGTGTTATGTATTTTATATATACATATACTAATAAGATAAACCCGATCGATTTTCCTGACCGATTCTTCTCGATGACTGGGTTGTTTTCCGAACCGGTGGTAGTTTTGACGTTCAGAAGCGTCTGCTCAAGGCCTGAAGTGATTTTTTTTTTTTTTTCATTTAGGTTTATAATTACAACTGGTTGTTATAGTAACTATAAAGAAATGTATATTGTGTTAGCATTATCTATCTTCATATAATTACATATATAAAGGTATATTCATTTATTATTTAAACTATACAGAGGTTAATCTACTGCTGCAGCATCTAGTGACGACTAATAGTAAAATGGACAGCATGAAAAACTCTTAAGTGTACCAACTTTGTTAGGAACCGAACAGATAGATGGTTTTGAAGTTTATTCAGATCAGACGCACCAACATCCATCTTTATGTAACAATATACTAGTTGATTCCGGATCGTTTCGACCATTAACAACTGGGTAAGGGACAATTGACGCCAAAAAATAAAGAAGCCTAGAAACATCTCCGAGAAACTCCTCATCCAATGTTCATAGTCCTATGTTCAGTCATTTTGATGCGATTGACCCTCAAGGGAAGTGTATTTTTTCCGGTGTATTTTTTTTTTAATTTTATCTTATATTTAGGAGCTTGTATTCTATTGAATATATCAGTCCCATTGTTCCCCATTCTTTTGAGCTTCAATAGGAGAGTCGTTGATGTACGATGTATTACGGGTGTACTAAAAATAATAGTATTTTGATCATGTGGTAACACTTACAAGCGGCATCAATCTTTTTGAATATAGCCATAAGTTCGAGTTTGCGCATAGGAAGGTTTAGGTTTAGGTTAGGAAGGAATAACATGCATTAAATAGTGGAGAAATGCTGTTATTTTGAGGTTTCTAATATGATGTCGGAAATAATTACATTTTTTCCGCTTACATCGCAACACTCGCAGGCTGAACCCTACGAGATTTATCAAAATAATGTGTGGTCCACGGGCAGTAATGAATAAATCAAAACTACTGGATCGATTTTAATCATTTTTTCAGTGAATGACATAGGCTGTATATTTTATACCCGTGCGAAGCCGGAGCGGGCCGCAAGTTTTAAATAAACAAGAAATATTGTCACACATATTAAATGGTATTTAAGAATATTAATTTTCATTTTAGGTAAATATTAAATACACTACTTACACAGAATATTTTAATGATAGAACTGGCCTAAATAACATATTAATTCGCAGCGATTGTCTGTAAAATATTAATCAAAGCAACAGTATTTTAATGGCCTGTACAATTAACATGACTGATTCGTTTAAACGATATATATATATATATATATATATGTATGTGTAAGTCGTCTGTGTAGAACAAATGAGTCACGTGAGCAACACTAATTAGGTACGACGGCTAAATAAAAGTATGATTTGTCGGCTCTGTCGCAATAACATTAGGTACTCTCTTTCTTGTTTATACTTGACTAGCTGTTGTCAGGGGGTTCGCTCGCGTTTATGTAGTAAAATATATTTTTCTATAGGTACCTAGAGTGCAGTGCTTTTTGGAACCCTATTCTTTATCGCGCGTTACACGCTGTCAGCGGATGGGAGCGAGATGGAAAAAAGTGCAAAAAGATTTTTTTATGATACTTCTTGCTATAGTTTCAACCGTGTATGAAGTATATATGATTATTTGTAAAATTAAAAAAGGATCATTAGTGAAATAAGATTTAAACGGTTCTTCAATATTTTTCCACATTATTATTATATTATTTCCAGATTATTCCAGAACGTTCAGTGTTTAATTTATCATTATTTATTTTAAACATAACTAAATCGATATCGTATAATATAAATTGTAGGTGGTAGGTAAAGCTACGCTGAAACTATTACTGGATTCAGAATGAATGGGCCGGCTCGCCCGGGGTAGTACCACCCTCTCACAGAAAGCCGACGTGAAGTAACAGTGGCTTGCACTGTTGCGTTTCGTTCGGTCAGTGAGAGCACCGGAGGCCCACATATATTAAAAGGCCGGCAACGCACTTGCGACTCCCCAGGTGTTGCTAGTGTCTATGGACGGCGGTGATCACTTACCATCAGGTGACCCACCTGTTCGTTTGCCCCCTATAATATAAAATAAATAATAATGACTGTGTAGCAAACGGCTACCAAAAAGCGAAAGCAAATTCCTTCCCACCGGGGGTCCATAGACACTTCAATTTCCATTATTTTTCTAGTACCCACCTTATGTTCCTTTTTTGTAACCCTGGCAACGTGTATGCAAACGCTCGTAACTAATTGACTAGTTAGAGTGGGAAAGAGGAACAAACACACATATATACTTTCATTACAATATTAAGTAAGGGTTCAATTGGCAGTGACTGTAATCGAAGCTGTCAACATTTTGGTTAATAAAAGTTCTAAAGAACGGACATAATCTTTAAACGGACATAATCTTTAAACGGAAGTTACTTATGTCCATAATTATTATTTAGAATATTTTAATGGAACATGTCCGTAATTTTTTTTGTACCCCGACCTCTAATTAACATTTTTGAATATGTAAAAAAAATACAAATACATACTTAGAGATTGGCAAATATATTATAATAATTATAATTTTTTCACTTTACAGGTTAGCGTTAGACCACGATCTCGTCTGATGTTAAGTCATGATGTGGTCTAAGATGGTAGTCACGCTAAATCTAGATGGAGAGTGGCTCTCAAGTGCAGCTGCCGGAGTACACTAACAGGTGCTTGGAGACAGATTTTCAACTTGAGGGCGGTAGGCTAGCCAGGCGGACTTTGAAAAAGGACTACCACTATGCCACTACCACTATGGTTTCATCACAATGTTTGATGATGTTGATGTTCGAGTACCTAAACATAATTTCTGTTTACAATCTAAACTCTTTACGTTTAGCATTATCAGTACAGTATTATCCCGAAGAAATTGTAGTTTGCTTAGAGTACAGATATGTAGATATGTGAAGGGAAAACATTTCAGTACCTTTCTCTTTCCTCTGTTTGTCAAACCATATTCTTTATCTTTACAACTAGGTAATCGTTTTTCATACCTTATGTAATATTTATACAATATTAATACAGTGATATCAATCAAAAGTTCCATGTTTTAGTCTAACTAGATCCGGTAACAGTTTTTTTTGGTAATAGTGTTAGGTTTTATAACAAAATTCCAAAACATATTACCGATTTGCCGGATACTAAGTTCAAACATCATGTCAAGCCGGTTTGAATGCCTAAAGGCTATTACAGAGTGGATCAATATTCGAACGATGGTGACGTCTGGAAATGACGCCCCTCTGTGTGTGCATCCATCAAAAACGAATGTAATTATCTATGTCTACTGTAACTATAAAAATGTTCTTAAAAATATTTGTTATATTATGTTTGGTGAAAAGGTAAACCAGATCGAGTTTCTTGTCGATTCTTCTAGATGATTGGGATTGTTTTCCGAATCGGTGGTAGCTTTGACGTTCTCTCGGGGCCTAAACTGAATAAAGTATTTTTGATTTTGATTAACAAAAAATCTAAAATAAATACAGATAACAATATCTTGTATTAAAATTGTGAACCCTAATTATAGCCAAATATTTAATTTTGCAACCGTCTCATGCGAGCGTGTCTCTTGATGGACTTGATTTCACCTCGCCTCGACCATACGAGGCACATCGCTAACTTATGCCATTCTTGAAACCCTGTTTAAAATGAATGCTTGACTAAAAATTATTTGACAGTGCCTACCCTGTTATTATACCTGGCAATTAAACAGTAGAGAGATTAGCTAAAAATGTAATTCGATGGAGTCTCTTTACAGATATTGCATTTTACACTGATTGTTTCAAGATTAACTAATATTCGCCCACTGGTTTACTTTTAACCATAATAACAATTACAAATATATATCCAAAATAAACAAATTTAATAATAATACGAATTAAAAATGAATTCGAACTTGAAATGTCAATTAAATTTAAATCAATTGTTACTTTAAATTTGTTGTCTGTTGGGGGATTTCACAACGAACATCAGTATCACCAGTTGCAACAATTTTATTATTTTCGGACAACAAAACTCTAAGTATAGAATATCTAGGTGTCCCACGATAAGAAAAAAAAATTCTTATAAATATTTTATCCATGCCAATTTATTTTGTTTTTTTTTAGCATGCTAAATGGCATATTATAAGAAGAAATGAAAGTCATGTAACAAGAAAAGTTTTGAGTTTGAAAGTGGACGGATATAGGAGTAGAGGAAGACCGAAAAAGGTGTGGATGGATTGTGTGAAAAACGATATGTGTATAAAAAGTGTGAATACTGAGATGATATCTGACAGAGGAGAGTGGAAAAGGAAAACATGTTGTGCCGACCCTACTTAGGCGGGATAAGGATAAGATGATGATGCCAATAACCAAAATATATTGATGACAAATAGAGGAGAAAATGTACTAAATTATTTTATCTTTACTTATTTATCTAAGAATACCAGGAATGCTAGCTTCAGTGAAAAAAAATTCTTTAACGGATGATCTCGCCATATGTGTCTATCACCACGTCAGCCTATAATAGACCCATTGCTATGCCATAGACCTCTTTTCGAAGAAAGGTAACGGCACAATTATTACACCGGTCCGTGACGTAGGTGCTGGCGACTTTAAATACAGAGAAATTCATAGTTATATGTTTTTCGGTATGCGGTGGTACTAAAAAAAATATTTCTCAGGTTCCGGCTATTTAACCACGTGCTCCTTCACCGTCAGCCAACAGTGTTACCAATTTAAATGAGTAAATGTATGGGAATTATAAAAAGTTCGCTGGTAAATGCCGGGATTCGGACCTACAGACATCGCGCCAGTGTAACCACTCGACCACCACGAGACCACGGATGTGTGGTATAAAACAATTCAACCTGAATCAGTAGGTAACCTTTTTGATTGACAATTAGTCTTTGACAAGGCAAATATTGACACAACTTTTCCATTACATCCAGGTCGTTTATGAATAAATAAGTTTTTCTTTCATGATCCATAAACTTAAATCTATTAATTGTACCGCTTGTACTATTTCACAGGACATATATCACATATTAATGGATGGAGTCGGAGAAACGTTTAAAAAAAACGAACCCCTCTAGACTGGAACGGTGTAACGCGTGGGTTATAACTTCGCGGCAGAAATATTTCTTGAAACATGTCTTCAATCACTTGACTTTATAAAAAATGTTAGCAGTAACCTTTTTCAACACCATCGTTCGTTCTACCACAAACTATTTCTCTCATTTTATAACGTTTAATATCTGCAAGACGGAACATGACATCTAAGGAAGTAGGGATGAGTGAATTGGATCACTGGCACAATTGAGCCGCCTTAATCCTTCAAGGTCGTCCCGGTAAGTGACACTTCCGACATTTATTGCAGGAGCGTCAACAGAACAGATATTTGATTAATTCAAACTAAATCTCAGCCAGTTACAGTATGTTTATCTCAACTACCATTATAAAGAGAAGAAAATTGAGTTTTTGTTTGTAATCGATAAATATAATAATTTAATAATTTGTAAGTGGTAGAGCTACGTTGAAGCTATTACTGGTTTCAGCATGAATGGGTCGGCTCGCCCGGGGTAGTACCACCCTCTCACAGAAAACCGACGTGAAGTAACAGTGCTTGCACTGTTGCGTTTCGTTCGGTCAGTGACAGCGCCGGAGGCCGACATATATTAAAAGGCTGACAACGCATTTGCGACTCCCCTGCTGTTGCTAGTGTCTATGGACGGCGGTGACCACTTACCCTCAGGTGACCCACCTGTTCGTTTGTCCCCTATAATATAAAAAAAGACAAAAAATAGATCTTTTTTGTCTTAGTTATTTTTTTCCTCAATCAGCTTTAGTAGGCTTGATGATGAACGCAAAAAGCACTTAACCAAAATTATAATTAGCGCAAGAATTTTTAATATGCAAATAGTTACTATAGTAAGTACTATACTCCTATAGGAGTGAAATTTCGTTCCATACTAGGATTTGTTTAGTAGGTCATTAAAAATCATAGTGTGACCAAGCGCTGTTCGTCTCATTCTAAACCCATATGTAGGGTTACCAATATTTTTTTGACTAATTTTATAGTATCTCTCAAAGCTATAAAAATATAATTTAAAAATATTATATTTTGTAGAAAAACTAGACAATGATAAAGGTATGTTTTTTTTTACATTTCTTACAGATTTTAATCATTTTTGTCAGAAATTTAAGTGTCGTACAAGCCTATAGTTTTATCCAAATATTATATAATATTTTTTCTTATCATATATGATTCTTCAATAACAAGATATAGTAAAATAATATACAGTTTCAATAAATAAATACAATTGCGAACTGAATCTTTCTCATAGGATACATTTGTAAATAGCTATATAAAATCATGAATATCTACATCATTACACCGCATTAACTACTTCTGGTATAATTGTATACGCTATATTATGTAAATTAGGTGAAAAATTGTAAAATAATGAAACAAGAATCTAACCTCACATTACATTTTGTATTTTACCATCTTTGAGGACATTGTCACTCAAACACTATGTTTAGAGCCAACCTTTCTGCTTTACACTCTCCACGAATCTTTACTACTTTACATAAATGTGAAGAAGGAGTCTATTAAATAACTTAACTACCTAACCAATCATAACATTTTTTATACATATTGTCATAAGTATAGAAGACGACATATGGAACTTTTACCCAGAAACAAGCGGTGTCCCCGAGGGATAGGCCAAATGTACATTAAGGCGAGCGATATATGAACGAAGGGATTTATATTCTTTTATGCCTTGCTACACTATAGAGATGCTGGATATTCCAATGTACTCATAAAGAAGGAGAACTGGAAAACGGTAATCTGATGATTCTCACTACACGTTTATGTTCTTTATTCGTAATAATAATTCAGTAAATGGTTAAGCTGTTATTATAGTTCACGGATTTATAGAACGGATCCCAAATAGGAATTGAATAGTATATGAGTACACGTTGAGAATCTTTTAGATCGAAAGAGTTTTCTGCAATCTCTGCCACCACTGTACATGTTTCTATTACAAAACTGCACAAAAAGATCTATTAGAACATTTAAGAATATAGAAGCAATTTGAATCCAAAACGAATTATTACCAACATTGATAGTGGCAAATATAATTAGGTACTAAGTTTAGGGGATTGAAAAAAAAAACACATACTTTTAAGCAGATTTATTTACAAGTGTTCATTGAATTTTTCTCTATTATACTTTTAAAAAGTGTATCGTATGTCTAATAATGCCAAACCCAGAAGTCATCTTTAACTGATTGATCAATACATTCATATTGCAGATTTATTGAAGTTTACCATGATGGAAATACTTTATAATAGCTTATTTCTTTTTAATATTTAGTAGGTACTTTTTTTTTTAATCTAACTTTGGTCGTTGCTTTTTGTGTAAAAATGAAATATTTTTCTCAATAATATTGTTGCTCATTTTTTTTATTATGCTTATAAATATCTATAGATTCATTCTTGTAACGTATATAAATGACTAAATTCATATATGGGAATTTATACACTTTTTAATGTACGATAGTAAGAACAAATAATATTTTACCAAAGCAGGTGATCTTCGAATTTGAAATTAACTAAGCAAGTATAACTTTGAATTCTACAGTTGGATAGGAATTCTCAATAAGAATTTACTCTTTCCGACCATAATTTCACCTGATGTTAAATACGATGTGGTCCGATGTAAATACGAGGAACTTAGACGAACTGGCTCTCCACTGCTGCTGCCGGAATACACCCATAGGTGCTTGTTGACAAATTTTTAACTTGAGAGTGGGGTAGCTAGTTTCATATCGATGTATTTGTTAATCGAAAGCTCCGACACATTGGCAAGGATTCGATCCTTTTTTTTTTCTCGCGAGGGAATCTTCTTAGATATCCCCACGTCGCCGGGCTGCATAGGTGGGAATACCTGATTTGTACGGACTAAGCCCCCTCGGTGTTCTTTTTATACCCTTTAACCGGATGGGTTAAAGGAATTGCCGCTGCAATACATTTACCCAACACGGCTGGTGTTTGTCCCTCAGCAGGGCCTCGACTTAAGATGGTAGGCCTAATATTAGACTCTCCTAAGAAGAATTGATGGGAGGCGCAACACACTGATGCGTTAAAATAAGAGTTGAAGGAATCGATTTGACCATAGAGCCATTATTGTTGGTTGATTAATTCTATAGTATGTGGGTTTTCAATAGTTGTATAATATTCTGGAATGCATACCAACCGGTTTCTCACAGAAGAATAATATCCAGGTAAATTGTAATCAAAACGACTGAGGAACTATCAGTTCCTTTTGAATAATTTTTAACTGAAAATTTTAGTAAGTACCTACATACATGATATAGTGAAATTTTAGTACCTACCTACTTATATTTTTGTGTGCGTTACAGTGAAATAGGAGTAGTTGCCTATAACGATTAATGATTTCAAAGCGAGCTTAGAAAAGAGAAGGACCAAGAAGTTGTAACCAGCATATATGTAAGGTTACCAACATTTTTTTCGAATGATTATAGTATCTATATCTGACAAAGCCATAAAAACAGAGTTTGAAAATATTACATTTCGTAGAAAGATTAAAAAATATAGAAGGGTATTTGTTTTCGAAATGAAACTTCATATGGAACGCTTTCAAATTCTGATCGGTAACCTTTTTGTGTGACGAAGAGTGGTAGGGGTAAACACTGTGTCGGCTAGTGTGTTGATAACACCGATTCTCGTCCAATCACCGAAGTTACGAAATGCCGGGCGCGGTCATTATTTCGATGGGTGAGACCGCCTGGGAATAATACCGTATGATGTTGGCTTTCTGTTGTACTTTTTCTAAAGAAGATTTCACTTAATTCGTGTGGTCACACGCACATACACACTTTTTTACACTTCTTGCAACTTTTGTTCAGTTTTATCTCAAATAAAAGTGTCATAGAAATATATGAATTCATCTATAACATATTATTGGTATTCAGCTGTAATTGAATATTTTGTACCTTATATTTATTTAATCGGTGTAATAAGAGATTGGTTAAAATGGAGGAAACATGAGAGACTTACAAGAATAAATAATCTACCTGAAGATCCAACGTTTAAGCATTGGTAATGTATTTTTTCTTGTAGTATTTTTATTTATACGTATATGAGAAATATAAAGATGTTTCAAAATCAAGTAGGTAGGTAGGTATTGCATTTTTATTCATATACTACATTTCCATGAAAATAACTCCTTACAGATATACCTATAACATATATAAGAGAATCGGGTCCAAATCGATTATTATCGTGACAGACCACTTTCGCTTCCTAAACGAATCGATCTTACGAATGAATCGGCACCGTTTCCGGTTTTGTAAACTAGATACGATAATTAACGATAAAACGTTAATTTTGTAGGATAAATACTTAGACGTTAATATTTATGGATCCATATAAATTTTTGTATGTTATTAATTTGACGGGTTATTCGGAAATATATGTATTTGAACTTATTAATTAAGATGTATTCAAACTTATAAGTCGTTCATATAATCGTATTTTATATTTTATAACTAGCGTGTTGTACATTTTGAAACTTATTTATTTTGTTAATAAATGTAAAAACGTGTAAAAGCTAAATAGTAGGTACCTACATATATCGTTTCCTAAAAAAACTCGAGTGACATGACTGAACGGCTAAACAGATTTTGATAAGGTTTTATTATTAAAATTTAAGCAGAGAACTTTTACGCTTTTATATTGAGACTACACATTGACGATAAAATTTGACAGAGATATAGTCTATAAAAGGGTTAAGTAGTAATGTTAAGAAATTACAATAGTTCCCATGAACGATAAAACTATTTTTAACGGGAACAAAACACAAACTAGTCACGGGCAATAGCTGATCTTCTATATACATTTTTTTATTATTTTTAATAAAGGAAATGTAATGTATTTCAACATAAAATAAAAATATTCCAACTAATTTAGCATACAATTATTCCAACTAATAAACGTTATTGATTTAAAAAGAAAATAATATCAGAGGTGGTGACGACGAGTTAAATTTAAATTAAAAAGTTGAAAAAAAAAATACCTACAGAAAAACGTGACACATGTATCCGAGCCAATCGGGCGTTTGTTGGGTCCGGACGCCCCGCCCAGCGGTAACTTTTCCACATTTCGCATCCCAAAAACACATTTTACTATTTCACTCGACACGCGTTTCGATACAAAACTTTTCCATAACTTTCTCGCTATACTCCAAAAAGTTATAAAAACTTTGTTTACCTTGCCAAATAACTATATATTTAATTAGCCCTGTCTACAGTTTTGAATAACTGCGCAAATATTCGATATTTAAAAAAAAATAACAAAAATTTGTAAAAGGAATATAGCAAAAAATTTGTATCTTTTATCAACAAAAAAAAAATGAAACTAAAATTATAACATGATTCATGTTATACGATGAAATAAATATAACAACATCTTTACAGTAATAATAATGTTAAATTAAAAAAGGACACTTACAAAATTCAAAGAGTAGCAGAACAGTAGTTAGATGTTTCGATTTGTTTTCGTAGCTGCGACGTTGTTAATTAGTCCGCGCTCGCTGATTCATCACTTTATAGCGTCTCAACGGCTACTCCCGAGCCGATAGTTACTTATAACACTTCAGTTACGTTATAATTAACGTTATCCAATACAGTGTACCAAACAACACCACTCGGTCCGAACCACGAACGCACTCGAAAAGTTTGAATTCGGAACGTTGACAGAAACGGCGCGCGTAAAACGTTATTTTTTCCTAACAAACTGTCAAACGGAACGCGACAAAAACACAAACACAACCGTCCACGTCAGTCCCCTGACGTTCACTAGCCGCGACTCGCCGTAAGTCGAGAAGAAGGCAGCGGTCTCGAACAACACGCCTTTCGTTCGTCTCGCTCTAACGTGATAATACCCGCCCGAACATTTTTACGGTTTACCCGGCTCAATTCAATTCAACTCAACTCAATGATATTGTCGTGGCGCGAATGCCTTCGAACTGGACGTTAGAGTGAGACATATAGCATTCGGCTAACGTCAGACGCCGCATTTAAATATAATTATATACATTTTAATTCGAATTGCATACATTGTTCTTATTTCGGAGATAGTCTCGTCCATATAATGTTTACGTTGCGTTCGTATTAACCGAGATAATGCGTTCGGGAAAGCGCAATAGAACCTTAATCTTGGTTGAAGACGCAGCAGTGGGCACCGGTATGTCTGTTTCCGTCGCGCCACTATCGTCCGGCGTGTTCGGAGGCCGCGAGCGAGAGAGAGGTCCGACACGCGATAGGCGTTGCCGTTTCTCTCGGCACACTCTTCTGGGTGTGTAAAGTTTTAGGCCGAAACGTGTAAAAATGCATCTTGGAAAAAAAAGTTATGTATTTAAAAAAAAAGAAGCTTAGTGCGGCGCGGTGGGGGACATTAATGCCGGGTGGTGGCGCGGATGGCTTTTTTCGCATGCTGTATTTTCGGGGGCGATCGCGTAACTGGACAATGCATTACCGAGTCGCGCTCGACGTTTCCAGCGCATCACTCCAACGGTCCATTTCATTCGGAAACCAAGTAAATGTTAGGCACGATGGGTCTTATAGCAACTGAATCAAATAATTTAAAAGTACATTAGGAATGTAATGTTTTAAAAATCTCTCACGTAGATATTCCCCATAAAAAAAGAACATTCGCAAGTAACTCAGAAAAGCGTTGAATATGCTTTACATAAAAAGTGTACATTACAATGATGATTGTAATTGTACATATTCTATACTTGTAGTTTAAAGTTTAAAACTTCTATGAACACAACGGAAAAAAATACACGACACGAATCAACTACATTGATTGTATTATAGACACGTACGAGATTCTAAGTAAAAATGTTCGACAATCTATTTCTCTAAAGTTTTGAATCTGTTGCGTATAAAATACCCTTTTAATAAAAGCGTACAAAATAATTAATATATACATTATGGTACATTGTTGCATTTAAAAAAAAAAACACATGTTAAAGTCTTAAAATAGTGTATCGTGGCAAATGTTAAAACTCAAGTTAGGCGAAACTTCTTTATGTAAATTGAAGTTGCCATAACTTTTTTTTTGTGGTAAAAACATTGTCGGACAAACTTTCTAAGATGATTCAAAGGGGGTTGACTATTAAGTAAGTGCCTACTAGAACAAGACTATGGCTACACGGATACAAGACAGCGGTAACCATTGCTTTCCGTCTTATAGTATCTTCCTGTGAGGGACAGCAGCTGAGATAGACACCATATTTATATTACAAAAACGAGCAGTACAAAAAGAACAAGTATCAGAAATTCTTATTTAATTAAATAAGATTAGAATAGAATAAGATTAATAAGAATTAAATTCTTATTTAATTCTTAATTCTGAAATCCTTGATAATTGAATGTATGTTTGCAAGAAGTTAAGTAGCCTAGATTTTGTAAACGACCTCCATTATTTGATTACTAGAATTGAACATAAATTAGCCATTATTATAGGGTTAGTATGATTACATTAAGTTTTAGGTAATAGTATTAACTCCTAGAATAAGGTCTTATATCCAATTACCGATTTGCCGCAATGTAAGCTTAAGCACAATGTCATTCAGCACAACTAAAAAAAAAGAGTGTGTGTGTGTACTTATGTACACGCTTTAGAAGTTATACTTCTTTGGCATAACAACATATAAATCTTTTCAAAAATTTCATTTATCGCCTTATTCTACGTTTGTAGAAAAAACGACAATAACAATAGAAAAAAGGTATTTAATAAATACGTACTTTTTTTGAATAAAATGTTG
The DNA here is from genome assembly GCA_035772565.1 of Antheraea assamensis. NCBI lineage: Eukaryota > Metazoa > Arthropoda > Insecta > Lepidoptera > Saturniidae > Antheraea > Antheraea assamensis. Next base: position 920,040 of record JAQQSE010000152.1, read on the forward strand.
ACTATAGCTAACTTCAGGGTGTCAGTTTTACGTGACGGTGTGCGCGCGCATCGTAACAATTTACTCTCATCAGTTTTCCCTAACGCACGAAAAGAAGTATAACTTCAAAAACTCGGTTGACAAATAGAGAAGAAAAAGGTGCTGAATTGTTTTATCTTCACCTATTTATACACATACCTACTATATATGAATAATCGACTGAAGCTTGAGTGATACTGGTGGAAAAATGATAAATTTTCACACAAACTTTCATTCCCTTCTTCATCACTTTAAGGTGTGAATATCGAAAAATCTTTCCTCAGTGCCCACCCAAAAGTGCAAAATGAACTTGCATGCAAATTTATATGGCCCTAGACCCAGTAGTTTGGGCTGTAAGTTGATATATCCAACAGTCCGAACATACTCCTTACTACATATCCACATATTTTTGGCCATACCAACTACGACAGTTAATACTGTATATAATAGCCCTCTAGTAGGTATGCATAGCTAGATTATATAATGGAATATCGTGCACAAATAACAATACTGATATATTTTTTTATACACTCGGTCAATATAAGCACTCTTTACTCGCTAACGAAATATAAACGTGTGTACCTGTTCATGATACCTATATTACTTTTAAATATGCGTTTAACTGGTAATTACAATTAGATTGCTTTTGCGATTGTGTTTCTTTTTTTTAAATATATTATAGAGGGCAAACGAACAGGTGGGTCACCTGATGGTAAGTGATCACCGCCGTCCATAGACACTAGCAGCACCAGGGGAGTCGCAAGTGCGTTGCCGGCCTTTTAAGCATGTGGGCCTCCGGCACTCTCACTGACCGAACGAAACGCAACAGTGCAAGCACTGTTACTTCATATCGGTTTTCTGTGAGAGGGTGGTACTACCCCGGGCGAGCCGAACCATTCATGCTGAAACCAGTAATAGCTTCAGCGTAGCTCTACCACCTACAATATGTATGTTTCCTTCATGTATGTATATGTCATGTAGATATACCTGTCATCGTCATGATTACACTGTAATTATATATTGGAATTAACAATGAGTAATTTTACCTAAATGTAATCGGTATGCTAAATACATATAATAAATAAATCTATACATGATTTGTATAACATGAAAACTAACGAGAATGTTGCAGAATTATGATTTGAAAATAAACCGATATATATGACTTCGAACTATAGACAACCTGATGAATATTCCATTATTACATTTAACAAAGCAAACCGATTGAAAGACAACAAAAGTAACAAAAAAAAAAAAAAATTCACTACCACACTTCTATATCTTTAACACGATAGTTCTGTACAAAAAAAATGCCATTGTCGGTCCATATATCGAGGATTGATACCGTACTATCACCATTCGATCGGCCGCTTTGAAAGTCGATAGACGTAAGTGTTTCTCGAAGAAGACATTTTTTATGATTTTCGTTTTATTATAACTCGTCACTATCTACTTCTGTAAATATCAATCGTTCATATGGAAATTGGTATACGTAGATATTTTAATATTTTCGCGAATGCAAACAATCACTACATACATAAAGCAAAGTCGCTTTCTCTGTCCCTATATCCCTATGTATGCTTAAATCTTTTAAACTACGCAACGGATTTTGGTGCGGTTTTTTTAGATATAGTCATTGAAGAGGAAGGTTTATATGTATAATAACATAAATTAAATAGTGGAGAAATACTGTTATTTTGGAGGTTACTCCAAATTGAACGCGTGTGGGCCACGGGCAGTAATGAATAAATCAAAACTACTGGATCGATTTTAATCATTTTTTCAGTGAATGACATAGGCTATATATTTTACACCCGTGCGGAGCCGGAGCGGGCCGCTAGTTTATTATAAGAAAGAGCAAGTATAACGGATAAATGCTTGCGATGCAACATAAATGCACGTGGAGATACATGTGTAGCTTATACTTTGAAGTAAATGTTACGTCCAATAATCATAAGAAATTGGCTAAAAGTCTATATATAATCAGAAATCAATTGCCGTCTATATGTAAGCGCATGACTTCAGAACCGCTGCACACCAATTCGATTAATTAATTTTATGTTGTAAGTGTTGTCATGAAAAGGTTTTTTTTTTACGAAGGGGAACGTTAGAATAATCGTACTGGAATATGAAAAATTTGGGTTTAAAAATCTCCATATAAAAAAAGTGAGTGAGATAGTCGACAATGCGAGATATTCAAAAACATTCGCATGGTGGTAGGGTTTTTTCTAAGTCCGCCTGTCTTCTCCCACCCTGAAGTTGCAAGTCTGTCGCCAAACACCCTTTGCTTGGTGTGTTCCGGCAGGTGCACTTGAGAGACAGTCTCAATCTTAGTTTGTCGTGACTACCATCGTAGACCACACCATCATTTAACATCAGATGAGACTGTGGTCATACGCTAACCTTATATAGTATTAAAAAAAATAACAAAATTGAGTAGTTAGTACATCCGCGCAAAGTTGGGGCCGGGCCACTAGCTTAGAATAATTATTGATTAATAAAATGGCAGTAGAAAGTAATAGAATATTTTCGATTTTACAAATGAGTACCTATATAGGTATAGTTAATCTAGAAAGTTCGAAAAGAATTCTAAAGTTTTTAATTTAATAAAAAAATATTAACCAGTCGCCTCTAACTCATACTGATTGGGATTTAGTATAGTCGTTAAAAAGTTAAAGAGAAATATAAAAAAATTATAACACTTTCTACTAAATTATGAATACTCCAAATCGAATGCAATTAGTTACTATTTTATTCTCTCTCTCTCTCTCTGTCTCTCTCTATCTGTCTTTGCAAATTCCTCATCAATTTTTAATTAAAACGAAAACTTCAGCGAACTAATAAATACTTGGGCTGAGAGAGAGACGCTCGAGATGGATCGAAATCGCAAAAATGATGAGTTCGAAATTAAAGCTATTATTCGATTAGAATCTTTGGCTAATAATTACTGAAAGCATCAATTTACTCAGTGAGTTTTAATTGCGCCTCTCTATATATCATTCGAAATGAATACAATTATATTTTTTATTACGATGTTTTATTAGAAAAATCAACCTACAATTTTACCCGCAACGCATTCAGCGACTATGTCTCTACGTAGCTGGTAGCAAATTGTTTTAATATTATAACTAGTTGTAAAGTTACTTTATGTCAAAACTTTTTACAGTTTTGTATTTAAAATTGTAGTAAATATTTTTTTTTATATTATAGGGGGCAAACGAACAGGTGGGTCACCTGATGGTAAGTGTTCACCGCCGTCCATAGACACTAGCAAGACCAGGGGAGTCGCAAGTGCGTTGCCGGCCTTTTAAATATGTGGGCCTCCGGCGCTCTCACTGACCGAACGAAACGCAACAGTGCAAGCACTGTTACTTCACGTCGGTTTTCTGTGAGAGGGTGGTACTACTCCGGGCGAGCCGACCCATTAATTCTGAAACCAGTAATAGTTTCAGCGTAGCTCTATCACCTAGAGCACAGGCCTACCAAGAACAAGCAACGCCATCTGTTCTCTCTATTGTAACTAGCCTAGACGACAGTTTTTTTTGTCTACTCTGTGCTCGCGCGTCATTCACTTAAAGAGTCTTGTAATAAATTTCTTATAATATATTTACTTTAAATTAAGCTCTAGCTCAGTTGTTTCATTTCCACAAAAATTTCACAGCAAACCACGTCTGCCTGAAAGAGTTCCACTACAGGGTCATATCATAGGCCTCTTACCGAAAGAAGGTATGGGCATAACCACCACACCAGCTCTCGTATTGATGATTTCAAGCTCCGAGAAATCCACAGTTCTATAGTGTCCCGCATACGGCAGTACTACAAGAACATTTCCTAGGTCCACGTTCCCTCACAATGTTTCTCTTCACCGTCAGCCGATAGCGTTACCAATTTATATGTATTAATGTATGCGAATTCTGAAAAATTCATTGGTACTTTGAAAAACTTTAAATCAGGGACGAGTGGCCTCTGACATGTGGACTTATTAACCTCTCAGTAACTGGATATACAACACACAAATCGATAATTTTAAATGTATGTAAATAAGAATACTAATAATTTACATATTTAAATCTATCTATAACTATGCTGATATTGATGGAAATTAAGATATGTTCGAAATATGTTATTACTGTTCGCGTACTGTTTTTTTTCATTCTATTTAGTTTGCATTGACTATTGATAAGGATGGAATAACCTATTTAGGCTAGATAAATGTATTTCAACTTTGTGATAGTCGAGATTATTCTAGAACCATCTATTAGCAGTATAATGTTACAAGCAAGACAACCCGAAACTTGCACAAGTCAAAAGAGAATCCTCTTTTTCTTTTCTCTTTATTTACGTGTATGCTGTGTTCACATCTAGAAGAGTGCAATCATCGCATGATTTGTTAATATTTGCTAATTTCTAAGTTATACCTAGATTGTAGTCAGTTTTGTGGACCAATAAAAAAAAAACAAAAAAAAAAAACAGATTTATCATTAAGTGCTTAGTGATCGCGATTCAGTCAGGTACAGGTCCCGATATTTCCGAACACCCTATTTGATACAGGATATACTCCAGCTGATAATAGCTGACCTAACACCCGGTTCTGTAACTCTACCATAGTTTTTTTTTATACTTTTAAAAAGCTTTTGACCACAACCTCACCTGATCGATCATGGACGATGTGGTCTAAGATGGTAAACTCGCTAAATCTAGTGACTAGGTCTCAAGTACCTACAGCTGCATGAATACACTCATAGGTTCTTGACGACAGATTTTGAACTTAACTGTGGTAGTTACACAGACAGACTTAGAAAAAGTCGTACCACCATGTTATGATTTCATCCGGATTTGAATCTACGTCCAACGACTCGGTGTCGGAACACGCTAACCAGTAAGCCATCATCGCTTTTTTTTTCGAACTGACCACGCTATGGCCTTCTACAGCTTCACCGGACTACTAACAGGAGTGCTTAAGGCATTCACTTGATTTTGTCAGCCATCAACTTGAGGGCGCATAGTGCGCTCCGGCTTTTTTTTTATATTATAGGGGGTAAATGAACAGGTGGGTCACCTGATGGTAAGTGATCACCGCCGTCCATAGACACTAGCAACATTAAGGGAGTCGCAAGTGCGTTGCCGGCCTTTTAATATATGTGGGCCTCCGGCGCTCTCACTGACCGAACGAAACGCAACAATGCAAGCACTGTTACTTTACGTTGGCTTTCTGTGAGAGGGTGGTACTACCCCGGACGAGCCGACCCATTCATTCTAAAACCAGTAATAGTTTCTTCGGCTTGAACTGTTGCATCGGATCCCGGATGTAACTAAGCTAAACGAAGGTAAGCTATATATTCCTGTATACGTCAGTAAGCTGTACAATTTCACTTGTATAACTCACTGATAGGGTCATCGTCGCTTCTGTTTGCTTTACTATCTCGTTTGGTCACGAGGCTGTTTTGGGTGTCTGAGATATTTCCTCGACATCATGTACACCAAGACGATACATTGCTACTTGATGCAAATCATGTTTTTAAACTAAAAAACATCCAATCAAAGAAACATTCGTGTACATCTAACATATAAACAAAGTCTCAAGAAGTCAACTGTAACGATAAGTGCATATCTTTATAATAGATGTATACCTTTATTGGGCGTCTTCTTATTGTAATTCCGCTTAGCATATGATATTCACAAATAAATAGGGATCATTGAAGATTTAAGGTTGTTTTCGCTTGGGAAGATAATGACTGGAACTTTCCAAGCGTTTCCTAATAATAACACTGCAAACCGATCATGGCATGGCGGTAGAGCATTTTCGATTTATATCTATTTAATTTAAGATTTAAGATCTTGGAAACGGCTAAAGGCGAATTGAAAGAAAACTGAAAGGTTTATTTATTCTCTCGACAAATTATGAAGAAAAATTAAACAAATAAGGACAAATGGTCGTACTATATATACAGTTGTCGTGCATCTTTTTGACCGCTGTGAATATAGCTGTAAGTTCGATTTTCCACGTACTATAGTGAAGAGTGTAATACAAAACAAAGTATAGGTCGTGGTGGTCTAGTGGTTTGACCAGTGGAATATCGACTCGAAGTCCGCAGGTTCGAACCAACCAGCATGTACCGACGAATTTTTCGGAATTCGCGTACATTTACTAATTTAAATTGGTAACATTAACGGCTGACGGTGAAGGAAAACTTCGTGAGGAAACCTGAACCTGAGAAATGTTTCTTGTTAGTACCATATATATGGGAAAATATAAAAACTTTAGATTTCTCAGAGTTTGAAATCGCCAATACATCGTGGGCTGACGTCGTGATTATAGCGCATACCTTCCTTCGGGAAGAGGTTTATGGCCCTATAGTGGATCTCTAACAGGCTGATGATGAAAGTAAAAAAAAAAGTATTATTATAGGAGTCTAAAATTGTCATTTATTTATCTTTAAGTTGTCTTCTACGTATTTATACATAAATTAGTGTTCTCCGCAGCTATACTTAAAGCGTTGAAAAAGTTTGGTGCGTACTGTAAGAATATACCTATTTATTATTATTATCTACAAAAAGATATATCATAAAGTTATTTTCATTTGGTTATTAAAAAAAAATGATTTCATTATTATTTTTAAATACTCCCGCTAAAACATTTTCTTGGCGTTAGATTGACGTGAGACATTCCAAACAAAACTATTATCCTCCGACATGGATACGTCAAAATGTAAATGTCGGAACAATGTTTCGGAAGTTGTGACGTCATACGATGTGATTGGAGCGTCGTTCCTATGACATAAAGAATGAATTATTATTTGTTTTTTCTTTAATTATTAGAAAGTTATTTTTAACTAATAAAGTTTTTTTTTATATTATATTTTCTCATAATTGCTTTAACTACTCAATAAAAATTTCACATACTTAATTTCCATACATCTTTACTAAGGGTATAACTCAATTCATTCTCTTAACACGGCTTCATAATGTAAGCAAAGGTCCGAGAGCGGCAAACTAACACAATTACAGGGCGGTCCTTTAAACAGTCTTGACAAACACACTATAACTTGTCTATGCGAACTGCGATCGTAGTCTAGCGGTCTAGGGTCTATAGTGTGCACTCATGTCTATACATTAAATCACTTTAATATTGTTTTTGAAGTGAAACTTTTTGTGTAACGAAAAGTGGTGGGGTAAACACTGTATGAGCAGAGTGTTGACAACACTGGTTCTTGTTCGATCATCGAAGTTAAGTAACGTCGGGCGCGGCCAGTACTTAGATTGGTGACGGCCTGGGAACACCGAGTAACGTTGGCTTTTTGTTATATATTTTTTTTTCATTGAAATGTTTCACTTCTATCGTGTGTCCTTACGATACACTGTTTTTTTTATTAACGAAATAAATAAGTCCCTATAGTATAGAGATTTTTTATAAAAACAAAAATGCTTTAGTCCGCGTCTTCGCTGGCGATATTTTGACATGTATCTGTGGAAAATGTAGTTCATTTACAATTTAAGGTACTCTGTGTTCTTTTTTGTAATCCTGATAATGTATATACATGATAATCGGTAGAGTAGTTAGGCGTGAAATCGTAACAGACAAACATACTAACATTCGCACCTACATCGATGGACGTGGTGCCCGAACAAGCTAACCACTGAGCTGTCAACACTTCAAAATAACATAAACTTAAAAACTCTACCTTATTCTAATATATACCATTTACGAAATGTAAAAACGACCGGCTACATGTGACCGGGCGAACGTGTCACGTGACTCGCAACGTTACGCCTTCAAATAATTCCATCAACTTGAGTGCCTGTTACCGCACCGTTCATAGTTATTTAATAACCACTAAACTGTACAGTATCTGTAACACGTTTCACTTAACATTAATTTGTCCGCACAAATACACTTTGAAAACAATTGTCCAATATTTTTAAACTACACCGTAGTCATATGATGATATACTTGCTGGTTGATATTATTAGCATTTGACAATCGAAATGAGTTTATATTATTGGTAAATATATTCTACTTGCATTTTCCCCTTTTTGTCTAATAAAACTTTTTGACCGCTATGAAGGAGATGCGTAAAACACAAATTTAGTTACCAAGGGGACGCGGATGAGGTAAAACAATCAAAATCAAAAAATACTTTATTCAATTTAGGTCCTAAGAAGGCGCTTATGAACGTCAAAACTACCACTGGACCGGAAAACATCCCAGTCATCGAGAAGAACCGGCAAGAAACTCGATCGGGTTTATCTTTTTAACATACACTTATATATTTAAAATACGTTATACGTTACAATCGTTTTAGTGGATGCACAGAGAGGAGTCAATTCCAGACATCACCATCGTTCATATAATGATCCACTCTATAATAGCCCTTTGAGACCAAAACCCGTTTAACATGGCACTTAAACTTATAGTCTGGCAAATCAGTAATATGCTTTGGGACTTTGTTATAAAACCTAACACTATTACCTAAAAAACTGTTACTGGTTTTACTGAGTCTAAAACATGGAACGACCAGTTTGTCACAGTTTCTAGTCTTTCGATCATGCCTGTGTTTTACGAACTCAAGCTTTTCAAAGTTTTTGCCAACATACATTAAATTATCTAGAATGTATTGGGAACGCAGAGTTAAGATACCAAATTTTTGAAACTTAGACAATAAATAATTAAATAAATAAAGGTGAAGAAGCACCGCCCGCGTGCGTTCCTCGCCCCCTATTACACCCATGCCGACACGTGATTTAGCGTGCGTTCTAGTTGCAGTACAGTCGCGTTCAGATTAGTTACGTTGTTGTTATTTACATAATATTGTTATTTTCTTTTTCTACATATACATCTTCTATAAATAAATATCTTCCTGTTTGTTTTTAACTGTGACTATGTTTAATATTTCGTGACTGGCTGATTCAATCCTGGTTGGGATCAACTTGTGTTTCGTTCATGACATCTAAATATCCGTTTTCATCAAATTTAAGGCCATCCACGTATTAGCATACGAGTATAAGTACTCGTATATACGAATTCTTAATATTATATTAACATTTTAATATTTCTGGCATCTTAAATTTCGAGATGAAAATGATATCAGTCGATACCACCAATTTCATTGTTTTACCGTGAACATTCACCAACAATAAGTTGTTCTCTTCCCTAAGTTTCAAGAATTCGGTATCTTAACTCTACTCTCCCAATACATTCTTGATCATTTAATGTATGTTCGCAAAAAATTCGAAAATCTGAATTTCGTAAAAGGCCGGCATGATCTTAATACTAGAAACTATGACAAACTGGTCATCCAATATTCCCGACTCAGTAAAACCAGTAACAGTTTTTTAGGTCATAGTGTTAGGTTTTATAACAAAATCCCAAAGCATATTAACCGATTTGTCAGACTATAAGTTTAAAGCGACATGTCAAGCGGGTTTTGGTGTCAAAGGACTATTACAAAATAGATCAATATGTGAACGATCGTGATGTCTGGAATTGACTCCTCTCTGTGCATCCACTAAAACGATTGTAACGGTATTTTAAAGGTATTTTAAACATATAAGTGTATGTTAAAAAGATAATCCGGATCGAGTTTCTTGCCGGTTCTTCTCGATGACTGGGTTGCTTGTCTGAACCGGTAGTAATTTTGACGTTCATAAGCGCCTTCTTAGGACCTACATTGAATAAAGTGTTTTACTTTTATTTTGATTTTGCATACTAATATTTTTTATGTTACCAATTGTAAGAAGATCCATTGTGAGTATAGATTTGTCCATATAATATATAATGATATAAAAAATAATAGCCGAACGTATGTTATCGCATCACTTTAGAACGGGTGCGCACTTATTTGGATTATTTTTGTTTTTGTTGTGTTTGTAATTGTCAGGACAAGGTTTGTATGAAAAATTATCACGAAAAGACATAAGAAAAAGTAAAAAATATAATTTCCATATTTATGTGATTGTGTAAAGGAGATAGAACGGAGGAGGTCTTAAAAAAATTTGACAGAATTTACAGGTTTTACACAATCTGCAGACGTTTTCCGTCACCGAAACCTCCGGTTTATTAGCAAGAATTCAAACTACGTCAACCGATACGGTGTTTGAACCCGCTAACCATCGAGTCATCCAAGCTATATCATAGCTTGAGCCATATTACTAAAGCACACGAAGTCACCGGTGATTGCTATATTCGAATAAAAATAACTGGCAACAAACAGTGAAGATTCTAAATCAATCAAAATGTTTACAGGAAAAATAAGTCCACCTTCCGATTCATCAATAAACCGACGGTCGCGATACAAGAATAAAACAAAAGTGGACGGTTTAAAGAAACTGGGCTAAGGAAATACGAGCGAAACTTCGTGTAATATGTATAGAGGAATGACGTCACAACTTCAAATCCGGCCAACTTGCCGCGACTGATACTTGCAAATTCGGTTAATAATTTATCCATCCAAGGTCTTAATTACGTGTCTCGCTAAGATCGCTATCGACTACAATGAAATTGTAGATTTTTTTTTTTTATATATTATAGGGGGCAAACGAACAGGTAAGTCACCTGATGGTAAGTGATCACCGTCGTCCATAGACACTAGTAACACCAGGGGAGTCGCAAGTGCGTTGCCGGCCTTTTAATATATGTCTATATATATATACATTTCTGCTATATTATATGGAAAGCTTTTTGTGTTGATAAATTTATACATTTAATTGAAGAAAATAATTATTGTATTTTGACTATTTCTTACTTTTTATAGAGTTAGTTAGACTCGGGATATTCGGTGACAGTCCAAGCCGAGGCGCACCGTGCGCCCTTGTGCTGGTTGCCTATATACAATCGGGTGAGTGCCTTAAGCGCTCCCCTTAGTAGTCCGGTGAAACTGTAGCGGCCTTAACCAGCCAGCCATGCAGTCAGTTCAAAAAAAAAATTAAAAATTTTAATAAATTAAAATTGTCTTTGATTAATGCAAATTGTAATAAATTTTTTCAAATTTTCTCTTCTAAGTAGAAAATTTACAACATTTTTTGTCTGAATTATTAATTTCTATGCGAGTCATTATGTTATATACATATATTTATGACTCGGAAAAGTTTTTATTTTTCAGGAGCACAATCGTCAGGGTGTAGTTGACAATATTCATTGGCAGACGAATTATTCCAACTCAGTTCTTAGAGTACCTACCAACCAGTAATGAGTGGCTCCAAGACTGTGGTCCTATTAAGATTGGTTATAGCTTTAAATGTGTTTCATTACCACAATGTTCAATGCTTAATGCAGTAGCGAAACGCAGCTGACATAAGCTGTCATGCGTGACATACTCGTAAAAAAGAGTTGGAGCGACAACATCTTGTGTGTGTAAAAAGCCGTTAAAACGCAAAATCGATTCTCATCGCGTTATTTCCTCAAAGTGGTAGCCTGAATCTCTATCGGTGGATTACAACAGGTGCTGGAGCAGTCCAAGGTACGTGGTGCATTGTATTTGCTACAGCCCAAATTGAGTATTGAACAACAACTATCGCAACGCTATTTTACCCAGAGTAGCCAGGCCACCAAGCTACGGTGCGAAAGCTACAAAATGAGTGGGTGACCTTTGACTTTAGAGTGACCCGTTCATACTATAAAAATATTGATTAATATTATATCAATAGCAATCAAGTAATTGCTATGACAATATATAATAAGTCTATGTATTAGATCATTGTCTACGGCGCGGAGTCTGGGTCGGAGCTAAAAATTAACTAATCCAATACAAATGTGATGGAGTGGTGTTTCATTCGAATGTTACCGACTAGTTCGGATATGTTTATTTATATACTGACTCAAATAATTATAGAATACAAGTGACCTCTCCCACGGTCTCATTCGCGTTGAAATTATCTTAGTGTTTTTTTTTTTTTATATTATAGGGGGCAAAGGAACAGTTGGGTCATCTGATGGCAAGTGATCACTACCGTCCATAGACACTAGCAACACCAGGGGAGTCGCAAGAGCGTTGCCGGCCTTTTAAATATGTGGGCCTCCGGCGCTCTCACTGACCGAACGAAACGCAACAGTGCAAGCACTGTTACTTCACGTCGGCTTTCTGTGAGAAGGTGGTCCTACCCCGGGCGAGCCGACCCATTCATGCTGAAACCAGTAATAGCTTCAGCGTAGCTCTACCACCTACAGTCCTCGTGAATCGTTTTGTCTGAATATAGCCGTAAGTTCGGAATTGCACGTTATATAGTCAAGAGTTTAATGCAAAACAATGTTACATATTATGTATATGTATTTATACATAAATTTGTGTTCTGTGCGACTGTGTTCGGAGCGGTCGAAAAGTTTGGCGCGAACTGTAATTCGGTTTATACAACACAGCATACGCCGAGATAGCTAGCTGCACTTGAGAGCCAGTCTCCCTCTAGGTTTAGCGTGACTTACCATCTTAGACCACATCATAATTTAACATCAGATGAGATTGTGGTCAAGCGCTAACCTATAATGAATAAATCTAAAAAATATTTTCAAATTTAATTGCACACTTATAGTTATGTGTGGGTTAATTTAAACCTTTATATTCATAACGTATATAGTGTATGTATTATTCTGATTTATTAGCTATATTACTGTATATTGATCTAAATCTGTTCAATAGCATTTTGAAGTTATACTTCTTTTGGCGCGTTGTTATAAATGATGAGAGTAAATTTTTACGATGTGCGCGCACACCGACGTGAAAAACCGACACCCTGAAGTTAGATATAGTCGACATTTTATTCAAAAAAAGTATGTATGTATTAAATACTAGAATAAGGCGAAAGATAAAATTTTTGAAAAGATTTTGATCTTGTTACGCCAAAGAAGTATAACTTCTAACGCGTGTACATAAGTACACACATACTTTTCACATGAATGGAATGATAAAAATCCATCCAATCTCACGAATTTATTACTAGTTTGACGCACACCCGCTTCGCTGCGTATTCCATAAACGTGTAATTTAAATGTACATTGTAAAGATTACACAATATTTTCCTTTACCGTTAGTCGATACTATTACCAATTTAACTAAGTAAATGTATGTGAATTCAGAAAAATTCACCTCTCGACCAATTCGAGCCAATCGACCGTCATGACTTTTTGTTTTTATATAGATAAAAAAATATATCCTTATGTGCATGAAACGCTAAAGGCGGCTTGACTTTTTCCGATTCTTTCAACATTTATCATTATATTTCAACCAATCTACAAAGAAAACCTCGACAAATTATGTACCTAAACAATCCCCGTAAATTACTCTATCTATTGGCGAAGATCGCATTACAATCCGTTCAGTAGTTTTTGAGTTTATCGCGAACATCCAGACAGGCAGATAGGCGCGGCGGACGACTTTGTTTTATATTATAGAATATAATTAACATATTTATTATATCGTTTTTTTTTTGTTTGAATCACGAAAACACGAAAAGAAAGGGTGCCCCGAGTTATGAATAAATTATAAGGGATGTTCGCGCAGAAGAATATATATTTTAAGTGAAAAAGAAAAGAAAACTTTAAATCAACTTTAGAATCAGTGTAAAATAAGTAAGATTCTGAAGATTCTTAAATAAGCTATTCCGCATACTATTATAAAATTTACTGATGGTAGATATGTTTGCCTAGTCAAAGCATATTTAATCGAGGCATACCTAGTGCATTGCTGTCTCATTAGAAGACGAAGATTCAAGGAATAATGAACGAATAATCAATAAGATGACAATACAAAATTATTTTATATCATTTAAATATTTATATATAATTGAAGAAAAAACTCAAATTTAACTTTACAATATATATGTATATATATATTTAATAATAGCTAAGAAGGACAACAAACGAACAAAAAAAAATGCTAGTGAACCTCTCGAATCAGATTCGCAAGTAGTCATCCTCATGGCTACGACAGACCTGGAACCAGAGCCTGTGGAGGTGTAATATACGGATATATCTTACACAAGCGCGTCATTTGAATCCTTACCACACGTTATCGAAGAGTCAAATATCCACGTTTGACATCCATACGAAGTTAGGAAGTTGAAGTTATAGTGGTAGGTATCACAAAATAATCCCAAGGAGGGTTGATGTTAAGCGCAGGCGACCGGTAACAAAAATTAGGCTAAATCATACAGAATATATAATAGTCGCGCTCGTGGTAGTCTAGCGGTTTGACCGGTGGAATATCAGTTCGAACCCCGACATGTACCAAAGGATTCTTCAGATTTCTCGTAGATTTAATAATTTAAATTGGTAACACTATCGGCTGATGGTGAACGGAAAACATCGTGAGGAAACCTGACCCTGATTAATGTTCTTGTGGTACCACCGTATGTGGGGAAAAATATGGAAATGTTGATTTTCTCAGAGTTTAAAATCGCCAATACGTCCTGGGCTGGCGTGGTGATTATACCCATACCTTCCTTCGGGAAGAGGCCTATGGCCCTCGAGCGGGTCTCTTACAAACTAATAATGATACAGATGATAAACATGTTGTGCAGACCCCACTTAGGTGGGATAAGGATAAGAAGATGATGAGTTGAGATGAGTTTTTTTTTTTTTTTTATTTATTTATGACAAAAAAATATACATAAATTTACATAGTATGACTCTTCTCAGACTCTTCGTTAATATTCTATCATTCCTGTAATCCTATAATTATATAAATTAGCTAATTTGTATATAAAGAAAAAGTAGTGTGTACTTACGTACACGCGTTAGAAGTTATAACTTCTTACTTTCTAATCCTTACTGCTAATTGAATAAAACGTTGACTATAGCTAACTTCAGGGTGTCGGTTTTCTCGTGTCGGTGTGCGCGCGCATCGTAAAAATGTACTCCCAATGTACTCAATCCCTAACGCACCAAAAGAAGTATAACTTCAATAACTATATATAACAAATGATTTATATACAAATCTTATAAAACAACTGCTCTGAAACGTAACTGCCAATCAGATAAAACTCGGAACTTAAGGTTTCTCGTTCTTCTTCTTATTATTATAATAAACTGATTAATGACGGAGCCGTACAATTCATTATCGAAGCAAAACTGCCTTCCAAACAATAATGATAATGAGTGTAATTAATTATAGGAAGTTGGTTCAAGACGTAGTCGGTCTCGTGGGCGGGAGTCGTCGAATAAGGAAAATAGTTTACTGTGATAAATGGAGGCGGCTGTGCTAAATAATCCCTAACAGAATAGCTATATTATTAGCTCGGTTTTTCCCTGAAATATTCTGCTACTAGTATCTCCTTGCGTCAATCTACGTACCGTATGTCTTTTTCTATATCCCTGATAACATGTAAGCATAATTTCATAAAAATCGGTTGAGTAGTTAACGCGTGAAAGTGTAAAAACAAAGTCACTTTCATATTAATAATATTAGTTAGAATACTGTCATAAGTAGCAGCAGCAGACATCTAGAACAATCAATCCTTTTGTAGGTATCCCTGTAAAAATCCTGGCATCTTGATATAAATTTCCAATCGTGTAAACGTAGTTAAAATGTTAGTTTGTAATATAATACAGAAGACATCAGACACTCTAATGTTATATTTCAGATTTTTTTTTATACTTTATAGGTTAGCGTTTGACCATATACTCATCTGTTGTTAAATGATGATGTAGTCTAAGATGGTAGTGACGCTAAGCCTAGAGGGAGACTGGCTCTCAAGTGCAGCTGCCGGAACACACCAACAGGTGCTTGGCGACAGACTTTCAACTTGAGCGTGGTAGCTAGCCAAGCGGACTTAGAGAAAACCCTACCACCACTATGCTATGGTTTCATCACGATGTTTTCCTTCACCGAAAGCTCCGGACTCAGTTGCTAGGATTCGTACCTGCGTCCTTCGACGCTGTGTCCAAACACCCTACCAACTGAGCCATTATCGTTTCAAACAAGACCAAAATTATTCTCCTTAGGATAGCTTATGTGAATTCCACTGCTTTTTCTTTAGAGTGTTACTAGTTCGTATTGCAAAACGAAGTAACTAATCGTATGATATTTTTATGAAACATAATTCTTTAGAGTCGTACATAAAATACGGCACCAAAATTCTTTACTTTTTAGACTTCCTTCCCATCCTTTGTCAAGCTGTCACATTTTCTACAATCTCTCTCCCCCCTGTCAATATTACCTCACAAATGTCTCACTCGCACTTGTCCAAACATATATGTAAAATATTTATATATTTTCAAAAATGAAACAAATGCTTTTGTAACGTAATAAAAAAATTCGAGAGAAAAAATTGTAAATTTCTCCCCACCATAAGTGCAAACGTATTTTATGAACGTCCCTTTATGAAAGTTATACAAAATAAAACATTTAAATAGCAATGACACTTTTCATTCCAAATACAATTCGTATCGAAAAAGATTGACATGACTGAAAAAATAACACCATATCCATTTCTACGCTCTGCAATCACGACTGAACGTACTAAAACGGGGTGTCGGTGGGTAGGTCAGCTCGTTGTCGCGATACTGACGGCTTTAATAGTAATTACTTATAATTAAAATTCAAATGGATATATATATACTTATTGTTCTTTGATATTTTATCACTGTCATAAAATATCGAATGACGAAAATCGTAAGTAATATATTTTCACTGTAAACTTTATATGTAATTTAATATTCGATGGGATTGTTGTTGAACACTAGTGACAAAAAGTTCATCAAAAAGTTGGCAAATTACATATTAAAAATAATGTATATTGTGGGTAGTATGTACGAATAATGGTGATGAAATATCTATATTTTTGAAATAAATCTTTACAAAATTATTTTATATCCAAATATTCATTAAGGTGGTAAATCTACTTTGAATTTTGCCTACAGAAATACGACTACAGTTTACTACACTACAATTACTACAGCAAGTAATATTGCCATGAATTATTCCAGAATAACAGATAACAAATTATCGAATACGTTATTATTCTGCTATTGATTATCTGTTGCCCGATATTATTATTAACAAACGGCAATAATTGATGTTAACGCATTATTCGAATAAGAAAGCATTATACAAATACTAATGAGCGTGAAAGAGAGAGAGAGCAGTTCACATTGTTCACTCATTTCATTGTCGTCTCACGGTTACAAATTACAACAGTTCATAACAACAACTCATTTTAATATGTATACAGCGCTGAGAGATCGCGCTGCTGTGTACCTGTTTAAACAATGGTATAAACATAATAAAACGCTTTGATAACTTAAAAGTCTAATGCAGTCGGAACGAAACACCTTATCAACGACCACACACCTATTTTGAGATTGATTACAGATTACTTACCACTTCAAAGAAGACGCGTAACCGGACAATTGTCATGGTCGTCTTTTTGCGCACCATAAAAAAAATATATACCTTTGGTGACTTTAATACAATTTTCATATTACATTATTTAATTTATGAGTATAAGGTTTGTTCCTGGAAAGAGCTCGGACGCTCATTAGCCCCGCGGTATCGCTCATAAATACATTATTTCTGGGCGAGAGGTAACAACGGAAGGGTGCGCGCGGGGTGCGCGCCAGCCGGTTTGGTTATCGAATTAAAACTTCACTAGCAATAGTAAAGTCTAACAGCGTATTAATACACCATGTATAATTTGTGAGACTCGATAGACTTGTGCGTTTTCCATTTGAACGTATCGCTTATAATTCATTTGATTTTGGTTGTATTCAATATAGCAGCAATTAGTTGTGTGTAGTGTGCAAATTTTATTAGAACCTTCTTATTAAATATTTTATAATGTTATCCATAGCGCTTATCCATAATATTACCTGATATTAAATGAGGATGCCACCTAAGATGTAAGTACGTCAAATCTGGAAAGGTACCTCAAGGTATAAGCTTAATTGCCAGAACACACCTATAGATGTCAGGTGATAAATTTTCGACTTGAAAGCAGTAGCTAGATAGTCGGATGATAGAACAAGCCCTGACACCTTGTTATTATTTCATCATGATATATCCCTTCACCGTAAACTTTTATTTATTACAGCATTCAAATCCTAAGTCCATTGATGTGGTATCTGGCCATGTTGCTACTGTAATCAAACTATAGTATAATTTTATAATACTTAAAACAAAAAGCAATCAATCATAATACAATTAATTATTTATCACTGCTTACGACCTAATAAAATAGCGTGACAATACATTATTATAATTTAAAGCGTGTTGTGGAAAGCGGGCGGCGTGGGCGGGCGGCGTCGGCGCTGGGCGGGCGCGAAGGAGCGATCGAGGTAAGGGTACTGGCTACGTAATTAGATTTTCAAAGTCCGAATACACTGCTCGTACTTGTCTTCATAATAATGTTACCCGACCAACACTATTTGATACTTTAACATATATTTATTATTATAACAGTCTTTATGCTGGTGATTTCTATTTATAAACGATTTATACTTTTAATGTGACATAATTTTTATTAAAAAACTTTTATATATATTTGGATATATTTTTAGTCTCCGTCGACAATATTATCTTCATTCGAACCTGCATATACGATAATTCAATAATGTAGTGGAACATTATACAAGATTTGATTATTGCAGTCTATGAAGTATTAAATAAACACACTAGACTGATATTTAATGCACAAGCTTAGTGTTATACTAAATGAATATAATGTTTCGTGACAGCGGAAAGTTTGTTGCTACTTACAAAGTCTAGCTTACAACATCGGTCTTTCAGTATATTAATATAGATATAATGTATTCATATAGATATACGTTACTGTGAGAGGGCGATCTGATAGATAGTTTCGATTATGTTTTGTCTGCCATAAAACTCTCTTATTTTATTTTAAATTATTCTGGAAATTGTATGTTAATAATAACAATATTTTTTTTTTAAATAACAAAAAAAATCCACAAAATGATATTTTTTTAATTCTACGTTAAATATACATTATTTCAGTTAAAATAGAAACATTTGTCTAAAACAGATTGACTAAATTTTTAAAAGTATATTAATATATCAATTCAAGCATTTTTTATACCCTTCACATTTATTAAACAATAATATTAAAATTATTTCCATAATTTACTACTATCTATATAAATTGATTTCGTAAGAGCATCAATTATGTAGACTTACATTTTTATCATGATGACTAGCATTATTTACAATGAAACATTCATAGGTAGTATGAGCAATAATGTTAGAAACCTAAAAAAGATATTGCACTTATATAAAATGTCATGCAACTCCGATGATACCAAATAATATTTATACTTACCATAGAAATCTATATATATATAAGCGAAATACCACTGACTGACTCATCACGATTTCTCCGACACTGTATGCCCGATTGACTTGAAATTCATCATAGTTATTCCTTTTGCGACGTAGACGCTCACTAAGAACGGATTTTAGTTAAAACGTATCCTAAATACATTTTTCAGTTAAAATTAAATATTCTCCTACAAACACCGACAGTCCCTGACATTAGACAACCGTTGTTATAGTAACCAATAATATTATAACCGTGGTAACATGTTTATTTTTAGGGGTGTGCAAATAACGCTCGAATCGAACCGTATCGAATAATGATGTTAAAATCGAATTTTGAATTAAAAATTCGGTCTATTCCTATAATTTTAAAATAAGGTAGTATTATTACTCTAATAGTTATAGGAAAAGTCACAACATTTTTCACTATTTTATTAATTCAAATTAAGCTATCATTTAAGAATCAAAACTGAAATGTTTTGAAAAAGAACTTTAATTTACTATGCAATTCAGTTCTTCAATAATAAATTTCTATTCGTGAAAATATTTATTAAAAATATACTTTCTCCCTTAAATCTAAATAATTTTACAGAATTTCAATTTTAACAAAATGTTGATAGAAATAGCCGAATTACTTTATTAAAAAAAAAAAAAATATTTTTCTAATTTCATATTTTAACAGGTTTCTAGAACTTTGTGCTCTTATTTTTTATCACATACATAAAAAAATAGTTTTAAACTTTAGCGCCCTAAATTCGTTAACAACTAATAAGGTACAAACGCATAGCTTTTACTATATTGGAATATTTTATATGGTCATTTATAAATTAAGAAATCGATCATAGTTCATATAGGAAATTGTCAGTGCCGTATAAAAAAGACATTTTGAAATAAAAATAAATGACATTTAATTTCTTGAATTTGAAACTTTTACTTTTTCCCGCCACATTTTGGACAGAAATAGACATACAGCATTTTTTTATGCACTCAATGGCTGGTGTCGACTGGATGACGTCACTGGTTAATTCGTAACAATCTATAGTTCATGCTTATTTGACGCATAAATGAAACTATTTGAATAATCCGAATAGTTCGAATTATTCGTATGTTCAAATCGTAATTCGAATACTATTATTCGGTTCGGTTTGTTATCGATTAATGCGCATATTTGCACACCTCTATTTATTTTGTGTTCATTGAATTAGTAAGTTTTCATTAAAAAATGACATTTTAGGTCAGTATTGTTTAGAATTTTATATTTGCAATCTATAGATATAATAAAAATGAAGTGTCTATATATAATATTAAAATTTCTACTTTTTACTGACTGGATATGAAATTGTATAAGCAAGTTACTTATAGTAAAAATCATTTATTTTTATTTTATTTTAGACGGAAATTTTACTGGTAGAGAGCTGAACTTGGAGGCTATGTTATTTTAGACTAGCTGTGACCCGTGATTTTTTTCTGTTCAATATGAAATTTTTAAAGCAATTCGACCAGTTTTAACGAGACTTTCACTGACATATAACTAAAGTAATGAGACCTAACGTGAGCTATTTTATTATCAACTAGCTGTTACTCGCGATTTTATCAGTGTGGAATATCTGAAACTATTGGACCGATTTTCACATGACTTTCACTAGCAGGTAACTGAAGTTATAAAAATTAACTTAGGTTATTTTATTTTAGACCAGCTGTCACCCACGACTTCTTTCGCCTGAAATTTAGCAAAAGTATGTTGTTGACTGTAAGCATGTGCGTGAGGCGTGCACTGTACAGGACTCCAAGAGTTAATATAATTATATTTCATATATTTGTATGTAATTTACTTAATTTGTCTTTTGTCAATTTGGAGACCATTTTGTTTTATTTACCGCGCTCGCGTCTACATAACTTATTAACCAAAGCTCCGGGATATTGGCCCCACATTTTTCGTGCAACGATTTGAAAATTTGTAGAATGTATGCCCATCGATTTTCCATTTTTGTCCACATTGTAATTTTTTTTTCCACCTCTGAAAAAGTTATGAAGATTTAAATTGCGTGGCCCAGCGTCAGAAATATCTTTATAAAATGGAAAATATTATGGTGGATTCATGAAGTATGTAATTTGCCCACGTTTGCCCATCTTTTACTTTTTTGACCAGGACGGAAAGGGGGGAAGAAAAATTGAGGAATCGAGAATATTGGAATGATGTATTTGAATCTATATATTTCTCCGACGTTTGAATATTTTTTACTTATTTAAAAAATCAATGTTAAGGGGTAAAAATTGAAGGGAAAAGAAAAATTGAGGGATCGAAAATTTTAAAATGATGCATTTCAATCTACTTAGTTTGCCCATCTTTTACTTTTTTGAAAAGTCAATTTCTAAGGGGTCAAAATGAATATTCTAAATAATATAATTCTATATAATATAATACATATTGAACGTACATGTTACATATCACACTAGATGGCGCGTGTCATACCTATAAATGTTTTTAAAAGAGCATTTCTGTAATTCTGTATCTTTCACTATTTCATATTATTTTAATACAATTTAAAAAAAGGCGTGCGAAGCTGCGGGTATCAGCTAGTAGTAAATAATTACAATTGGAATTGACACATCTCTCTATGCATCCACTGAAAATGATTATAAGGTTTATAATGTATCATTTCGATGACTGTCTGACTTGGTTGTTTTCCGAAATGGTGATAGTTATGACGTTTAAAGGACCTCGTTAGGACCTAAATTGTATAGAATATTTTTGAATTTTGCTTTGATTTTGAATACATTGTTTCAGTTTGGAACGTTAATAAGCAGTATATGTATTGAGCTAACATATTACTACATGTTTATTTGTTTAATTTCGTAAATAAAAACTATACTATCAGTAATTTACATAAATTACAAACCAAAAATAGAGATAGGTATTTAATTACTTTAAAAAAGGCAACAGGAGGTCGAAAACGTAATCCAAAAGTAATTAGTGACATGATACCAATTCAAAGGAATTTAAAAAGGATTTCCTTTCAAAATTAATTAAGAATGCAAATTAAAACATTTTTAATTATATCAACAGTGAAAAGGCTAATTAAGTGAAGTGCATTCGACAATCTTCGTATATTAGTACATTAATCATTCCATTGTCAATATGAAGAAATAAATTGGTCAGAGCAGCCTTTATAATCAATCAAGTTGAAGTCAGCCAGTAACTACAGCCCACGGCAAAAGGACAACCGACCTCAAAAGGACCGCAGTCTCTCATGATATGTCGCATTCTTGAAGACTGTTACAATGGCTTGTATACCAATGCCTGTTGCACCCCTCTAACCCGAAAATAACAATTAGAGGAACTACTGCTTTGCTGTACAAATAGATATGGTGGTGGTTTAGGTGTCGAATTTTATTAAAATTATACCACCCTATTTAAGAAATAAAGCTGTAGTCTACTATTTTGCAGTATATTAGAATGCATTATAATGATCAGCATCAAAGTGTTCAAATGGTGAGAAAAACGAATTAGTATTGTATACTTACATAATCTTATTTTCCTATTTTTGTAGTTATACTTCTTTTGGCGCGTTAGGGAAAAATGATGAGAGTAAATTTTATGATGCGCGCGCACACCGCCGTCACGAAAAACGGACACCCTGAAGTTAGCTATAGTCAACATTTTAATAAAAAAAGGATGTATGTATTAAATACATTTTTTCTAATGTTAGTGTCGTTTTTCTACAAACGTAGAATAAGGCGAAAGATAATATTTCTGAATTTTTTTCATCTTGGAAGTATACTTCTGAAATACTGTAAAAACAAGAGCATGTATATATAAGTATGTTTATACAATGTATGGAGTAAACCATATTAGAAGTATCAAAAGGTACATAAATTAATGGGTTTGGAAGAGAATTTCATCGCTTTGATGTCAAATGATATTCTAAGTTGCTAATATATTGCGAATGTCTGTAAATGCAATAACATGCAACAAATATCACGCAGAACTGGCGCAGGTACGATAAGAATTAAATAAGTCTGGTGTAAAAGAAAGAAATTTGTAATTTTAAACCCATGTAAATAATTCTATTGGAGAAAATAAATAAAACTTTACACTCAATTTTTTTTACAATAATTGCTATATCAAGTATCAAAACTGAGCAGTCCTCATCCAACATCGAGGTATTGGATATTTAGTTTGCTTTGGGCCGGTGCGGGGCGAGCGGGGTGAGGTGCTTAAGTCCAACTATAAATTAGGAAGGGTACAGTTTCATTAATCACCCATACGCCGTTATTATTAATTAACCCCCTTTACGAACTACCGACGGAATTAACTATCGACCGGTAAGTCCCGGTGTCAAATTTTAAGTTATAAAAATTTGCTTTGAATCTATAACACGCTTCTCTAATACGCTCAATAAATTTAGGCAATTATGTTAAGATAAAAGATGCCGTGGAATGTAAGTTCCTTCATTATATAAGGACAATCACGTATTTTCACTGAATTAGTTATGGACTGTCAAAATATCGATTATTCCGTTTGGGATAATATAAACTCGAATACAAATAAAATTTTCAGATATTTACAAAATACAATTATACTGTCATAGTGGAGACTATACGATGGTATTTCGTTCTTATTATTGACTCCACAAGCAAAAATATTTTGCTATTAAAATATATATATCTGCATAAGTAAGAATTTAAATCCTTGATATTTATAATTGATCCATTAGAAATGCGTAGGTGAGTTTGTTTGTGACGCTTTTACGACATAACTACTCGACCGATTATTATGAAATTTGGTGTAGACATTGTGAGAGATACAAAAAAGGATATGGGGTACCTTTTATCCAGTTGCTGTTACCGATAGACACGTAAAATATACATTAAAGTGCTAAGCAGCAGGGAATATCTAGTATGTTATAACTTAGGAATTTGTTAATCTTTAAATGTACTGCATACCAAAATGCTACACGTTTTCTTATCCTAAACATTACGTTTTCAAATTCTCATGTATCTGTATTGTTAATTATTTACATGTGTAATGTTTACATTTCTAAATTTAACTTTTAAAGGAGTAAATCTATGTATATATATATATATATATATATATAAATGGATCTAACTTTTTAACTTTGTAAAACAGCGTTTTACAAATTGCCCTCATGTTAAATAACAATGTGTAACATGGTAAGCACGCTAATGCTGGAGGAGGAGTGGTTTTTGAATGCATCTACAGAAGCATATCCCTAGGAGCCCGTTAACAGTTTTTAAACTGGAGAATAGCGTACCTGTTTAGGCGACACGAAGAAACCTCTGCTTTGCCTTCGTCACGATGTTTTCTTTCACCGAAACCTTCAGCTTATTGCAGTAATTCGAACGATGCGGTGTCCGAGTACGCTACATCTGCGTCGAACTTCAACACCATTTGACCAATCTTCTTTCCATTTGGTATAGCTAAATCTTTTTTCTTGGTAAAAGGATTTAGTCTATATGTTATTGTCTCTTAATATTACAATTTAACGTAAAATAAGTGGGAGGTAGTTGCTAGAACGTCATCAATGAGTAAGCAAATATTGGACAATTCAAAAGTCAGAATAGCATCACCATGAGATCACTCTAACTTTAGATTCCACTAGATTCGATTCTGGTAGCTATCTAGAACAATAATACATTTTTATTGGACAAAAGGTAACCAAAATACTCTTTAGTGTCCTTGAGAATGGATATGCGAAATCCTCTTCAGTGTCCCGGAGAATGTATTTGCAAAATTTCAAAATAATCGGTCGATAACTTAACGTGCGAAAGCGTAACCAACACACTCACCTTCGTATTTATATTAGTCAGAATAACTATAGCTTTTAACAAGGTCAATGATGGTACACTGCTTATGGAATTCAAACTCACTAATGCGTCACATACATTTTAGCAATAATGTAATGTCGCAATGAGCTATTTCTGTACTTCTTGAATTTTAACTCGGTTGTAATTAAAATGGCACTAATTCTTATTGAATTATTAGGTCGACTCGTTAAATTTATTAACACTGCTATTTTTGGAATTAAAAACGCTATTTATGATACCAGCAAAAATAGTAATGCATGCGTTTTTTTTTTTTTGTATGCCAATTTATGGCTTTCATAAATAGTATAGAGATGTTACTCTATGAACTTGATGTTACTGTATACTTTATTATTATTTATTAAACGCTGAACCTATATATTTTAAGAACACAATATTTGGACTCTTAATCCATCGTCGTTTCGAAGTAGTATAATTATCAATGCGTACAAAATAAATAATTCGAACATCGTGGCGCCTTGCTTCGCTGATGTATCGACACGAGAAGACTGATTTATACGACACGGACAGTCCGACGTCGACAAATATCCCCGGACGCGCTGACAAAACTATTGTGGACAGTTTTTCGAAGATATGTCTGGCATCTGCTTGAATAAAAGTGTATTATTACACCAAAATATTTTTTTAATTTTGCTACATTTTTGAAGTTGTACTTCGTTTGGCGCGTTAGGAAAAAATGATGAGAGTAAATTTTTTAAAACCGACACCCTGAAGTTAGCTATAGTCAACGTTTTATTTAAAAAAAGGTATGTATGTATTAAATACCTTTTTTCTATTGTTAGTGTCGTTTTTTCTACAAACGTAGAATAAGGCGAAAGATGAAATTTTTGAAAAGATTTTTATCTTGTTACACCAAACAAGTGTAACTTCTAACGCGTGTACATAAGTACACACTACTTTTTTTTATGAAATCAATTCTCTTGATCCTGCCACGAATGTAACGTAAAAATACATAATATGGAAATAATGTACGCTTTGTACGCGTTTGTAACACTGTTGTTTATTATACTTAAACTTTGAATTGACAATACAAATTTTAAAGGAACTTTCTAGTAAATAGAAGCAGATTTATTAAAAATAATAATTTTACAACAATTTTCGTTACAAATTATTGTCAATTATTCTGCTGCTATTGATAATTTGCTGTGTTGTATCGTATGATAATTTCTAATAACTATAACAATAATAAAAAGAATATTCGTTATTCGTCGCGTAACTTTGTTGAAACGTACTCTCCTTTTAACTCTTATTGTTTATTGCATAACGCTTGTTGTCCGCATGTAGCGATAACACCAGTCGAAATTGCTAATAATGATAACGGACAACGGATAATAAACAGCAGAATAATGATATTTTTAATAATGTTATAAACGCAAGTGTGAAACTGTTTATTACGGTTTCATTCCTTAACTGCTCAACCGAATGTTACGAAATTTTGTATACACATTTTCAGGGGTATAGAAAAGGGTATAGAGTACCTGTCATTCTGAAAAAAGGATTTTTGCCCGATGGATAGGTAAAATCGAAAATGACGCTGGCAAAATCTAGTCTTCAAAAATTTGTTAGATATACATTGCGTAGGAATAATACATTATTAGTTACTATAATATTTACTATTTCTATTTTTGGGAGTATTATTTTGGTAAAATGTCATTACACTTTTCTATGGAGCATAAAGAATAATGATGAAATTCGATATAGGCGACTTATAATCGCAAGAATAAGACTATATCCATTCGTAGTCGATTTACCATTTATCCGCTCGAAGCGCTTTGCATCTTCATTTATCATGCGAACCGCAGAGGAACGGAACCTGCGCTACCTGCGTCTGTTTTTCTCAAAATATATAATATAACATTATTCAAAAGAAGAGTGAATGAGTTGCTATTGAGCGAATACGCTACATCCTAAGCCTCATCCTAACTTTCTATCAGGTATGACTGAGGTTAAGCTTCATCTAGTTTAGGGTTAAAAAGAAAACCTTTGCAAGTATTAAGTAGCGTTGATAAACTTAAATAAAAAAGTATGTATGTATGTGCTTGTTAACCCACGAACGAAGTGATAACTTCTTTATAACAAGAAACACAAAAATTGGGTGTATCATAAAGACACACGACAGTAGTCAAACTTCTGTATCACATAGAAGGATTTTAAATAAAAAAATACAAGAAAAATTCGACGTCACGCGGTGTACTACCCGGGTGATCAACCATCCAAGTACTGACCGTGCCAGACGTTGCTTAACTTTGGTGATGTGGTGATCGGACGAGAACCGGTGTTTTCTACACTCTACTCGACACAGTGTTTACCCCCACCACCTTTCGTCACACAAAAAGTTTGCCGATCATAATTTCAAGGTCCTCTGATAAGAACTTTCACTTCAAAAATTTACAACCCACAGTTCTTTCAGATAAAACATAACATTTTCATAAAATAAGAAAACCGTTTGCACTGTACCAGTTTGTCTTAGTATAAATATAGCGCAACATTAAATCGGTGACTACAATGTAACCAGCGCCTTGCGTCGCTTGTTGGATCGACACAGCGAGATTGATTTATGGGCGCAATGACGTTAGGCAAAAGCAACGATATAATCCCAACTGTTAAGCAATTACGCCATGTTTAATAACATATGATAAAAATACCTTATTACTTGTGTACACTATCTATATTAATAAATCTGTTTAATTCTGTGTGTACATTTTCTTGTAAATTGCTAAGCGCTTAAAATTTATTTGTACAAAATAATTAAACTATTTTTCTATTAAAACTGTGAATACTGAGATGACATCTGACAGAGTAAGGGTAAGATGATGATGACATGACATTCCAAGACCCCCCAAAAACTCCGATTTTCCTCCTTTTGAAGACGGTAAAAATAACTTATTCGTTATGTACTTAAATCACCTCTATGGATCACAAAAGTCACTGCAACAACGGCTATCAGCATTCAGGCCTACTTGGTTTAAACCAATATACCACTTTGTAAATAATGTATGCGCAAACAAAGCGGTAACTGCTTCAAATGACCATCATCATCTTACACTTATCCCCCTAAGTAGAGTCGGCATAATCTGTTCTCCCTTTCCATTCTCCCCTGTCAGATGTCATCACAGTATTCACACCTTATATACCCTTGTCATTTTTCACACAATCCATCTGCACCATTATCAGTCTTCCTCTACCCCTTTATTCGTCCACTTTCGAACCCAAAACTTTTTATGTTAACTTTATTTTATTTCTTTTATTTCATGCTAATTTATTACTCCTCAACTTCTCCGTCACTGGTGCTATTTTTAAACTTCCTCTGATATACTCAGGCTTAGTTTTATCCATTCTTGTTACACCACACATCCATCTTAACATTCGCATTTTTGCCACATGTAATCTTTTCTCATCCGTCTCTTACGTATCCCAGCACTCGGATCTATATAACACGACTGGTCTGATTATAGCATATTCATCTAAATCTGTTCAATAGTTTTTTGAAGTTATACTTCTTTTGGCGAGTTAGGGAAACATGATGCATGATCCAGTCCATGATCCAGTCTGGTTACATCCCACATTCATTTTAATATTCGCATCTCCGGTCCATGTAATCTTTTCTCATTGGTATCTTTCGTAGCCCAGAACTTTCGCAGTTGACCGAAAACACAAAACGGACGACAAGTTCACACAAGGTTCATTGGTATCGTCGTAAATATCTTATTACGAAGTGATCCATGAAAATGTTGCTCGTTATTTTTTTTCCTCTAGCACAATTATATTTGTAAGTAAAGATGGTCTGAGGATGCCGACAAAGTGTCGATGAGGCCGCGCTAACGCACCGTACAGGCTATAAAATTGTATTATAGCTGTTGTTTAATTCATTTTCAACGCATTCAGTAAAATTATAAAACTAACGGGTCTCTGAAGATATGAATTATCATATTTCTAGATTTATTTGGTATTCGTAGTACTACGATAGAGTATTTACCCGATGTTTTAAAGTCGAAAGAGTGTTTTTCTTTAATAGTCAATTTCCACTTAAGTTGTATTTAAAAAAATTTTTTGACAATCGATAACCGTTGGCCTGGTACTTGATGGAACTTGATGTCCCATAGCGGTATTTAGTAGCGAGTTTGAAAAGGGATACAATTTAAAAAAAAACGTATCTTGCGGCACTTACCTATACTGTTATTGTAAAAAGTTAATATTTGTAGCGACATGTCAGGTCTTGGCACAGGCACCATGAAATTATTTGTATGGGTTCATAAGTGTCCAAGTCATTAACTGCCTTTACACGTTCTTTCACGCGTGATTGGTGTGTGTATCCTGAAAAGCATGTATACGAATTCCCAATTGGTTGTTATTATCTACACGTGCACTCTTTCCCGCGCGAAAGTGTTTTCTATATTCTCGTTTGCTATATTAACGGAAAACAGATTCGCAGTAACACCATTATGACTAAGTAATAGGTAAAGAGTAAGAATGTTTACTGTGAATTATCCTCAGGAGTTAAGCTATGTGGAGCTCTATTCTGGAATTTCCTGTTGGTACTTAGAAAATATACCTATAGTTCGGTAATATTTTATCACTACATATTATAAAACAAAGTCTTTCACCGCGTCTGTCTGTCTGTCTATCTGTTCGCGATAAACTCAAATACTTCTAAATGTATTCTAATACGGTTTTCGCCAAGAGACAGAGAAACACATGAGGAAGGTTTAGGTATATAATTTGTCATGGTTTTGTGTAAATCGGTTGACATATAACTATAATTGTTGGAAGTGTTGGATAAGTCAAGTCGCCTGGGAGTTTTAGCATCGAAAACGCTGCCTAATTCTTTTGAGATATAACAAAACAATGCATAGTGAGATATTTATTTCTCTTTTATAGATCTACAAAAAAGTCTGCAATGGCATATACCCATCTTTTAAGGATAGCTTACGATACCCACCTACAAAGCTTCTATGAATATCTCGACCAAGTTCAGTACGTATTATATAACGGTACCTCTATAAGTTACAAAGTAATGTAGACAAGTATGTATAACAAACTTTTAAATGAATGTATATTATAGCTTCATACTGAAATCGGATCCTCATTGTCGAAATTGGTTACCCTTCAAATTACTTATAAGTGCTTATTATAATAATGTATTCGACTTCTCGAACTAAGCTTCTGTGAACAGATAATACATTGTAGGACTTAATATACGTCACACTGGATTCTTTATTAATGGGATTGAAAACGATGGGGGTGTATACACAAGCATTTGCAGATGATGTGGCATTAGTAATTACAGGAAATAGGATAAATAATATTAAAAAGAAAGCTAATAAAGTATTGGAATTTGTGCACGAGTGGGGACTCAAGAATAAATTAAAATTTGCACCTCATAAAACAAATGCGCTTATGATAACAAAGAAGCGAAAACTTGAGCCCCCAGATATAAAAATGGGTGGAGATGCTATTAATACAGTAGGAGAGATTAAACTACTAGGCTTGATAATTGATAACAAATTGACGTTTAATAGCCATATTGCAAATGTTTGTCGTAAAGCTACAAACATTTACAAGCAAATGGCAAAATCAGTAAAAATCACATGGGGATTAAGCCCCGAGATAGTTAGAATAATCTATTTAGCGGTTATAGAACCAATAACTCTTTACGCGGCCAGTGTATGGCAAACGGCAGCGACAAAACAAAAGTCAATAAAACAGCTGAATGCAGTGCAGAGGGGCTTTGCCCTAAAAATTTGTAAAGCATATAAAACTGTATCATTAAATGCGGCACTCATTCTAGCCGGACTGCTTCCCCTCGATATGAGAGTGATGGAAGCAGCTAAGATATATGAAACGAAAAGAGGCAAAACTCTTGACCATCTACCACAGAATATAAATATAGAAAAAAAAGTAAGTTATATGGAAGCCTCACACCCAGCACAAGAAATAGAAATAGAAATTAGATATGAAGAGAACCTGAAGGTAAAAGGTCACCAAAGTAAACATGGTATAGAAATTTACACTGACGGTAGTAAAATAGCAGGGAAAGTGGGAGCCGCTATATCAATATGGGAAGATGGAAAGGAGGTAAATTTGCAAAGGTTTGGATTGGGGACCTTCTGCACTGTATATCAAGCTGAGATATTTGCGATATACAAGGCAACATTGATAGCGAAAGAACTGGGAGGAGCCAGGATACTCAGTGACTCAAGGTCTGCCTTGGAGACACTAAGTAATTACGATACAAATCATCACCTGGCGTTTGCCGCAAGGCGCGAAATTACAGAATTGCGGAGGAGGGGAGGAGATGTAGAGTTGATTTGGATAAGAGCGCACACAGGTGAGGCTGGAAATGAAAGAGTAGATGAACTAGCTAAAGAGGCAGCTTTGTGTTCCATTTCTAACGCAGACTATAATTTATGTCCAATTTCATTCGTTAAGAATTCAATAAGACATAAAACAGCACTGGATTGGAATAAAAGATATAACAGTGAAGAAACAGCTGCAAATACAAAGATATTCTTTCCGGATGCAGTGCAGGCATATCAAACTATTCGACGAATAGAGTTGACACCGATGTTGGTACAAATTCTAACAGGCCACGGTGCTTTTGCGAGTTATTTATATAAATA
The DNA here is from genome assembly GCA_035772565.1 of Antheraea assamensis. Taxonomy (NCBI): domain Eukaryota; kingdom Metazoa; phylum Arthropoda; class Insecta; order Lepidoptera; family Saturniidae; genus Antheraea; species Antheraea assamensis. The sequence goes on from JAQQSE010000152.1 coordinate 951,781, forward strand.
TAAAATAAAGGACAGCCCCGCCTGTGTGTGCGACGATCTATCGGCTCAAACGGCATTACATGTACTGCTGGATTGTTGTATGTATGAAAAAATAAGAAAGGAATTTGAACGAGAAACAGAAGTTAGATTAGTTAAGGAAAATTTGCATACAATTATTAACAATAAGTTTATAAATATAATGTTTAGGAAATATTGTAATAAAATAGTTAATAATTTAAAGATAATAAATAAATAGCATAAAAGATACAAAAAAAAAAAAAAAAAAACAAAAGAATTTGTAAATATACAAAACAATAGGTAAGGAAAGATTGTGTCTCAATTACATGAAAGTAATTGCAATACACAAACATGTTAAACTGATATAAAAAGAAAGCACGCCTAGAATAAGATTAATTACAAAAAAAAAAAAAAACAATAATAATAACAAGGATAAAAAAAAAAAAAAAACAAGAATATGCACAAAAAAAGAAAAAAAAAAAAAAAAAAAACAAAAAAACAAAAAAGAAACATATATATATTACTTACCATATAGTATAATCTCATACACAACTTAGATAGGTAATATCTCCACTGACACACCCCCGGATATAAAGGTTGTTGCGTTCAACATGGACGCGATATATTTTAAATCCTACATTAAGGTAATCATTAACACATCGCCACACCGTTGACTAACAACATAAAGTCTCTGACACCATGTCAGAGGATTAGTTGTAGAAAACACAAAAAAAAAAAAAAAAAAAAAATATACGTCACAATCTTAATATTTCAACAGAAAGTACTTGGAAACCAAGTAGCGTCGGAACAAGGAGCTCCGGGTTATGCTAATTGATATAACAAAACAATTCGCGAATGCGGCTTTATGTACATAAGCGTTTATAGCTTAAGCTAGTCTTTCTTTAGTTTTGAATCTGTATCGTTTAGTAAAAGGTTCTGTATACACTAGGGTTTTAAGTTTGTTTAATACTTAACTTTTTCAATGTTTTTTTTTTTATTTTTATTTTCTCACTTTAATATCACGTAAAGTAAAATAAATGAAAAATAAGTCATCCATTTTATAACTAGTTTTTACTCGCCGCTTCTCACGCGTTAACGTAAATTTTGTTACATTACTGTTGTATTATAAGTGTAATGTTACTCACTGGTAATGTATCTTTTTGTAAGTGAAAAAATCTTTTAAATCGATTAAGTATTTTTTGAGTATCTCCATTACAAACAAAAACTCAACTCTCTTCTTTTTGTAATAGTAGCTATAAATAAGTATTGATTTAATTGCCCCTACGTAGTACTAGATTAGGTTTTATACTACAATTTAATGCATATGAAGTAGCGGGCGGTTGCTAGTAGTATTAAAAAAATATACATTAAGGTATTTAAAAAACCTAATTAGAGCCGAAAGTTTTTATGTATAACTATTTTTACCGACCAGTTTGTTTCCATGTTTTACAAATAAATATACACAAAGACTCGTCATCACCATTGTCATCAGCTTGTAAGAGACACACTGCACGGCCGTAGGCCCCTTCCCGAAGTAAGTTATAGCCAGAAACCCCACGCCAGCCCACGATGTATTGGCGATTTCGAACTCCAAGAAATTCACAGTCACTACAAGAGTATTTCTCTGGTCTAGGTTTTCTCACGATGTTTCCCTTCACTGTATTACTAATTTAAAATAGTAAATGTACGTGAATTCCAAAAAAATCTTTAGTAGTTACATGCCGGGGTTCGATCCTGCGGACATCAGATTGATATTCCACCGGTCAAACTTCGTATATGATAGGATAGGATAAAAAGTATGTCCTCGCGTAATAACAGATCATGTAGCCGTGATTTGGCGGTAAATTTCACCCTAGTGCCCCGGAGTGAAGCCCTCAAGCAAGCTGCCAGAGCGATACAGTGACACTGAAATCTTTCAATCACTAGCTTAACAACACAATACAGATTATGTGACCACACAGACACAAGTAGGGTATACATTGGTGGAAGGGTTTTATTTTTTTTCTTATTCGAACTGAGTTAATTTAATTTAGCTTAGTTCTCAGATCGAAAATATATGTTTGAGTACCTACGTGAGGTGAACATGCTTGGTATACATATGCATCTCATGAATTCCTATATGTGTGAATAGTTAGCCTAGCCACATTCGCGATCCGAGGCACAGTCTAAGCCGAGGCACGCCGTGCGCCCTTGAACTGGCTGCTAATAAAATCGGCTGAGTGCCTTAAGCTTTCGCCTTTTTAGTCCATTGAAGCTGTAGAGGCCTGTCGGGTCAATATCGTAGTCAGTTCGAAAAAAGTATGTCCTTCTTGAGATGCCAAACTACCTTTGTATTTAAAATGTAGTTGCGATTGCTTCAAACCTTTTGTTGTGAAAAGGTAACAAACAGACAGATCTGCTTTTATATTCACAATATTAATTACAGTTGCTATTATTATTTTTTAAATATAAAACAAAAAACCTGGTATTTAGTTTACCAATTAAAATTCAAGAAAAACTCTTTTGAACTATAATAGATTTTTTTTTTGTTTTTCATTTATTAAGGGCAACAAACAATTGAACTCTAATATAATATAACTCTAATAATAGTTAAGATATAGAAGAATGATATAGAAAAAAAAACAATTGCATGCAGACGAAGCTCCTAGCAAAAACGAGTTAAATATAAATTAATTTGATACAAAAAAACACGCAATCCATTAACCGCCAATAATCAATTGCAGTTTTAAATTCAATGACCGGTCTCCTTTCGTCGGATATTCAGGAAACGGTGCGCTTTTCACGAGATTGTCTGCATACTAAGTGCGCCTTAGACATGCTAACCATTCATAATGTTATTATTCTAAGTTCGTTGGTTTTTGTAACAATCAAATGTATTTCGTTTTTTTTTTTAAATAGATTATCAGTTTTTCTATTGCTATTTTATGTGTTGATCTCTGAATTTCGCTACTATTTCGTTGCATTAAACATTCACCGCCTTCAATTTTATTAAATAATATAAACTAGAAAGACTGTGAAGATGGACGGATGTTTGTTAGCATTATACGTACAAAATGTATAACAGATTTTAATGAACCTTAATACTGAGCTTACAGATTTTGAAGCGATGATGTCTCAGTTGGTAGTGTGTTCGGACACAGCTTCGAAGGACGTAGACTCGAATCCAAGCAACTGTATGTGGTAGAGCTACGCTGAAACTATTACTGGTTTCAGCATGAATGGGTCGGCTCGCCCGGGGTAGTACCACCCTCTCACAGAAAACCAACGTGAAGTAACAGTGCTTGTTGCACTGTTGCGTTTCGTTCGGTTAGTGAGAGCACCGGAGGCCCACATATTTAAAAGGCCGGCAACGCACTTGCGACTCCCCTGGTGTTGCTAGTGTCTATGGATGGCGGTGATCACTTACCATCAGGTCACCCACCTGTTTGTTTGCCATCTATAATATAAAAAAAAAAAACTGAGTCGGAGCTTTCGGTGAAGGAAAACATCGTGATGAAACCATAGCACGGTGGTAGGGCTTTTTCTAAGTCCGTCTGGCAAGGTTACCACCCTCAAATTGAAAATCTGTCGCCTAGCACTTGTTGGTGTGTTCCGGCAGCTGCACTTGAGAGCCAGTCTCCCTCTAGATTAAGCGTCACTTACCGTCTTAGACCACATCATCATTTAATATCAGATGAGGTTGTGGTCAAAACGTTTACCTATAAAGTATAAAAAAAAAAACATCAGAATAACATTTATATATTACAGGTTATATTTTATAAAGCTATAATTTAAATTTGCCTAAGTATAGTAACAAGTAAAAGGAAGACTGAAAAAGTATTGCCATCTGATGGATATCACGACGTTTAAGGCATAAATTGCTAGAGTTACACGGAGATATACGGAGATGTATAGACTTTATGCAGACGAAGGCGCGAGCGTTTGCTAGAACAAAGACTTCTTAAGCGAAGAAAAAGACTCCATTATTATATTGAACAAAAACACTTGAAAAATTATAATCTTTAAGTATAAATCAGACTGAAGCGTTTATTCTTTTAGTCGACTTAATCTCTGTAACGGCTGTACTAATTTTGCCGTAACTGTTATCGACAGGTGGAAGTATTGTCAGAGTATTATTGTCTAGGCTGCAACATTACGCTTTTCCATATGAGATAACTTGAAATCGGTACAAGGGTATCGATAATCGTAGATAAGGTAATCGTTGTAGTAATGACAAAATTGAGATAAAAAATAAAAGGTGGACCACAATATGTTCCAGATAAAATAAGTAGTTTCTAGAAAACACGAAACTATTTTCATGAAAATGAAAATATACAAATTGGAATAAAAATCTGACGTATATGTTATGGTGAACTTTAATTCAATAAGAAATTGTAACAATTGATGTAAATAATTGATCCATGTTTTATGTATATACATGCATTATATAAAGTTACAGTATAGTAAATATCTAAAAACGTTGTTTTTACAGACGCTTCAAATCTATAAACATACATAGACTTTTTTAAACCATCATCATCATCATCTTACCCTTATCCAATTTAAGTAGGGTCGGCACAACATGTTTTCGTTTTCCACTCTCCCCTGGCAGATGTCAATCGGTATTTATACGCATATAATTTTTCACATAATCCATCCACACCAATTTCGGTCTTCCTCTACTCCTATATCTATCCTTCTAAGAAACTATTTGACAAACCTTTATCTCAGACATTTGATTGATGAAGGCGTTACTATGCGAAAATCCATCATATCAAAACTTAGGGTGGACGTTACTTCGCACTTCCGCTAAGAATTGTTTGGTCACTGTCACGTCTTACTGCATCAAAAAACAGGTGGCTGCCAACATCGAGTTTAACTACCGACCAACCACACCTTTTTATTATTTTCAGTTCTTATACAAATATTTTTTGTTGCAGTAAGACGTGACAGCGACCAAACAATTCTTAACGGAAGTGCGAAGTAACGCCCACTCTAATTTTTAAGCTTTATGTCAGAATCAAAAATACTTTCTTCAATGTAGGCCATATAATGGCTACCGGTTCTTCAAGAAACATCCCATTCATAGAGATATGATCGGCAAGGAAATAGATTTAAATATATATAAAAATAAGAAATGCTTGATATTCAATAATATAATGTAGAATGAAACATAGAATAGGGAAGTTAATTGCATATACAGCATACTATCCCGTTGTGAACTCGGCGCATATCTAGCTGGCTATCTGTCGACTGACCCACCCTTATAAATAATAGTGGTAAGGCACACCCCACCCCCCCAAAGGGTAGCTCTACCCACCGGATCTCATTTCCAAATTGCATTTCTGAACCGAATCTCGACTTTGATATTTGGTTATAATAAATACATTTTGTACTATAAACGTATAATGTGTTAAAGCCGTTATTACGTTGCGATTTACCGTTGCTTAGTTTTAAGTTTATAATGTAAATAAGGAGGGAGGTGGGGTAGCTTATACAAGCACTAAGTTGTATAATGAGATACGATAATAAAGGCTTCGGTTGAATATTGATGCCAGAGAGTTAGGAATGCGGTCCGCGTGCTTACTGGTCTTGTAGTATAATTAAATAATAAATACATTCTTCACGCCTTATAATTACTTGAGAATTATTTAAATACGCTTGATTTTTATGGCAATACAAATTAACGTTTATCGTTTAATAAAAAAAAAAGACATCTGAAACAACAATAACAAGTCGTCGTACTCAAAATAACAGTGCCTTAAGTTTTTCAAAAATGTAATTATCGATATAGTCTTATTGCTTTTATACTCATTTTGTTGAGACGGCAAATTAAAACCTCTAAAGATAGATACGAGATATTCAGAATTGAAATTTCCTAAAAAAAAATTACACCGGAAACCCGCCTTGGCTCCGCATGTATTAATGTGGCATCATTAGTGCCCATACATATGAGACACGTACGGTGTTATTACAAAAACAAAAATGAACACGTGTTTAACATGAGTTTTACTAAACAGTGTTTAAAATTTTAATTCCTGCTGAACACATGTTTGAAATATGTATTTTATTAGAAAAAAATGTCGCTTAGATATCTCTAGCTAAACATCTAGCTTGAGTATTTTATGCAAGCAACTCTGAACAGCATTCGTTCAATTCAATCTCATCATTCAAAAACGTTCCATTACATACAGATATTTTGCAAACAATTTGAATTTATGAATAATATTTTCGTTCAGATGTTCTTTAACAAAATTCATTTATTTTAAGTGAAATTAGTTATCATTGTAGTGACATTTTGGTTAAAAGAGAATTATATAATTGTTAAAATAATCAATATGTAACTTGAATAAATGACGTCAAAGTGCGTAAAATGAAGCAACAGTATAATCTCAGGTTAAATATATTGTCACATGTCAATAGTGTCATATGGTAGTAATTAGAATTTACTTGTGAATCTCTAAAATTGTTTGATTTATCTACAGCTTTCAAAGTAATTATAATTACCCAGGAAATCCATAAATTACTACGAAACGTCTTTTGCCATTAAATAGAAATACAATAAATCACAACAATAAAGTACGAACTGACAACTTAGACAAGTGTTAGACAATGTTAAAATTTAAATAGTGTCCATATCTAAACAAGGGTAAGACACTGTTTTGTAATAAAACATTTTTTATACAAGTGTTCGACGCGTATTTAACTTTTTTGTAATAAGACAGGTAATGTCCAATTTATTTTCCGATACTTCGGTACGTTTGGAGATCTTTGGAAATGTCATCATACAAAACAGCTTGTTGTTTGTTATGCTTAATTTTTAATCTGCAAAATTTATGATGCTCTTTGAAATTATATGCTCTTAAAGTTCTCAGCCTTGATCTTCATTAAATGATTTAGGTAACTAATTATTTAATTGAATCAGAATTAGTATTATATTATTTAAACTAGCTTCGCAAATATTCCATTGCTTTTTAGTACCTACTATCTAAAAACGGCTTTTGGACAGGGAATAAGGTTATAACTACACTTTAACTGATATCTCATAGTGTGATTTAAACTCTTCGCGAATCTTGCCACAACCCCGTGGTACGAAAGCATCTTACAGCCTAAGGCAGTGGTCGGCAAAGCAGAGCTCGCGAACCTCATGCGGCTCTTTTACTTCTTGGCTGCGGTCCTTACACAAAATATGTAGTGTAGACTCAGAATATTATTTATAAAACTAACCTGGTAAGAGACAAGTAAACATTTTTCAAACGCAAATGTACGGGAAAGAATCCCTTTTTTAGATAGCAACAATAATACGACTAGTAGCTTAAAAAAAAACATATTTTGCAAAGGACAGCTCGAGAGTGTCTGTTGAATCCTAATCATTTATATAAAAATGTCTTTAGCAAAGTAAAGCGTAAGTTTAAAAAGGGCTCTTTGAATTAACATATTTTGTGTTATTTATATTTGGCTCTTTTGGATGACAAAGTGTGGATGGATTGTGTGAAAAATGATATGTGTATAAAAGGTGTGAATACTGAGATGACATTTGACAGGGGACAGTGGAAAAGGAAAACATGTTGTGCCGACCCTACTTAAGTGTAGTTAAGGGTAAGATGATGATGATGATGATAATGGATGATGAGGTTGCCGACCGACATAACGTAGATACTGTATCGTATTATGAATCGTAACTAATATTATAAAAACGAATATGAGTTTGTTTATATGTTCGTTACGCTTTCACGGCTCAACTGAAGCGATGATGGCTCAGTTGATAGTGTGTTCAGACATCGCGTCGAGAGACGTAGGTTTGAAGTTAAGCAACTGAGTCGGAGCTTTCGGTGAAGGAAAACATCGTGATGAAATCATCGCATGTTGGTAGGGCTTTTTCTAAGCCCATCTGGTTAGCTACCACCCTCAAGTTGAAAATCGGTCGCCAAGCACCTGTTGGTGTGTTCCGGGAGCTGCATATGAGAGCCAGTTTCCGTCTAGGCTTAGCGTGACTACCATATTAGACCACATCATCATTTAACATCAGATGAGATTGTGGTCAAACGCTGACTTGGAAAATACCAAAAAAACTACCTTTGCATATTCGTTGTCCAAAAAAACATAGGATACTTTTCATCCCCAAAAAAGTACTGTTTCCGAGGTATAGGTAGCAGATCTTAATTAGTATAAGCGAAACCGAGGGTAAAAGCTAGCTACAAATATATATAAAAACTCAATAGTCCATCTTCCCCGACGTGAAGTAACAGTGGTTGCACTGTTGCGTTTCGTTCGGTCAGTGAGAGCGCCGGAGGCCCACATATTTAAAAGGCCGGCAACGCACTTGCGACTCCTCTGGTGTAGCTAGTGTCTATGGACGGCGGTGATCACTTACCATCAGGTGACCCACCTGTTCGTTTGCCCCCTATAAAATAAAAAAAAAATAAAAAATCTTTACAAACCCATCATCGTTGACAGCTTTGCACAAGTTTACTATACCTATATACAAATAGAGTGAATATTTGGAAAACAAACATAAAATTCGAAGATATCAAAATGTATAAGTATATATCTCGCTAAAACATGGAAAAGATGAATCACCCGCTGATATTATTCTGTGCACAATTATCGAGCCTCGCCTAGTACTTACATCAATTAATTGTTATGACTGCTCATTTAAGAATAAGCTAAGAGATAACTTTGTATATGCAAAATTTTAACATAAATCACAATAAAGTATTACCGCATTATAAACATTGCTACTCGTATTCCTTATGTTATAGGTAGGTATTACACAAAATTAATACAATCTATATACTTTTCTTTAAATATGGAATCCATATTAATATTTTAACTCCGAAAGTAAGGCTGTTAAGATTTCCCGCATAAACTATTTAAAAGCGCGTCATGACATTCTGAATACACGGTTGACAGATTACTATGAGTAGATTAAAAAAAATGTACTATTTACGAAAGATAAATGGAATCTACGCTAACGCAAGCGAAGCCGTACCCACAAAACTAGTATTAAAATAGGTTGACAGTTAATCTACGCTAAAAATATTAAATACAAGAGACAGTTTGTTTGTACCGTTCATCTCTGTTACTGTCAGTGATATATGAAAAGATGTTTTATGCTATTATAGCTAGTTTATTAAAGAAAAATATACGTTATCTAAAATCACGCTAGGAACCTTAGGAGCGGAGTAATTATCATACAAAATGTAGATCACACAATACACGCTTCTATTTGGATCCGTGTGTGGCAAAAATTGAACGCGAGTGAAACCGCGGGTTATACATTATCGTAAATGAATCTAAATCAAACAGTATTCTATATTACACATTAACATAAGAACTTAGGTTGAGGGAGGTTTAAAAATAACTATTTCTTTAAAGAAAAAGATTTTATTAAAAACTTCGTTTAAGTTACAATTATCATACACGTAAGTGTATGGAATAACTGCTTAATTGATTTATATTTCGAACTGACATACCCTGTTTACCCTGCGGCCTCTACAGATTCACCGGACTACTTAGGGGAGCACTTATGCCACTCACCCGATTTGTTTAGGCGAACAGTGCAAAGGCACACGGTGCGTCTCGGCTGGAACTGTCGCCGAGTTTCCCGATCTGACTAAGCTAAGCTATCTATGTCATACATATATGAATTCGTGAAAAATACATGTGTTACCATGTATGGTTTCACAAATGCATACGTGTATTTTGTATCTGACTACTAAGTTGTGTGACCTAATTCAGTCCGAAAAGGGGTGAAAAAACAACTCAACCACTATATGTACCTATGTATGCACGTGTGTGGGGTGATCTGTGTATATGTAATATTAGCGTGAGTCACTGTATTCGCGCGAGTAACATACTCGAGGGCTCCACATCGAGGGACAAACTTAGGCTCGAGTTGTTACCAGAGACAACGCGACGTGTGTGCGAGATCGTATCTTCACCCTGCGCTCACGGTGGCGTGAGCAGAGAGTCTCGCGGGCGTAGGAGCAAATACGCATCATTTAAGAGGACATCGAACGAATTGCTTAATTGCTCGACCGAACAGAAGGAAGGTAATATATGTTGAGTATAAAATATATATATATATGAGTATTATACACCCTCCATGATTTATATAGGGTTTGATGAATATTAACATGTCGGGTGTTGTTATGTGCATTTTAATTGTGTGTGTATAATAAACCTGAATAGAAAAGAGAGAGTTTGCAGGCGAGTTTTTTTTTTTGCTAATTATTTCACTTATATTTGATATCTTACAACTTTCTCGTAAACTCCTCAGTAAAGGAACAATAAAAAATATTGTCATGCCGTTTCTAAGATAGATATGATTGTAAAATTTAGCTTTTTCAAAGTTTACGGATACCAAAAATATTGTCCGAATTAAAATCTTTTTTTTTTTTCAATAAACATTATACAAAGAATATGTGTTAATGCTGTTAAAAGCATCGGTAAATTATGCATATACTAGAGAATAAACAATAGCCTGTGCAATTAATACTTTTATGGCAGCGCCTAAATGCGTCTGTGACTCCATCTCAGCCTATTGTGCTCTCAACTTCTCTGTAAGGATTGATTCAGAAAATTAGACGACTGATTCAGAGGTGTTAGATTATGTGTCATGAATATTTAGGTATACGAAATCATTTATTTCAGTACATTGAAATGTATCACATACCTAATGCAAACACATTTTTACGGGAGAGTACAAGAAATGTGAATATGTTTATTTCTTACGCTTCCACTCCTTAACACCTCAACCAGTTAACACATTATTTTGTGTACACGTTGTCAGGGGTATAGTAAAGGATATGGAGTACTTTACATCCAAGAAACAGGTCCTCTTCACGAGGGATTGCTAGAATAGGGATTAAACCGCGTGCAACAACCATTATGAGATAAAGTTAAAAAGCTTTGAAATTTAAAAATCTTAAAAGAAAAGCAAATCCTAAATAAAATAAACATTTTTTATTTAAATTTAACAAGGTAATCATGTAAGGCCTAATCCCATATATGGTGATCGCTTTTAGTTCGTTGAATGTGTAATGCCTGGTTATCTACATTTTCGCTTTCCAGCCCTTCATTTTGAACATTAGAGAGTCGTTGTGTTCCATCAATTGATAGTTAAAAAAAGCATGTAATTTTATTGTATTAGCCTCGTATTCTTTTACAGAAATATCCTTTTAATTAGGGTTATTAAATCTGTATCACATTTTCCACCAACATTAATTTATCTGAAGCATAATTTAAATTCAGCAGTCAACCTTTTAAATACGAATAATAAGATTACGAGAAGCTGCGGGAAACTCGTTTTTTCTACATTTTTATTCTTAATTAGATTTAAATTAAGCCCCGAAAGTAGCTGCCAAAATCATTAAAACAACGTAGTTTTTGTCGTTCAGGATGTCTGATACGAACAATTAAGCGATTCGAGCGCTGCTTACAGCGGTGCCCTCTCGTAAAATCTGCATAAGAAGCCAGCCTTGAGGCAGACGACTTGCGGTCGACTGTTCTACAGTGGAGCAAGAAAATTATTGATATAATTTTTTTAAAGTAGTAGATTTTAACTTTATCCATTGTAGTTACGCTGTTTGGATACAAAAAAAAACAATGATATAGTGACATTTTACGCAAAGTTTTTGTTCGGTTTTTGCCTGTCGAGTATCATGCACACATGCATACGTAGGTAATATAGCTTGATTATTGTGTATAAGTAATATGGATAAGAAATAATAACACCAAATATGAATTATCAGATATCACAAAAACTCTTTAGAAAGTTTTAACAAAGAGACTACCATTTTGTTAGACCACTAAATCATTACAAGCCACTTTGTAATATTCACCCACTTGATAAAGCACGTAACTTCATTAATGAGGATTGCATACCAAAGAGGGAAAGAAGAAGAAATTCTGTATATTATATTCTAAGAATACACATATACAATCCTGTAACTTGTCATTCAATGAGAATTTATATAAAAGACAAGCGGTTGCCCGCAGCTCCACATGCGTTTAGATTTATAATTGTAAATGACTTCTTTTAAGATCAGCTATCTGTTAGTGAAAGTTCCATGAAAAATGGTTCAAACGTTTTGGAGATAGTACTGCAAACAAAGCCATGGGTAAAAGCTAGTCCAAAATAAATTAGTCTATGTCACTCGCTGTAATTTTAACTATCCGTCAGTGAAATTTCTGTCAGAATCGGTTCAGCCGTTTCGGAGATTACCCGGAACATACAAACAGACAGACAAAAATTTTAAAAATTGTATTTTTGTTATCATTATCGTATATACGTTCATATCCGATTGGATTACTTTGGACTTTTTACTGATTAGTAAAAAGTCGTTATTTTGATATTACATACAGACACTTCATTTTTATTACATGTATAGATGTCAGAAATCCTTCAGCTGATTATTGGTGAATTACAAAACGAACTATAAAAATCATCCAATTGGTGATAAGTCCTAAGAAACAATATACTATGTAGATTGTGTAAATTATGTATATATATATATATATATATATATAGACCATTAACTGACGTGCGTCCTGTATGGCCAAAATTGCATTGAGTATTGCGTCCATCTGCATCGGACGTCCCATATATGGACGCAGGAGGGGAGACACATTTTATCGTGTTCGCCGCGCTCTGCTGATTCCAAATATGTTAAAATTAAAAAATAAAATTGGTCGTCGTTTTCACTCGCATGTGCCTGTAGAGTATATTTTCGTAGTTCCGTGCACTTTCGTGGGCAAAAACGCAGCGCGCACGTCGTAATTCGTAACTTTTGTAGTTGGCCGTTTCAAACGTCCTGAGAAATCGCGACGTTGCCAGATAGTGCAAAGTACACTATCGGCACACTTTAAATTTTTGCCAAGTCATTTAAGTCGATTACGTCTTATAATTGTAATGTAGGTCTATTCTTCTTTTTCATTATTCGAAATGAGAATCACTGTTCATTTCAAGGTACTTTATAAGTTCAACGGATTCAAAGGAAAAAAATACGATATATCAAAAATTATAAGAATGAATAAATTAAGTGGATCATAATAATTTTGTACCCATAAAGTATCGCTATCATTCCAAAATTATTAGGCTATTAATACTATTGGATGTTATAAATATAGAATTCTTAATTATTTCTCGAAGAAATAGATTTCTTCATGATATTTTGTACATGACAAATATTTCATTACACATTCATAGTTTATAAAATTATTAGTAATACTCCTACAGATTATTTAGTACACACATATCTTACAACACATAATAAAATTAGAAGTCTCTTAATATCAAGCATAATTCGTGATCACATATAACTCAAGGTCACGTCACTGTGCGCCCGCGCAATGTGCTCCCGCGCAGTGCCTCCCTCACCTCCCTCCCCTAGCTGCCTTCCGCAGCGCCGCTCGATATTTTTGTTTCGGGTCGGCATAATATTAAACGCGTTTATCGCGACGAGGGTTCGATGGCCTTATCACATTACGTTGTACCTATGACATAATAATGTGACCGAACTATGAACTACGTTCTGGAACTATCACTTTATCATTTAATTAATAAATATAAGTTGTAATTTATTTGAATTGTTACAAAATTATACAGTTTCTTTACAATAATTTGAAATGTTTATATATAGGTGACAGAAAATTACTTATTCTATAAATAATGGATTCCGCTGTCAATGGTATGCAGGTGACAAAAAAAATATAGGATCCGCTACAATACATAAATATTATATACAAAGCAAATTAATTTTTGGTACGTTTTGTTGTAACTTTATTTGTAGATTTAAAGTTTAATTGTAAAATAATACAGTTTTCATTATCGACTATATCATTTCTCCTTCTGTTATTACGATACAGTTAATTACTGAGATTTTAGTATATTTGTTTGACTTTTTACGAGTTAAATAAACAATGTTATAATTACATGTTAAGTAAATGATTTGTACGAAATAGCTCATTTTAATTGGTATGAAACCAGTAAATAGATTTATATTCATACTAGCTAGTACCCGCGACTTGTATTTCGTGTAAATGTTTTTTCTCTTTGTTACCTTCGTCGCGTCTTCATCGATTGTGATCGATTTTATAATTGTATTTTTATCTTTACCATTTTGAACTCTTAACACTTTTATTAATTTTAAACTAGCCGTGTACAATTTAATTATAGTTGCTTATCCCCTACGGAAAGACACGATGATAAAATATATAGATAATGCATGGAAAAGTCTTTTTATTTTAAGTCTCGAAATAAGTACAGTCGATTCGAATAGTAGAGTGAACGAACAATAGATACTTTAATTTTATTTATACTAGCAACCCGTTACAATATTGCTTTTCTTTAATTTATAAATGTGTGGATAATAAGAGTAAGTGATTGAGATCCATTTTACACATTGATAATTATATTTCGGCAAAATAAGAAAAGCTTAGATATCTTTACAGATTTTTTTTTAGTATCGTGTAATATTAAAACTGTCACCTCTTATAAAACAGTCCCAGAAAGTTGTACGCTGCATTTGACAATTATTTTCATTTTTTTAATACCCAAAATAACTATAATATTGAATTATTATCGAATATTAATTATATTGGTAACTAGCTGCTACTTGCGGCACCGGGCGGTTTTTTTATGATATCAAAGAAATTTAAAATTATGAGAAGATGTACAGCTACATAAATGATCTTTCAAACACATTTGTAAGTATGACACACCTCCTCCTGTAGCATTGTCATTACTATTTAACAATTTTACTCATTTCAAGTTACCTCTGTTCAATTTTATTACTGTTACTTGGCTCATATGCTAAAACGTAATGATAAAGAGTATATACACAAATTTGAAAATAGTTTAAGAGATTCCAGTAGGCAAATAATGATGATTTTAATTTTATTCATATTAACTACTCGCGACGACGCGACTCAACGTGCATCACAACTATCTAAAGGATTTTGATTCATTTTGTACACTTCGATATTTATAGTTCAATAAACTCAAACACGTTCCATAAATATCTATATACAAACAATTTTTCTGTAGCGTGAAATATTAAATCCGGATATCTTACAAGATAATAATTGATAATTATATGCTGCGATTGGCAATTATGTTATAATAAATTACATACCCCACATAACTATAATATTTAACGAGATAAGAATTATCTATATTATCGGCTGGAATCACATCGAAAATACTCCATTATTTGCTAATAATACATTTAAGACGAAATGGTTACGGTGGGTTATCTTTAGGTGATAGACATACCATCGTGAACTTTCTGTAAGCGCTTCTAGGTAAATAATCTTGTACTGTGTTATTTAGATATAATTCAAGAAGCTTAATCATTTAAAGATAACATAAAAGACATGTCTATTATTTTTTTATCTTTATTTTTAAATCTGAGAAAAACAATACACAAATATAAAATTAACATAAGCAACCATATTTATAAGGTATCAGTTACGATTAACTACAACAATTCGTTATGATCGGTTTAGCAACATTTGCATAGTGGTCGCGCCCCCAGTCATATATTTATATCTATTGCTCTTCTTGATTACTACAAACACTGCAGCTGATATCAAAATGCGATACTTCTAGCGTATCAATCCTCTTTCTATAAAAAAGTTGTATCACCTAATTATTTAAATTATAATAAAAAAACTAATTAAAATGATTTTTTACAAATTTTATAGTTTAAGTTTTACAAATATACTATTAGTATTGTAATTTATAGAAAAACAACATGTAAGTTTTATGGCGAAACCATATTGTTTTTTTTTCATTGTAGTTAAAAGACAATATTACACTTAAAATATTTTTTTACATCTAGTGTCAAGGTCACGTCGAAAGTATCTTCACAAACTCAAAAACGCATGCCGGAACGATATTTATTTATACTCACCATCACATGCAGGTTTTAATCAACACATGTGTAGAAACCGTTGATGTTAGTCTCATGACATTATTTTAAGGTAGTTACTTAATACTAACAATACGACCAATAATGCCGCGAACGTAGGGACGAGATTATTTGGTACTTTAAACCAATTAAACTTGAAGTTCGTTATAAATGACTAATTTTGAAAATGTTTGCATCGTTTCTCAATACAATTTGAACAAAGCCAATGTATGGGTAGTCTATTTATACTAACCACTGTGATATTTTTGATATTTCCTAAAGAGAAAGTTTGCAATGTATACCTGCATACGGTATATAAGTACCTCACAGAACCTCAAAACATGCTAATCAAAAAATTTTACCCGCGTAAATATGACAAGGTGACGTAACGTTGCTCGATGACGCAATCGCGGAGTTATGGATAAAACACAGTTATATTAAGTTTTTACTCTTTTAAATATTGTATAGACGAAACACTAAAACGAAACTAGATATTAATATTTATAAATGCTTTGTGTTACATTTACATCACATTACATTGTTACAAAATTGAAATAAAATAATGTTGTCTTTCATCGTTGTATACCAATATCAATGTCATATATATTAAAATTGACGTCGTTCTGATTGAGATAAACTCTTATCAAAATATGTAAATGCATCAATATGTCTAAGCTTAGTCGTGTGTTCGGACTTGATTACCAATACAATAGTCACTTCATAAAAAAAAGATGTCTGGTAATGTTAATCAACGAAATATTTCATAATAGTTTGTAACCGTCGTTCGCACCTAAACAGAACAAGCGCATTTTTTGTCCTGCCCACCTCCGCCGCTTTCATACCCCCTTGTGCCTAGTAATTCAACGGTGAAACAGTTGCGTTTATGACGTCATAATATAACCAAACAAATTCTTAACATTTGAGTTTTAAATTACCTAGACGTACATTACGTTAAATAATAGAATACTATTTTTTTAGAACATTAACATAACCAGTAATGGTTTTAAAAACTTTTCAAAGTATTGAATTTAAATAACATGAGGTATAAATCAGCAAGCAATTCCCGCCAAAACATTATCGCCGTGAAGCGGCCCGGCCCCGCCCTTTTCCCTTGCCAATGAGCGCTAAGAACAAGCCAACGGTTTTGTAACGGTCAAAGTTTATTCACCTCACATTCAGCTGTGCCTATTATTACGTAATGATATAACCGATCTATGCAATAAATTCTTAGACTTAGACAATCATATGTTGGAATGATGTAACAACGTTTTTTTGTTTCATGAGAACTACTCGTCTTATATGGATAATTCATGCTGTGTCCACACAGATATCATGAATACTTATTCAAAGTTTTTATTTCACGTCTTATCAAAATCTTTTCAGCAGATTCGAATAAATTAGGATGGACACATAACAGACACTTTTATTTATACGAGTATCTACACCGACATCTTATAGGTGAAATATATTAATATGTGTATCACAAGTGTGAGACCGATTTAGATTTGTTTTTTACGCTTTGATAATTATAGCTCAACGAGTTTAAAGAAGCTTCTTAACTATTTTTACACACATAACTTTTTTTGTGTTTTCGTAATTTTAAATCTCTGTAATGGTCGAAATTCAGAGTTTACAATTCATTTATTTCGAAACTTATTTCGTAGATACCTGTTATAAAGGCCACTGGTCAACTACGGCGTAAAAAAATAAATTTAACTATCTATTAGTATTCCCGTAGTTAAAATACGAATAAATCAATTCCAATGAAGTCACATGAGAAACTAATATCATTTCTTAATAATAACGAAGAAGAATTGTAAATGAATACAGAAATAGATAAAGCATCTACTCAATCTATTTAATAAAATTTTGTACAATGATATCACATCTGCATATTAGCTACCCGTTGCAAGGTCAAAGGCCTCTTTCCAAAAGAAGGTATGTGCGTAAGCACCCTACCAACCCACGACGTAGAGTTGTGTTAAGTATAAAGAATTTCACATTTCTTATTCGTTCCATTATTCCTTTTCCTCAACATTCCCTACGTACCGATTTTCTCACGACGTTTTTCTTCAACAGCAGTCAATAATGTTACCCCTGTTAAATTAAAAAGTAGTATAATCTGTATAAATATGAATAATAACAATTCTATTTTTTTTACTATTTTTATAATGATGATCATAAATAAAAATGCAATTTCATTCACTGTACAGATTTTAAATTAATTTTGTACACTGGAATTATATGTCATTTCAAAAATGATAATCTATAAACTGTGTACTAATATCTCGGAAATAATTGAATGAACCCATATTTTAATAAGATAAAACAACGAGTCAAAAATATTTTTTGCATAAAAAAGCGCGCAAAGCCATGGGCTAATTCTAGTATATTCATATATCAAATCTAAAGAAACATTACTGAAAATATTATGAACACGCACTAAGCTCTTCGGTCAATTATTGTACTAGGAATGTTTCTTACGACAAGACGTAATGAAAACAGTTGTGCTATTTTGTACGAATCAATTACTTAAAATTTAATTATAACATTGCCTATTTAGTACGTAAAACTATACAAATATACTGAAATCTCAGTGCTTATCTGTATCATACAAGATGCAGAAGTAATATTGTAATCGTCAGTTAAAAGTGTATTAAAATTTGGTACGTACTATACAAATAAAGGTACAACAAAGATACGAAAAATGCCTTTGTTTTAAATGTTGTATTTATAGATTGAAGAAGGCCTCAAAATATTAATATATAATTATCACCTGTGGAATCCAGAATTTACTAAATTAAGTAATTCAATATCATGTATATGTACATATTTCAAATTATTCTAAAGTAACTGATAAGCTGACAACAGAACCGTAGTGCATAGTTCGGCCATATTATTATGTCATTGGTATAACGGAATGTACTCGGGTCATTGAACACTCGTCTCGGTAAACGCTTTTGCTATAATGCCAACACCAACTGAAAATAACGATCGTTCATGTTGCGGGTGGCGACAATGGCCGAGGGGGGCGGGAGGTATTGCGCGGGAGCAGAGCAACGGACAAGATATAACGTGTTGGCGGGAAATACGTTCTTGTGCAAGGTGTTTCTTGTCGTTATGCGCTAGACATCAATACTACTCAGTTTACTTCATGTTAATAAGATATATGTGTACTTAATTATCTCTAGGAAAGTTACTGATAATTGTAACAAAATGGTAATGAATATAATGATAATTAAATGTATGGTATAATTGTTATAAAACCAATAAATAGATTTATATATATATTGGCAAGTAGGTGGTAAGTAGATAATGGTTCTTTGTCTTTGTTACTTTTTTCGTTGCTGGATAGATTGTGAATGGTTTTTATAATTTTATTAATTGTATTTTTGTCTTGTACAGTTCAGAGAAGTTAAAAAAGGTTAAGTATTTTTACGTTTATTGTTTTTGAAGTTCATTACAAATAACTAATTTAAAAAATATTTGCATTGTTTATCAATACAATTTGAACAAAACCTACGCCTGTAGTATATACTAACAGCTGAGATATTCTCGACATTTTTCAGAGAGAAAGTTTGCAATATGTATGCCGGTATATAAGTAACTCAAAGAACCTCAAACCATGCCGATCAAAAAATTTTACCCGCGTAAACATGAGAGGGTGATGTAATGATGCTCGTTGAAGCAATCGCGGAGCTATTGATAAACACGACACCAGGCAGATGTAAATTTCTAAATCATCCAGTATCTCACAACGACATATCAGCACATTTCATATATGTAATTAGAGCCGGATATAGAGAAACATTTGATACTAATTAATTATTACATCGTAATTTAACGCTAATGCTAGTAAGGGTTATATGTTAAATACACCGTAGTATCATTATTTAATAACAATTATTGTAAACACTTCCCAATTATCCCGTCATTGGATCACGTAGTTAATTTTATATTGTACGTTAAATTGTAACGATAGACGAATAGACAACGAGATTGATAAGATGTAATTTGTTAACATTCCCTTTAATTTTGTACAGGCTTAGGTCTGTTACAATTAATGATTAATTAGTAATTGTGAAAGAAATAAAAATAAGCAATTATAATGTATTTCAAACTTCATTGGTCTATGAATAGTTTGATTATTATCGATAGTTATATTAAGTTTTTACTGTTTTAAATATTGTATAGACAAAAAACTAAAACGAAACTAGATATTAATATTTAAAAATGCCTTGTGTTACAAAGCGTAATCGAAATTAGCGAAAACACACTGAAGAAAATATTTCCAAAAATATTTTTTTTTTAAATAATGTTGTCTTTCATTATTGTATACCAATATCAATGTCATGAATATTAAAATTGACGTCGTTCTGATTGAGATAAACTCTTATCAAAATATGTTACATGCATCAATATGTCAAAGCTTAGACGTGTGTTCGGACTTGATTACCAATACAATAGTCACTTCATAAAAGATGTCTGGTAATGTTAATCAACGAAATTATTCATAATAATTTCTAACCGTCGTTCGCGCCTAAACAGAACAAGCGCATCTTTTGTCCTTCCCGCCTCTGCCGCTTTCATGCCCCTTGTGCCGAGTAATTCGACGGTTAATCAGTATGACGTCATAATGTAACTGAACAAATTCTTAACATTTTGAGTTTTAAATTACCTAGACGTACGTTGCGTTAAATAATAGAATACTATTTTTTAGAACATGAACATCATCAGTAATGGTTTTAAAAACTATTCAACATATTGAATTTTAATAAAATGAGGTATAATTCAGCAAGCAACTCCCGCCAAAACATTGCCGCTGTGAAGCGGCCCGGCTCCGCCTCCCCTTGCTCTTGCCAGTGAGCGCTAAGGACAAGCCAACGGTTTTGTAACGGTCAAAGTTTATTCACCTCACATTCAGCTGTGCCTATTATTACGTAATGATATGACCGATCTATGCAATAGAATCTTGGACTTAGACAATCATATGTTGAAATGATGTAACAACGTTTTTTTGTTTCATTAGAACTACTCGTCTTATATGGATAATTGTTGCTGTGCCCACACAGATATCATGAATACTTATTCAAAGTTTTTATTTCACGTCTTATCGAAATCTTTTCAGCAAATTCGAAAATTAGGGTGGACACATAATAGACACTTTTATTTATACGAGTATCTACAACGACATCTTACCGGTGAAATATATTAATATCTCCATCACTAGTGTATGACCGATTTAGATTTATTTTTTACGCTTTGATAGTTATGGCTCAACGAGTTGAAAGAAGCTTCTTAACTATTTTTACACACATAACTTTTTTTGTGTTTTCGTAATTTTAAATCTCTGGAATGGCAATATCACAAGAAATTATGAAAAATTCCTAATCTTTACTTCCTTTTCCTTACTAACATTAAAAATGCGAAGGTGAGTTTGTTTGTATGTTATTTTTTCAAGCTTTAACGGCTCAATCGATTACCAGGAAATTTTGCACATACATTTTTAGAGTACAGAAAAGGGCATATGGTAAATTTCGTCCCGAAAAAAGTATTGTTGAAGCTGGAAGCAAAACCTAGTCGTATATCAGTTTGAAAGCAAAACGGTGTTGTTTTATTTCCAATATAATTAAAATAATTATTAAGCTTCAAATAACCTTTTGAATCTAATATTTGTAGACATCTATTTTTCTGAAAATACTATAGCGCATATCCGTCACAATGTTTATTTGTACTGATCATCACGTACAGCAGCTCTATTCAACACATCGTGTAGACATCGTTCACACTACCAAAGTTAAATTCTTTTAACGTTATTACGTCATCAACAAAATACATCGGTAATAAGCCATGCCTTCACGTCCGTTACCTAACTAGACCCTTTGCGCGAAATTTTATTTCAAAAATGTTCTTCTTTGTAACATATTCAAGACTTACTAAATGCCCCAGTTTTGCACAGGCTTAATGCACTAACGTCGCATTATAAGTAAACAACATTTATAAATTACCAAAGTCGTACAAGTTACGTAGTTACCTTCACGCAATAACTTATTTAGTAAGTTCTAATCTACTAAAAAAACACAGATAAACACGAAATACGACTTTATTCTATAATAGTTATTTATATACTGTATGCTTCATTAAAAGCAAAATTTTAGACTTAAATTTATTTCTAAATGAACTTCATTATAACGTTTACAACTTTGCTTATATGTTTGAGGACAAATTTGTAAGTAGCGTCAAATATCTAAAAAATATTGTAGACGTTATTTCAAACTGTGAACCCTAAAAATTAAAAAAGAAACGATGTACGTAATTAATTATTTGCATAAAACTAAACTTAGAAAAAGTCATCTCAGAAAGTCACTCATACATTTCAGATTCTTATCCAATTACTATCCACTTACTTTGTTTATATAAGCCGAAAAAAATACATTCTCTTGACTTTTAAAGGATTTACCTTGTAACCACAATGTTGCCTCATAATAAATATTAATGTGTTCAAAAGCATAAATACTTTAAACATATAGTGCGTCTGACACACTACACTCATTCAGACTTAGTAAAATATTTTCAAACTGTCTTTGTAAAGCCGTGAAGGCCTATAAGACTAATAGGTTAGTTAGCTGGAAAAATAAAATATATTCAAACTGAAACAAGAAACTAACCAGGCGAACTTATAAAATGAACTCCCATATTACTATAGTTTCATAAGGACATTTTTCTTCGAGTTGCTCACAGACGTGGTATTTGAATACGCGAGTGATGAGTCAGCTCCGCGTGTTTGATTATAATGACCGTTATAATTTGTTATTTCGTAAGTACCTACGGTGACGTTGTAAGCTTACTCAAATATAATGATTAAATGTATTTGCACAAAGTCTACTCTCTAACCTATTTATTGTTAGATAAAGACTTTTACTTAATATTCCCTAAACTAAAACCTTACTGTGTGTATTAATATTGATAGTGTTGTGAAACAAAACAAGTTGTGAATCAAATAAAACTTATAAATTATGTATTAATATTTTTTTTTTATTAAGTTTTATGTTTTTGTCGAATAAATTTGAAAGTCAACGACAACATCTAACCTTCATATGGAAGACATTATTGCTAAAAAAGTGAATCAATCATACATTTATATTTTGTACTGAATTTAAAATACACATTTTATGTTTTATCTAAATTTTTATCAAAATAATTTCGTATATCACTTTTTGTCTTCAAAGAAAATAATTTTGATTTTTGTATGGTTACATGCATTTCGAAATCAACCCGTGTATTTGTAATTAATGAAAAGCTTACCAGCTGCAATTGTTGAGTGATTCTGAATATATTATTAAATTCGAAAGTCAGATTGTACAATTTATTTATTTCGAAACTTATTTTGTAGATAACTGTAATAAAGGCCACTGGTCAACTACGGCGTAAAAAAATAAATTTAACTATCTATTAGTATTCCCGGAGTTAAAATACGAATAAATCAATTCCAATGAAGTCACATGAGAAACTAATATCATTTCTTAATAATAACGAAGAAGAATTGTAAATGAATACAGAAATAGGTAAAGCATCTACTCAATCTATTTAATAAAATTTTGTACAATGATATCACATCCGCATATAAGCGACCCGTTGCAAGGTCAAAGGCCTCTTTCCAAAGGAAGGTATGTGCGTAAGCACCCTACCAACCCACGACGTAGAGTTGTGTTAAGTATAAAGAATTTCACATTTCTTATTCGTTCCATTATTCCTTTTCCTCAACATTCCCTACGTACCGATTTTCTCACGACGTTTTTCTTCAACAGCAGTCAATAATGTTACCCCTGTTAAATTAAAAAGTAGTATAATCTGTATAAATATGAATAATAACAATTCTATTTTTTAACTATTTTTATAATGATGATCATAAATAAAAATTCAATTTCATTCACTGTACATATTTTAAATTAATTTTGTACATTGAAATTATATGTAATTACAAAATTGATAATCTATAAATTGATTACTAATATCTCGGAAATAATTGAATGAACCCATATTTTAATGAGATAAAACAACGAGTCTAAAATATTTATTGCATAAAAAAGCAAGCGAAGACATGGGCGATTTCTAGTATATTCATATATAAAACCAAAAGAAACATTACTCAAAATATTATGAACACGCACTAAACTTTTCGGTCAATTATTGTACTAGGAAAGTTTCTTACGACAAGACGTAATGAAAACAGTTGTGCTATTTTGGACGAATCAATTACTTAACATTTAATTATAACATTGCCTATTTAGTACGTAAAACTATACAAATATACTGAAATCTCAGTGCTTAGCTGTATCATACAAGATGCAGGAGTAATATTGTAATCTTCAGTTAAAAGTGTATTAAAATTCGGTACGTACTTTACAAATAAAGGTACAACAAAGATACGAACTATGACTTTGTTTTATTTTAAATGTTGTATTTATAGATTGAAGAAGGCCTCAAAATATTAATATATAATTATCACCTGTGGAATCCAGAATTTACTAAATTAAGTAATTCAATATCATGTATATGTACATATTTCGAATTATTCTAAAGTAACTGATAAGCTGACAACATAACCGTAGTGCATAGTTCGGCCATATTATTATGTCATTGGTATAATGGAATGTATTCGGGTCATTGAACACTCGACTCGGTAAACGCTTATGATGTAATGCCGATACCAACTGAAAATAACGATCGTTCATGTTGCGGGTGGCGACAAAGGCCGAGGGGAGCGGGGGGCGGGAGGCATTGCGCGGGAGCAGGGCAACGGACATGGTATAAGGTGTTGGCGGGAAATACGTTCTTGTGCAGGGTGTTCCTTGTCGTTATGCGCTAGACATTAATACTACTCAGTTTACTTCATGTTGTTAAGATATATGTGTACTTAATTATCTCTAGGAAAGTTACTGATAATTGGTACGAAATGGTAATGAATATAACGATAATGAAATGTATGGTATAACTGTTATAAAACCAATAAATAGATTTATATACATATTGGCTACTACCCGTGAGTTGCTATGCGTGAAAAAGTTTCTTTCTCTTTGTTACCTTCTTCGTTGCTGGATAGATTGTGAACGGTTTTTCTAATTTGTTTAATTGCATTTTGTCTTGTACAGTTATATCTTTACGAAACATGTTTTTTGTATCCTGTAATACTAAACCTGTCATATCTTATAAGATAATCATAGAAAATTATGCGATGCAATTGACAATAATTGGATTATTCAATAAGAATTAATTACTATATTGGTCAAAATATTGTTGCACTAATAACCTTAATATTTTTTTATAAGTATTAAGGTTATCTTTGGGTGATAGACATATACCTTCGCAAACTTTCTGTAAGCGTTTCAAGATAAACATTTTTGTTCTATGTTATTTAGATATAACTCAAGAAGCTTAATAATTAAAAGATAGCGTTCGAGATATGCCTATATTTTAATGCTAGAAAAATATAACACAGATATAAAATTTACATAAGTAAACATATTTATAAGGTAGCAGTTACGATTAACTACAACAATTCGCTATGATCGGTTTATCAACATTTGCATATTGGTCGCGACCCCAGTCAAATATTTATATCTATAGCTTTGCTTGATTACACTGCAGCTGATACCAAAATGCGATAATCATGACGTAACAATATAATGAGTTTTTATATGTGAGAATTATTAAAATTATAATAAAAAACTGATTAAAATGCAGTTTTGTATATTTAATAGTATGTGCTTTACAAATATACTATTAGTATTGAAATTCATGAAAAAAAAAACATATATAAGTTTTATGGTAAAACCATATTTTTTTTTCTTTCATTGTAATTAAAAGATAATATTAAGCTTAAATAAATTTTTAAATCCAGTGTCAAGGTCACGTCAAAGTTTCTGAACAAACTCAAAAACGTATGCCGGAACAATATTTATTTGTACTCACCATGACATGCAAGTTTTAATCAACACGTGTGTAGAAACCGTTGATATTAGTCTCGTGAAATTATTTCACGCGCACAATACGATCAATAATGGCGCTAACCTAGGGATGAGATTATTTTGTACATAAACTAATTAAGCTTGAAGTTCATTATAAATAACTAATTTTAATAATATTTGCATGTTTATCAATACAATTGATATAAAACCTGCCTCTGTAGTATATTTATACAAACCGCTGAGATATTCTAGACATTTTCCAGAGAGAAACTTCGCAATATATATGCGGGTATATAAGTACCCCAGAGAACTCAAAACATGCTAATCAAAAAATTTTACCCGCGTAAATATGACACGGTGATGTAACGTTGCTCTATGACGCAATCGCGGAGTTATGGATAAAACACTATAACTGGTAGATTATTACATCGTAATTTAACCCTAATGCTAATAAGAGCTATGTGTTAATTACACCGTAGTATCATTATTTTATAACAATTAATGTAAACACTTCTCAATTATTCCGTCATGGGATCACGTAGTTAATTTTATATTGTACGTTAAATTGTAACGATAGATAAATAGACATTGAGATTGATAAGATGTAATGTGTTGCTTAACATTACGTAATTCATTTGAGAACATTCTCTTTAATTTTGTACAGGCTTAGGTTTGTTAGAATTAATGTTTAATTAGTAATTATAAAAGAAATAAAAATTAGCAATTATAACGTATTTCAAACTTCATTGGTCTATGAATAGTGTGATTATTAACGATAGTTATATCAAGTTTTTACTGTTTTAAACATTGTATAGACAAAAAAACTAAAACGAAACTAGATACTGATATTTAAAAAAGCTTTGTTTAAACGCATGACGCATTGAATAGACTGTTTTCATAAATAAAATTGTACTACAATAATGTTATATTTCTTCATTGCACCCAAGTAGCAATGTAATAAATATTAAAACTGACATCATTCTGATTGAGATACTCTTATAAAAATATGTTACATGCATCAATATGTCTAAGCTTAGACGTCTATTCGCACACGATTACCAATAACAATAAACACTGTATAAAAGTAAAGATATTTGGTAGTGAGTAATCAACCGAATATTTCATAATATCTCTAAACAGTCTTTCGCGCCTAAACAGAACAAGCGCATCTTTTGTCCTTCCCGCCTCTGCCGCTTTCATGCCCCTTGTGCCTAGTAATTCGACGGTTAATCAGTATGACGTCATAATGTAACTGAACAAATTCTTAACATTTTGAGTTTAAATTACCTAGACGTACGTTACGTTAAATAATAGAATATTATTTTTTAGAACATGAACATAACCAGTAATGGTTTTAAAACTTTTCAAAGTATTGAATTTTAATAACGGAGTATAATTCAGCAAGCAATTCCCGCCAAAACATTATCGCTGTGGTGCGGCCAGGGGGGGCCTTACCCTTGCCAGTGAGCGCCAAGACAAGCCAACGGTTTTGTATGGTCGAAGTTTATTTCACCTCACTTTCAGCTGTGCCTATTATTACGTAACGATATGACCGATATATGCAAAACATTCTTAGACTTAGACTTTATTGTTTGAAGCAACAAAGTAATTCTAATTATAGCGATAGTAATTAAATATTTCGTTAGTAATATTTACTTATAGGTGATAACAAATTACTTTTTTAGTAAATTTTGAATTCTACTATTTTTTCGTAATAACAAGTCAATAATGCGCTTCAAATGTAACAACACTATAATGGCTACAGAAAAATATCAAATTGATATAGAGTCAGTGTGTCTAATTGATAAAATATTATTTTTGAACGCGTTGCGATCTAAAAATAAATATACAGAATAAAGACTTTCTCGAGTCGTCTCTGTGTCTGTGAGTGCTATAAACTCTGTATTGGATTTTAATACATTATTCCCGTAGTCCGGTAACTGTAGCGGCCTTACAACGAACAGTGCAGCCAGTTCCAAAACAAAAAAAAATTATATCTATAAATATTTGAAATATTATAAACATGTCACTTTTGCGATACGTTT